>CM033475.1:4741310-4815647 GCA_019447015.1 Hymenochirus boettgeri | reverse complement strand
TATAATCAGTGTTTAGCGATGTCATCAGTTATAATCAGTGTTTAGCTGTCATCGTCATCAGTTATAATCAGTGTTTAGCGACGTCATCAGTTATAATCAGTGTTTAGCGACGACATCAGTTATAATCAGTGTTTAGCGATGTCATCAGTTATAATCAGTGTTTAGCTATGTCATCAGTTATAATCAGTGTTTAAATATGTCATCAGTTATAATCAGTGCTTAGATATGTCATCGGTTGTTATCAGTGCTTAGCTATGTCATCAGTTAAAATAGATAGATAGATAGATAGATAGATAGATAGATAGATAGATAGATAGACAGACAGACAGATAGATAGATAGATAGATAGATAGATAGATAGATAGATAGATAGATAGATAGATAGATAGATATAGAGATAGATAGATAGATAGTAGATTGACATGTAGATAGATAGATAGATAGATAGATAGATATAGAGATAGATAGATAGATAGATAGATAGATAGATAGATAGATAGATAGATAGTAGATTGACATGTAGATAGATAAATAAATAATGGATAGATAATAGATAACTTTACAGTCTTAGTCCTATTGTAACTGTGGTTAGATTTCTAGATGGCAGATCCTTCCATGGATAGACACATCTACATTCTAATAGATCTAACACACAAAGAGAATAAACAGGAACAGGAATATCATTTATATTCTCTAAACTCATGAATAAAAGGTTTCCAGATATTTATTGTTACATTGTATCAATGGGAAATAGAATGGGATATTATCTGGAAAATGTGTCTCCTTAAATAATGTCTCTTTGTGGCAGAACTGGACAGGAACATTTATAATGGGGGAATAAGAAATTATTATTATTATTGTTATTATTAGTATTGTTATTATTATTGTTATCATATTATTAGTATGTTGTTGTATTTTATTTATGGTGTATTATTAGTAGTGTTTATATTATTGTTATTATAGTATGTTATTAGTAGTGTTATTATTAGTAGTGTTATATTAGTATGGTTGTAGTGTATGATCTGTTATTATAGTCTTGTTCTTATTCTTGAGTTATTATTCGTCTTGTTCTTATTCTTGTTAGTATTAGTATTGTTATGATTAGTGTTGTTTTTTTTTCTTAGGATGGTGTTATGATGTAGTATTGTTAGCTTCTTGTTATATTAGGTCCGTCTTCTGTTGTCTTGTTTATTCTTCTTCCTTCTTATTATTCTTAGTATAGTATTCTTACTTAGTAGTGACTAGGATTAGGAGGTGGTGATTATTATTGTTAGTCGTAGTACTGGTGATTCTTAGTAGCTATTGTGATGTTATTGTTCTTACTGTTAGTCTGGTTCTGCTTCGTCGGGTGTGAGGTAGGGGAGGGGATTGATGCAGGAGGGGTAGGAGGGGCTGGTGGGAGTATGATGGAGGAGGAAAGAAGGAGAGAAGATTTTTTTGGAAAGCAAGTAAGATCGAAAGAATTGAAGAAGGAAGAAGAACAGGGAGGATATAAAGAAGAAGAAGAAGAAGAAGACGGAGAGAATAATAGCAAGAAGAAAGAAGACGAAGACCGAAGAATCATATGTGCAGAAGAAGAGAGCACGAATGAAGAAGCAATGAAGACACACAAGAAGAACTGAAGCAAGACAATAGAAGACCAAGCAGACATCAGAATTAAGCAAAGAAGAAAAGAAGCAGAATAAGAGAAGAAGAGAAAGAAGAAGAAGCAGGAAGAATAATAATAAGAGGAGAAAGAAGAGAAGAAGAGAGAGAAGAGAGAAGAATAATAATAATAATAATAAAATGAAATAATAATAATCATAATATATATAATAATATTATAATTAATATTAAATAATTACTAATAAATAATATATTAGTATGACATTTCTTCACTCAGAGGAAAGAGGTCGGACTGCAATAGTACAGGTAAACAGAAGGTAATATTTGGTGTACCACATTCCTCTCCTTTTGAATGTCAACGATTTAAGATGAATAAGTTTATGAATGTGGTTTTTTTAGTATCTTTTGTTTACCTGTCAAGGAGTTAATTGTCTCTATCCAGTAAAGGAACCAGTGTTTATCAGAACACTCACCAGGATATTTATCTGTGAAATGAGGCCCAAGGACTGGGATGTCTTAGTGTAGCCAGCACTGCATATTACTGTTGCTAGTGATTCAGGTGTTAGCTGTTGTTGGTGGTTGATTCGAAAGTGATTTTAATTGCAGAGTCAATCAACGCATATGATGGGCTACTAATATTTTTTTTTTCATGTTTAGTAATGGCATCCAAAGAATGTGTTCAATTACAGGATAACACAAATGTTACAAACTCAATCACACGTACATGTCTACAATATATATAGTGTCCGTTTATATTATTTGTCTTTACTTTCTGAATCCTGAAAACACGAATTGGATTACAATGGGATGTATTCGTTGCTTGATTTTATAATTTCAACAAAGTTTTTATATAATAAATGATATGTCAGTCATTCTCCACCCATGAAGTCCTATTTAACTACGATGACTTAATACAAAGAGGGGTGAGACTCATAGTTTTAATTAAATTTCCCTTATATTGTGGTGACCCAGTCCCTACTATCCAAATTATTGTAGTTTTAGCTCTTTAAGAATGAAATTTGGTTGTTTGCAGTGAAAATAGTGAGGATTCTGAACACGGAAGGTCTGATATAGTACTGAGAGGAATATAGAAATGGGCTGCTGGTACCAAACAGAACGAACTACACCAAGGGTTCATTGTATTTTTATAAGGAATTTTTGACTATATTCCCACCTATAGGGGATTTGTCGGTATCGTTAATAAGAAATTATGCACTGAGATAAACAAATAAATATATAAATGAATCAACTTGTGTCCACTTTTACTAATAATCTTCTGTCAATACAGCTACCCCCTATGGGACAACCTCTCGTACCTAGTTATTTATAAATAATAACACATATTATGCGACATTGTGTGGTCCTTATTAATTAGACAATACCGTTTCAGCCACATGTTATTGGGTGATTTGTAGCGTAACTGTTTTGGTCTCAAGGTCTCTTGACATTTGTCATTAACAGGAGAGAAAATTCCCCTTTTGATACACATGTTTCGTTTGGTTGTGACCATTGAGTGCGTTACATGCGACAGGTTCTCCCTTTTAATATATACCCACAATCACAACACATCTACACACACCCCACCCACCCCACACACACACACACACCACAACACACACACACACACAACAACACACACACACACACACACAACACACACACACCACTCACACACACACACACACCACACAACACACAACACACCCACACACACACCACACACACACACACCACACACACACACATTACTTTGCATAATTTTTAGTTCTTTGAAGGGGGGCAGGCATATACTTTGTAGTTGTTGTTATAAACATTTGTGTGTAAGGGTTCACAGAGAATTGTCTAGTCAATTCTAAACCAAGTATTTGGATGACAAACAGAGGCCAACTAAGGCCATTTCTTTTTTTCTTTCTATTAAAAGCTTGGGGGACCATTTAAATTGTATGTACTTTTATACAGTGAATTAATATATGTATTGTTAGAAACGGAATAACTGATTGCGTTTTTTTTTCGCTGTACACAATTCAAAATCCACATATAAACTTCGGTTGTCACTACGTTTGTACATGTAATATTTTACCTTATATTCAAAACTCATTAATCTTTCCTTATCCCCGTGTGACAATGCATTCTTTCTGCTGTGTAAACAAGACTTATGTGTATTAGCCAGTTCTCCTCTAATTTAAGGATATTATTGTTATTATTAGTATTGTTATTATTAGTATTGTTATTATTAGTATTGTTATTATCATTATTGTTATTATTAGTATTGTTATTATTATTAGTATTAATAATTATTATAATAATATCAATAATAATAATAATAATAATAATAATAATAAAAATAATAATAATAATAATAATAATTATTATAATAATATCAATAATAATAATAATAATAATAATAATAATAATAATAATAATATCAATAATAATAATAATAATAATAATAATAACAATAATACAAATAATAACAATAACAACAATAATAATAATAATAATAATAATAATAATAATAATAATATAAATAATAATAATAATAATAATAATAATAATAATATAAATAATAATAATAATAATATATTAGTATGACATTTCCACTGCAGAGGAATGAAATATTACAGGTAACAGAAGGAATATTTGTTACACATTCCTCTCCTTTCATGTCAAGCTAAGATGAATAAGATGAATGTTGTTTTTAGTATCTTTGTTTACCTGTCAAGGAGAATTGTCTCTATCCAGTAAAGGAACACTTATCCAGACAATCCACCAGGATATTTATTCTTGTTGAAATGAGCCCAGACTGGGATCTATGTAGCCAGCCTGCATATTACTGTTGCTAGTGATTCAGGCTGTTAGTGTTTGGGGTTATTCTAAAGTGATTTTAATTGCAGAGTCAATAAACTCATATGATGGAGCCTAATAATATTTTTTTTTCATGTTTAGATACTGATCATCCAAAGAATGTGTCAATTAGATAACAAATGTTACAAAATCATCACAGTACATCACAATAACGTGTTTATATTATTTGTCTTTACTTTCTGAACCTGAAACCACGAATTGGTTACTAATGGGAAGTATGTTGCTGATTTAAATTTCAACAACGTTTCTATAATAAATGATAGTGTCAGTCACTCACCCATGACGTCATATTTAACTAGATGACTTAATAAAAGAAGGGTGTGAACATCATAGTTTTAATAATTTCCCCTTATATTGTGTGACCCAGTCCCTTACACCAAATTATGTAGTTTCTAGCTCTCTAGAGAATGAATGGGTTTGCAGTCCAATAGTGAGATTCTGAACAGGAAGGTCCTTAGTACTGAGAATATAGAATGGGCTGGTACCAAACAGAACTAACTACACAGGGTTCATTTGTATTATAAGGAATAGACTATATCCCCTATAGGGGATTGTGTGTCTCAGTTAATAAGAACTTTGCACTGAGATAAACAAATAAATACTATAAATGAATAAACTTGTTTCCCTTTTACTAATAATTCTTCTGTAATACAGCTACCCCCTATTGGATAACACAGTAATAATAATAACACATATTATTGTTACATTGTGTGGCCATTAAATACAATACAGTAAGCCAATGTTATTGGGGATGTAGCTAACTGGGTCCAAGTCTCTGACATCTCAAAGTGAGTGAAAATTCCCCTTTGATACAATGTTTCGTTTTGTTTGTGACTTGATTTGTTACATGCTCAGTTCCCCAAAACCCACACACACACACACACACACACACACACACACACACACACACACACACACACACACACAGTTACTTTGCATAATTTTAGTTCTTTTGAAGCAGGCTATACTTTGTGTTGTTGTTATAAACATATTGTAATTTTTCACAGATAATTGCTATTCAATTCTAAACCAAACATTGAATAAACAGAGGCAAAATAAGGCCATTTCTTTTTTTCTTTCTATTTAAAAGCTGGGGACATAAATTATACTTTACATCATATATCTATTTATTGTAGAACTGAATAAATGATTGCGATAAATACAATTCAAATCATATAAACTTAGTGTTATAAAACGTGTAATATTATTACATTATAATAAACTCATTAATCTTTCCTTATCCCGTGTTACACTGCATTCTCCTGCTGTGTAAACAAGACTTAATCAAGCAATGTTCTCCCAATTAAGGACAAAGTTATCTGAATAGGATAAACATAAGGTTCAAGGTCATTCAAGGTTATTACTGACCCCCAATCAGCCAGCTGGTTTTTGAGGCAGCCTGTTGAAAGTGTCTTCTCACATTAGATAAACCTGTTGACATGTGTCCTCCACCCCCTTACCAAATATTTTGTCATAGAAGCAAACACATATGTGCCTACCTACCCCCTTAAACTGCTCAGAGATAGAATATACCTGGTCAAGTCCACACAAGATTGCAGCAGATTTAATGCCATAGGAAGATTATTGAGGGTTTGACAGATTCCTGGCTTGTAAGGGGAGGTCAGTAAATGATTGAAATGGAATTAGAGCAGTCAAACAAAAGGGGACAGCAAACAATTCCATTCAAAAAACACCTGGGCTGATCTGACCAGTGCAGGGAACAGCTATGGGAGCCTATTGATCCCCCTGTCAGTTCCATGGTTGGAACCCAAAGCATCTGGAGAGCTCAAAAGCGCCTACAAGAGCCCTAATTAAGTAGAAATTGTCAATTGTGAGAATGACCTGCCAGGACCTTTGGAAAAACCATTTAACATTAGTTTGTGACGTGTGAAGTATAATCAGAGGTCGTGGCTGTGTGTGTGTGTGTGTGTGTGTGTGTGACACACCAGGACTATGAATAGTGAACTTAACACTATTCCCCAGGGTCTGACACATAGAAACTACAATAACCTTGATGTGTGGGTCTGTCTGTCTCTGACAAAAACAAACAAAAAAAACCCCATCACAAACACACACACTGACTTAGAAATATGACTGATCTGTATTAACTATATATGGAGAGATTGAATGTGGGGTGTGGCCTGACTACACTTCCCAGCATTCCCTGATAGGCACAGAAAAGTATTTTATTTTGTCTTTATTTTTGAACGGAAGGCTAAACAAGCAGGATTTTGGCAATAAGGATCACAAAAGTGTCAGTTGTCCTTGATGACATTTGCAGGAATAAGAGGCACATGATAAACTGCACCTTCATATTGTGTTGTGTAATAATGCAGTATGGCAGCTCCCCTTCATTCTGCAGCGGGGAAACAATATGGCGCCTCCCAATAATAAGGGTAAAAAAAAAATCATAAACAGAAGGAACGTTGACATAGTGTATGAGACATAACCAGTCTCTTGTGTTATATTGGTTTATATTGTATCTTTCATCGGTACCCACAATGCCACTGAACAGCTGGGATTTCAACACATTCAATGCAAACATCTGGAGCTTTCAAGAAATCCAAGTGACAATATTAAACCTCCACAAACACACATACAACACACACACATGCACACACACATACACAACAGACACACACACATACAACACACACACACAGACAATCACACACACAACACACACAACACATACTTACACAACACACAGACACACACACAACTCACACACACACCACACACACATACACAACACACAGACACACACACAACTCACACACACACACACACACACACCACACACACATACACAACACACAGCTCACACACAATGAACACGGAATAGGCTCATTAAGCGAATCCCAGTTCTGTATTAATATGGAGTCTGTGTTGACCCCTTTCCCAATCCAACCCAAGCACAATTTGGGCAGCCCAGTGAGTCCTTCCAGCTGAGAGTAGAATGGAATAGCAGTTCTGCACTGCAGGAGACTGCTACAATTTCAACTGGTTGCCCCAGAGAGAGACAGAGAGAAATAGAGCGCTCGTTGTGTTAAAGTGTCAGCTCTATTGTCCGGGATTCTAAAAGCTCCATCGCCATTAATGAGATGAACTATTCCTGCCCCCCCTGTTTTTCATTTCTCCCCCTTTTCCTCCTCGTCCTGCCCCTCCTCCGGCTGGATTGGCTTCTTATCCCAATGATCAGATAGTAATTGTCGGTAAAAACCTTCTCGCTGCAACTATCTCTTGGGCTGAAAATGTCACAGCAATTGAAAAGCTCTTAATAGTTTTGTAGTGATGGAGGGAGAGCAATGGGAGGGGTGGGGGGGGGATCTGTGATTCTCTAGCCCCAGGTCCCAAGGAACATTACCGACGGCATGAGCCAAAAGGATCCGCCATGTACAAACGCAAAATCCTATTACTGTGTCCTTAACATTTCCCTGGCTGGAAAAAACCATCAGTCATTGGGCTTGGGGTGATTTAATAGCCTCTACTAACCGCAGGGTAGAACTGAGGGGTAACATGAGGCGAATATTATATATTAACTTTCAGCAGCCAATTAGATGCTTCCTAACTGCAAAAGGCCGGTAAAAATACAACATCTGGTTGTTTGCTGCAACCTGGTGGCCTTGGTGGGTAGCACTGATACCTCGCATACAACATGGTGGCTCAGCGATACTATGTATATATACATCATGGTGGCTCAGTGGTTAGTACTGATATCTCGCATACAACATGGTGGCTCAGTGGCTAGCACCGATACTATGTATACACCATGGTGTCTCAGTGGTTAGTACTAATACTATGTATACATCATGGTGGCTCAGTGGTTAGCACTAATACCTTGTATACATCATGGTGGCTCAGTGGTTAGTACTGATACTATGTATACACCATGGTGGCTCAGTGGCTAGCACCGATACTATGTATACATCATGGTGGCTCAGTGGTTAGTACTGATACTATGTATACATCATGGTGGCTCAGTGGCTAGCACCGATACTATGTATACATCATGGTGGCTCAGTGGTTAGTACTGATACTATGTATACACCATGGTGGCTCAGTAGTTAGTACTGATACTATGTATACACCATGGGGGCTCAGTGGTTAGTACCGATACTATGTATACACCATGGTGGCTCAGTGGTTAGCACTAATACCTTGTATACACCATGGTGGCTCAGTGGTTAGTACTGATACTATGTATACACCATGGGGGCTCAGTGGTTAGCACCGATACTATGTATACACCATGGTGGCTCAGTGGTTAGCACTAATACCTTGTATACACCATGGTGGCTCAGTGGTTAGCACTGATACTATGTATACATCATGGTGGCTCATTGGTTAGCACTAATACCTTGTATACACCGTGGCGGCTCAGTGGTTAGCACTGATACTATGTATACATCGTATTGGCTCAGTGGTTAGCACTAATACCTTGTATACACCATGGTGGTTCAGTGGTTAGTACTGATACTATGTATACACCATGGTGGCTCAGTGGTTAGCACTGATACTATGTATACACCATGGTGGCTCAGTGTTTAGTACTGATACTATGTATACACCATGGTGGCTCAGTAGTTAGTACTGATACTATGTATTCATCATGGTGGCTCAGTGGTTAGAACTAATACCTTGTATACACCATGGTGGCTCAGTGGTTAGTACTGATACTATGTATAAATCATGGTGGCTCAGTGGTTAGTGCTGATAATATGTATACATCATGGTGGCTCAGTGGTTAGCACTAATACCTTGTATACACCATGTTGGCTCAGCTCAAGTGGTTAGCCATAAACCTTGTATACAACCGGTTGGCTCAGTGTTAGCACGATGCTACAATGTATACAATCGGTGGTTTAGTGGTTAGCACTATACCTTGTATCACCATGGTGGCACGTGGTTAGTACTAATACTATGTATACACCATGGTGCGCTCAGTGGTTAGCACTAATACCTTGTATACACCATGTGGCTCAATGGTTAGTAACTGATTTACTATGTATTCATCATGTGGCTCATGGTTAGCACTAATACCTTTACACCATGGTGGCTCAGTGGTAGAGTACTGATACCATGTATACATCATGTGGGCTCAGTGGTTAGCACAATACTTTGTATACACATGGTGGCTCAGTGGTTAGCACTGATACCTTGTATACACCATGGTGGCTCAGTGTTAGTACTGATACTATGTATACATCGTTGGCTCAGTGGTTAGCACTAATACCTTGTATACACCATGGTGGCTCAGTGGTTACACTGATACCTTGTATACACCATGGTGGCTCAGTGGTTAGTACTGATACCTTGTATGCACCGTGGTGGCTCAGTGGTGCACTGATACTATGTATACATCATATTGGCTCAGTGGTTAGCACTAATACCTTGTATACACCGAGGTGGTTCAGTGGTTAGTACTGATACTATGTATACACCATGGTGGCTCAGTGGTTAGCACCGATACTATGTATACACCATGGTGGCTCAGTTTTAGTACTGATACTATGTATACACCATGGTGGCCAGTAGTTAGTACTGATACTATGTATCATCAGGTGGCTCAGTGGTTAGAACTAATACCTTGTATACACCATGGTGGCTCAGTGGTTAGTACTGATACTATGTATAAATCATGGTGGCTCAGTGGTTAGTGCTGATAATATGTATACATCATGGTGGCTCAGGTTAGCACTAATACCTTGTATACAACATGTTGGCTCAGTGGTTAGCACTAATACCTTGTATACACCATGTTGGCTCAGTGGTTAGCACTGATACTATGTATACATCATGGTGGTTTAGTGGTTAGCACTAATACCTTGTATACACCATGGTGGCACGTGGTTAGTACTAATACTATGTATACACCATGTGCCTCAGGTTAGTAACTGATACTATGTATACATCATGGTGCTCAGTGGTTATCACTAATACTTGTATAACCATGTTGGCTCAGTGGTTAGCACTGATACTATGTATACATCATGGTGGTTTAGTGGTTAGCACTAATACCTTGTATACACCATGGTGGCTCAGTGGTTAGTACTAATACTATGTATACACCATGGTGCCTCAGTGGTTAGTACTGATACTATGTATACCCATGGTGGCTCAGTGGTTGTAACTGAACCATGTATACATTATGTTGGCTCAGTGTGTAGCACTAAACCTTGTATACACCATGGTGGCTCAGTGGTTAGCACTGATACCTTTGTATACACCATGGTGGCTCAGTGGTTAGTACTGATACCTTTGTATACACCGTGGCTCGTGGGTTAGCACTAATACTTTGTATACACCATGGTGGCCTCAGTGGTTAGCGCTAATACCTTGTATACAGACCATGGTGGCTCAGTTGTTTAGGTTAGTACTGATACTATGTATCCATCATGGTGGCTCAGTGGTTAGCACTAATACCTTGTATCAACACATGGTGGCTCAGTGTTAGTACTGATACTATGTATACATCATGTTGGCTCAGTGGTTAGCCACTAATACTTTGTATACACCATGGTGGCTCAGTGGTTAGCACTGATACCTTGTATACACCTGGTGGGCTCAGTGGTTAGTACTGATACTATGTATACATCATGTTGGCTCAGTGGTTGCACTAATACCTTGTATACACCATGGTGGCTCAGGGGTTAGCACTGATACCTTGTATACCCCATGGTCCTCAGTGGTTAGTACTGATACCTTGTATGCACCGTGGTGGCTCAGTGGTTAGCACTGATACTATGTATACATCATATTGGCTCAGTGGTTAGCACTAATACCTTGTATACACCATGGTGGTTCAGTGGTTAGTACTGATACTATGTATACACCATGGTGGCTCAGTGGTTAGCACCGATACTATGTATACACCATGGTGGCTCAGTGTTTAGTACTGATACTATGTATACACCATGGTGGCTCAGTAGTTAGTACTGATACTATGTATTCATCATGGTGGCTCAGTGGTTAGAACT
Source organism: Hymenochirus boettgeri (assembly GCA_019447015.1). Lineage (NCBI taxonomy): Eukaryota > Metazoa > Chordata > Amphibia > Anura > Pipidae > Hymenochirus > Hymenochirus boettgeri. The sequence continues at coordinate 4,804,197 of CM033475.1, read as the reverse complement.
AATACCTTGTATACACCATGGTGCTCAGTGGTTAGTACTGATACTATGTATAAATCATGGTGGCTCAGTGGTTAGTGCTGATAATATGTATACATCATGGTGGCTCAGTGGTTAGCACTAATACCTTGTATACACCATGTTGGCTCAGTGGTTAGCACTAATACCTTGTATACACCATGTTGGCTCAGTGGTTAGCACTGATCTATGTATACATCATGGTGGTTTAGTGGTTAGCACTAATACCTTGTATACACCATGGTGGCACGTGGTTAGTACTAATACTATGTATACACCATGGTGCCTCAGTGGTTAGTACTGATACTATGTATTCATCATGGTGGCTCAGTGGTTATCACTAATACCTTGTATACACCATGTTGGCTCAGTGGTTAGCACTGATACTATGTATACATCATGGTGGTTTAGTGGTTAGCACTAATACCTTGTATACACCATGGTGGCTCAGTGGTTAGTACTAATACTATGTATACACCATGGTGCCTCAGTGGTTAGTACTGATACTATGTATACACCATGGTGGCTCAGTGGTTAGTACTGATACCATGTATACATTATGTTGGCTCAGTGGTTAGCACTAATACCTTGTATACACCATGGTGGCTCAGTGGTTAGCACTGATACCTTGTATACACCATGGTGGCTCAGTGGTTAGTACTGATACCTTGTATACACACCGTGGTGGCTCAGTGGTTAGCACTATACCATTGTATACACCATGGTGGCTCAGTGGTTAGACGCTATACCTTGTATACACCATGGTGGCTCAGTTGTTAGGTTAGTACTGATACTATGTATACATCATGGTGGCTCAGTGGTTAGCACTAATACCTTGTATACACCATGGTGGCTCAGTGGTTAGCACTGATACTATGTATAAATCATGGTGGCTCAGTGGTTAGCACTAATACCTTGTATACACCGTGGCGTCTCAGTGGTTAGCACTGATACTATGTTACCATCATGTTGGCTCAGTGTTAGCACTAATACCTTGTATACACCATGTGGTTCAGTGTTAGTACTAGATACTATGTATATAACCCATGGTGGCTCAGTGGTTGGCACCGATCTATGTAAACCATGGTGTGCTCAGTGGTTAGTACTGATACTATGTATACATCATGGTGGCTCAGTGGTTAGTACTGATATATGTATACATCATGGTGGCTCAGTGGGTTAGCACTAATACCTTGTAACACCATGTTGCTCATATGGTTAGCACTGATACTATGCATACATAATGGTGGTTTAGTGGTTAGCACTAATACCTTGTATACACCATGGTGGCTCTGTGGTTAGTACTGATACTATGTATACACCAATGGTGGCTCAGTGGTTAGCACTAATACCTTGTATACACATGGTGGCTCAATGGTTAGTACTGATGTACTATGTATACATCATGTTGGCTCAGTGGTTAGCACTAATACCTTGTATACACCATGGTGGCTCAGTGGTTAGCACTGTACCTTGTATACACCATGGTGGCTCAGTGGTTAGTACTGAACTATGTATATATCATGTTGGCTTAGTGTTTAGCACTAATACCTTGTATACACCATGGTGGCTCAGTGGTTAGCACTGATACCTTGTATACACCATGGTGGCTCAGTGGTTAGTACTGATACTATGTATACATCATGGTGGCTCAGTGTTTAGTACTGATACTATGTATACATCATGGTGGCTCAGTGGTTAGTACTGATGCTATGTATACATCATGGTGTCTCAGTGGTTAGCACTGATACTATGTATACATCGGGGCGACTCAGTGGTTAGCACTGATACTCTTGTATACCACCAATAGTGGCTCAGTGGTTAACACTGATACTATGTATACATCATGGTGGGCTCATGGTGCACTGATACCTTGCATAGAACATCTTGGCTTGGTGGTTAGCACTGGTAAACTAAACAAATGCCAAGGAATCTCCCTTAATGCGCCTAATATATGTATAATAGGATAGCACTGATACCTGCATACAACATGGTAGCTAGCCAGGGTAGCACCGATACCTTCATACAACATGGTAGCTCAGAGGTTATCACTGAAACCTGCATACAACTGGTAGCTCAGAGGTTAGCACCGATACCCTTGCATACAACATGGTAGCTCAGAGGTTAGCACCGATACCTTGCATACACACATGGTAGCTCAGGTTAGCACTGATACCTGCATACAACATGGTAGCTCAGAGGTTAGCACTGATACCTTTGCACACAACAGGTAGCTCAGAGTTAGCACCGATCCCTTGCATACAACATGGTAGCTCAGAGGTTAGCACTGATACCTTGTATACAACATGGTAGCTCAGAGGTTAGCATGAACCTTGTACACATGGTAGCTCGAGGTTAGCACGATACCTGATACAACATGTACTCCAGAGGTTACCTGATACCTTGTATACAACATGGTAGCTCAGAGGTTTAGCACTGAGTACCTTGCATACAACATGTGCTCAGAGGTTAGCACTGATACCTTGTATACAACATGGTATCTCAAGGTTGCCAATGATAACTTGGACAATTGTTTACTTGCAGTAATATCATTCCCTCTATACAGCGCATGAACACACAAGACAGACCCTGTCTAACTGTAATGGGGTCAATAGAATCTCTTGTGTGGGTTGTTTTTCTTGTGTGGACGGACAGTTGGTAAACAAGGCGAGTGTAATAGAAAACACAGACAATTAGAGGCCGAGGGAAGGAGGAGGCTCAGTCATTTTACGACAGATCAATAAAGTTTGATGGAGATGGTGCTTGGATTAGCTAACTGATGTTTTAAAGAGGGAAGCTTTCAGGACCCACTAGGAGAGTTAATGCTACACGAAAGAATGGAGATAAGTCCATGGAAAGCTCACTGGTTTTTTCTAAACACCAGTTAAAATGATGGAAACCACAGCCAACCTTCCTAATGTTCCTGTAATAAGGCGAGTAAGGCTTGATACTAATAGTAGCCAATAGGATATTTTCCTACGTAACGCTGATTGGTGTTGGTTAGCTGGGGATAATGGCACAAGTTACTCTATTGCCCGCCCTACAAATAAAAAGCCAATCCTTGTGCAGGATCCATACACAGAACATCACGTGACACTTACAAAGATTCAGCAATAGGTTTTGATTCTTGCCATTCATATAAATTAATGCATATTTATTTATTGTGCATGGATAATAAATTCCCCATAATCATCATTATTAGAGGCACCGACCAATCAAAGAATTCCTTTATTCTGGTCTACAGTTGTACAATATTTGATAAAATCTGATTGGTTAAATATTCCCCATAGTATTGTGCTGCTGTATAGCATTATATATAGGATTTTCAGGGTTATTCAATAAAAGTTCATCTCGTTTAAATGGTGCAAATTTTGCCCCAACCATCAGATCTTATTTACATTTGAAAGCTACATCTGATGGTTGGGGCAAAATTAGCACCATTTTAAATGATAAGAACTTTTATTGAATAACCCTGATAGTTATTCTCTCTCCTTTCAGCACTAGTATAAAACTAGCCATGCATTTGCCTAGTACTGGACACAAGGTGGCAGTATAACCCAATGTCTGGGGTCACTCAAGTCCACTCAAGTGTAGAGACTGTATTTACTACATCCAGTAATCTGCTCTGATCCATTCCGTCTACTTCCATGTCTGGGTTCTCACACTAAAAATCCGCAGTCAAGGAAGATCATCTGAAAATAGAAAATATCATCATTGTAAGTTTTACCTCAGAATTCCTTCCTCCTGTTTTTGTGGTTGCTGGTCAGCATACAGTGGCTAGTAAATGTAATTTCCAGAGGGGGTCACTGGCCGCGACACACAGAGCTCAATGAATCCTCTAGCCCTTTCCTCTCCTGACCTGCTTATGACCTCTCTAGTATTAAAACAGGCAGTGAGAAAACCATTGTTTACTCACTTGGAAGGAGGTCGAAGAATCCCCTTATTAATGGTTAAATAAAAGCTTTACCCTAGATTTCAATCGCCCTGTTTCCCCTTAATTTATAAACCTGCCATATTGTCCCCAGCTTAATAGAAATGGGGCTCTCTGAATAACGTACAATGGGCGTAGCAAATGTAAATCATTTAGATCTAATTTAGCTCGTCGATTGCCTGGGAATTATCATTTTAACATGGCTTGAGGGTTAACGGGCACCCTGGGATTGCTGGGATTTTTAATAATGCAAGTTGGGAAGATAATGATAAATAGACTTGAGGCTACTTAATGCGCTTTTAAATCCGTCGATCTCGCCTAAAAAAGCACACAGTAGTGTGGCCCAACTGACGTGGCCACACTAGTGTGAGCATTTTTTTTGCGCTATCGCGTGTGCTCTGATTGCGGAACACCCGGAGAATTGCAACGCGCTCTCACACACAGGGAACACGTGCAATTGCGAGTGTTAGCGTGCGCACTGTTAGTGCTGGGCGCACACTACAACGCACGGTAATGCGCGTGAAGTGCGCAATGCAATGTTTCACATTTCACACACATTACTGTGCGTTTGCGCTGCAACTCCGCTGATATTCCGTTATCCGAGTGCACGTGATTCGTCACAAAAATTCCAAAAACTGACCGCAGCTCACCCACATTGTGTTAGCTTGTCACGCGTTTCAACCACGAACGTGAAAGAATGCGCTAGTGTGGATAAGCCCAAGAGCTTTACAATACCCACTTAAATTCTGATTGCGCCTCCTCTGCAATAGGTAGCGCTAGTACAAACACGTTCCCCCGAGACGCAACCACTATATTAAGTGCCAGGAGTCCAGCGATTGCAGCTCTCGGTAAATGTGTATGGTTCACCTAACCACGCAGCCTAATGACCGACCAATGATTTTATAATAAAAACTTTCTTCTAAGACTATTAATAAGAAACTAATATTATTATAAAATAGCCCATTACCACATGATCATTAATTCTAATGAATTCTGAATGCTCAGACTCAGATGGAGGTCACGGGAATGCTGGGGATGCTGCAGAGAGGCATTTATTTGCGATCGCATGTCGGTCGCATAGAAAACGGGAGAGGCGGTTCCGGCAGGATCGTCGAATGTCGCGGGAGAGCTCGGTCCGTGTATGTAAATCGACTATATCTATGGCCACCTTTAGGATTGTACATATTTATCTTTGCGTTTTGTGGCCAATCTTCCATTTTTTTCTCCCCCATTTCACCTTTACAACCGTCTCTTCCCTCTGAGATTCGACTCCCTAATCCCCGAACTAATCTCTGATCGTTTTTTGAATTTAGGGGTAAACCCGTCCTTGTAGCGGCCCAGAATGTTTTCCTCCGGTAGATATTAGAACGCTGGCGAATTGTTTCTTGCTGTGATTCACTAAGGAGCCCTCGTCTGCTGCTCAGTCTATTGTGTAGGTTTTTCTTTTCACCGGGAGAAGATACGCCAGAATCTGTTTTTTTTTGTAATGTGTCCATTAATAGAAAATGCTTTTAAGGTCGCTAATTGTGCTTTTAGATAATTATGACAATATTCATGACTATTAAAACAATTACACGCGTTATCGTGACCTTTTTCCATTTCGTCTCATCTAAAATAACTGCTTCTTCCTCTTTCTTACTGCCCCCCACAGTTAAAATGGAAAAAACCCATCTCAGCTGAGGCTGGCAGTGTACGTCGCCCTATAAAAAGGCCAGAGAGCTATTCAGCCGCGTTAATGAATATCTTCAGTCCAATCTGGGATGTTTCCAGCTGTGAGCTATGTGACACAAACAGTCTTACCCACCAATGTCTGCATCAAATATTCGCTACCTCGATACCGTTTATAAAACGCTTTTCTCTTCTTTCCTTTTCCCTCTCCTATTGTTCCTATTACCAGTTCCAAGAGATAAGGACTCAGAATAGACGGTCGTGTCCTATTCCTTACCATAAGGGAGATGTTTTAAAAAACACCAACGCAATCCTAAATGGCTGTAGGGGGCAGAGTTTGGATATTTATAAAGCGGCAAAATGGGGGAAGTTTGCGTCAGCCAATCAAATGCTTTCTAACTGCAGAAACCCAATAAAAACTATATCTGATTGGTTTGTGCAATGAATAGCACGTGTAACTTTTAACACTCTTATTGTATCAACGTCTCTTAATCTTTCAAAGTGGCTTCAGAATGATTAAATAGTCAATACTCCCCGTTTCTTTAATAACTTCCCTGTGGTAATTGATTGTATATCGTGTTGGAGATTTACATTGTATCCATTCCATTTTTGTGTGTTTTACGCAGAGGAAGCTCCGGTACCTTTAAACGGAGCGAAACGCTTCGTTGTGAGCGCCCCCACTTTGTGCCTGAACTCCCTCTCACCAGACGCGTACTAAGTATTACCCTTTGTATGCATTTCTGCTGTATCGGATGAGAACATGTGTTTGCCATTTAACAGCTATGATATGATTGCCTATTTGTGAGGGGGGTGATCACTGTTTTTAAATGTTTTTATCTGTAGTCCAGTTAAATTATTTATCAATTTAATACAGAGTCCTGTTGCAGTCCTGCCTTTTCTTTCTTTTCTTTCTTTCTATTGCTTATTTGTGTGTTTTTTATATTCTGTCAGAAATCAATGTCTGGTTTTGTTTGGTAACTTTGTTTAGTGTCTGGTTAAGGGCCCATACACAATACAATCTCTGGTCATACAATAATGCGATTATTGTACATTGACGGATTGTGTATTGGACACAGAGACACAATCCTACACATCAGACTAGGACACAGAGATACAATCACGACTAGGACACAGAGCACAATCACAGACTAGGACACAAGAGATACAATCCCAGACGACACAGAGATACAAATCACAGACTAGGACACAGAGACACAATCCACTAGGACACAGAGATCAATCACAGACTAGGACACAGAGACCAATCAAGACTAGGACACAGAGACACAATCACAGACTAGGACACAGAGATCAATCACAGACTAGGACACAGCCCGATACCATCACAGAACTAGGACCAGAGACACAATCACAGACTATGACACGAGACACAATCACAGACTAGGACACGAGAGACAAATAACATCCAGGACAGACACGAGATACAATCACAGACTAGGACACAGAGCACACATACAGACTAGGACCAGAGACACAACACAGGACTAGACACAGAGACACACAATCACAGACTAGGACACAGCACAATCACATACTAGGACACAGAGATCAAATCAACAGACTAGGACACAGAGACACAATCACAGACTAGGACCAGAGACACAATCACACTAGACACGATAAGAAGAGGACACAGAGACACAATCACACTAGGACACAGAGACACAACACCAGACTAGGACACAGAGACACAATCACAGCACTGGACCAGAGACACAATTCACAGACTAGGACACAGAGATACTCACAGACTAGGCCACGAGACACAATCAGACTAGACACAGAGATACAAATCACAGACTAGGACACAGAGATCACAATCACATACTAGGACACCGAGACACATCACAGACTAAGGAACAGAGCCAATCACATCAGACTAGGACACAGAGAACACTCCACAGACTAGACCAACATGAGAAAAACACAATCACGTAGACACAGAGACACAATCAAGACTAGACCAAGATCACAACATCAGAGTAGGACACAGAGACACAATCACATACTAACCAGACTAGACACAAGACACAATCACAGACTAGGAACCAGTACACAATCACAGACGGACCAGAGATCACAATCACAGACTAGGACACAGAGATACAACAATTCCACAGACTAGGACCACAGAGATACATCACCAGACTAGGGCACAACATAGGATACAACATCAAATACAAGCACAGACTAGGACAACAGAGACACAATCACAGACAGACACAGAGATACATAGATCACAGACTAGGACACAGAGACACAATCACAACTAGGCACAGATGACAACAATCACAGACTCGAGGATTCACAGCTAGAGAACCAACCACAGCACACACAGACTAGGACACATACATAAAAACAACAAAAAGGACAAAAAACACAAGAACCAGATTGAACAACAATCAGACTAGGACACAGACACATCACAGACACCAGATACATCACAGACTAAGACACAGAGACACAATCATCAGCTAGGGGCCAGGAACACATAGACCAGAGCGACCATAACACATCACACACAGACTATTGACAACAGAGACCAATCACAGACTAAGGACACAACAAGAAACAACACAATCCACACACACGACAGGACACACAGGAGATACAAATCACACCAGACTAGGACACAGAGGATACAATCCAGACTAGGACACAGAGATATCAATCACCACAGACTAGGACACAGATACACAATCACACAGACTAGGACACAGAGATACAAAATCAACAGACAAGATACAGCAGAACACATCACACAGACTAGACACAGAGATACAATACAGACTAGGACACAGAGAACAATCACAGACTAGACACAGAGACAACCACAGACTAGACACAGAGATACAAACAATCACAGACTCAAACAGACTAGACAAGAGACACAATCAACTAGGACAACAGAGACACATCAGACCTAGGGACAAAAGATACACTCACAGACTAGGACACAGAGACACAATCACAGACATAAAGGAACCAGAGAACAACAATCACAACTAGGACACAGAGACAAATCATCAGACCAGAGATAGGACACAACAGTCAGACAGAGACACAAGTACCAGTAACACTAAGGATCCAGACTAGATCCAGATCACAGACTAGGACACAGAGACACAATCACAGACTAGGACACAAGACACAATCACAGACTAGGACGACACAGAGAACAAGTCACATGACTTAGTACAAAATACATCAACAGATAAACCGACTAATACAACAAACACAGAGACAAACAAATCACGACTCTAGACACATAGATACACATCACGACTAGGACACAGAGAATACAATCACAGACTAGGACACGAGTACCATCACAACTAGGACACAAGAGACACAATCAGACTAGACACAGAGATCAATCACAGAGAGGACAACAGAGGAACACAACAGATCACAGACTATGACAACACGAAACAAACAAATCACATCACCAACCCCAGACTAGGACAGACAGTTGGGACACAGAGACACAATCACAACTACAAACAGATACCATCATCAATATCAACAGAACTAGAACAGAGACCCAATCAGACTACTAGGACACAGAATACCAATCACCACTAGGACAAGAAGATACAATCACAGACTAGGACACGAGATACAATCACAGACTAGACACAGAGATACATCACGAACTAGGACACAGAGTATACAAATCACAGACTAGGACACAGAGACACAATCACAGACTAGGACACAGAGATACAATCACAGACTAGGACACAGAGAACATCACAGTACTAGGACACAAGATCAATCACAGACTATGGACCAACACAATAAGACAACACAATACACAATACTAGGACACAGAGACAATCACTAATCACAAGACTAGGACACAGAGACACAATCAACATCAGACAGACTATAGTGACACAGAGACACATTTCACAGACTAGGGGGACCACAAGATACAATCACATGACTAATATGACTACGAATACAATCACAGACTAGGACCACAGAGATAACAATCAACACGACTAGGACAGCCTATACCATCCTCACTAAACGAGTACAACATAAGACAACAATCAATCAGATAGACTAGGACAACAGAACACAATCAACACAAACCATCAATACATTACACAGATAGTACACAGAGATCACAATACACTATTACACAATATACAATCCACGACTGACATCCAACAGTACACATAATCAATCACACATTACACACCTACACAAACAAACACACTCCACAGACTAACACAATATACACATCACAGACTATACAACAAGACACACACAACAATCACAGAACTAGTACACAGAAACACAATCACAGACTAGGACACACAGAGATACAATCACAGACATTACAACAGACATACAGATAATCACAATCCACTAGGACACATGGAATACAATCACCAAAATCAATCACAACTAGACCAGAACACCATCACATACTAGGACACAGAGAACATCAAACAACTAGGACACAAGACATACACAATCACAGACTAGGGACAAACACAGAGACAACAATCACAGACTAGGGACACAGAGATCACAATCACAACTCAGACACAGAAATAACAATCACAGACCTAGGACACCAGATAGCGCAATCACAACCGACTAGGACACAGAGATACAATCACACACAGACTAGGACACAGAGATCAATCACAGAATAGACAAACCCCCGAGACACAATCACAGACTAAAAGGACACAGAATACAAATCACAGATAAACAGGACACAGAGACACACATCACAAGACTAGACCAGAGATACAATCACATCGAGGACACAGAGACACAATCACGATAGATAGACACAGAATACACAGTCAACAGACGAGGGACACAGACGCTAGAACACCAATCAACACACGACTAGATAGAGGTACAGAGAGATAACATCACAGACTAGGACCAAGAGTACAATCACAGCACAGACCCTAATGGACACAAACAGAGACACAACTCACACAGACTATGACACAGAGACACAATCACAGACTAGGACACAGGAGACACAATCACAACTATATAGGACAACAGAAGAACAGCAATCACGACTAGGACACAGAGACCCCACACAGACTAGAGACACAGATAAAAAAACAATCACAGACTAACTAGGACCCAGATACCAAATCACACGACCAGAGACTACACGAGACTAACCATCAGCACGACTAGGACACAGAGATACAATCACAGACGATAGACCACATACAACAATCACAGACTAGGACACAGAGACACACATCAACCAATCCAGAACAGACTAGTACAACAGAGACACATATGTTCACAACAGACTAGGACACAGAGATAAAACAATCACAGACTAGGACACAGAAATAACAGACACAAGATCAATCACTAATCAACAGATATACAACAAAATAAAACAATCACAACTAGGACACAGAGATACAATCACACAGACTAGGACACAGAGATCAATCACAGACTAGGACACACAGAGACACAATCACAGACTAGGACCACCGAGACACATCACAGACAAACCACTTGACCAAATACAATCACAGAGAACAAAACACAGACAGACACGGAGAACACAATCACAGACTAGGACACAGAACAGAAGATCACCTCAGACTAGGACACAGAGATACAATCCAGACCTAGACACAGAGACAACACATCATCACAAACACAGACTAGGACACAGAGAAGTACAATCAGCAGACTAGACCAAGACAACAATCACACAAAGCAACATGACTAGGACACAGAGACAATCAGACTAGGACCAGAGATACAACACAATCACAGACTAGGACACAGAGAACCATCACCAGACTAGGACACGTCCGACGACAAATACAATCAGACTAGGACACAGAGACACAATCCAGACTAGGACCAGAGACACAAATCAAATACACATCACCAACACAAACATCAGACTAGGCACAGAATACAATCACAGAAACTGACCACAGAGATTACAATCACAGACTAGGACACAGAGCAACAATAAACAATCACCAGTCAACACAAACAGACCTAGACTCAGAGACACAATCACGACAGACACAGGACAAACACATCACAGTCTAGGACACCAGAGACACAATCACCTAGGACACGATATACTCAGAGACTAGGACACACAGAGACAAAACAATCACAGACTAGGACACACCGAATTACAATCACACCACTAGGAAAGGACAACAATTCACATACAGACAGACACATATGACACACAATCACAGACCTAGCACAGATACAATCACATACTATGGACACAGAGATACAACCAGACTAGGACACAGACACATAGATAGACAGACACAACACACAGCACATACTAGACACAGAGGACCAAACACATACCAGACAAACAGAGACACATCAAACTAGACACGAGATACAATCACAGACTAACACAGAGATACAGATCACAGACTATGACAAAAAAACAGAGACACAAGCACCACAGACTAGGACACAGGATACAATCACAGACTAGGACACCGAGATACAATCACATGACTAGGACAAAAAAACATAGAGAACAATCACAGACTAGGACACAGAGACACAATCACCACTAGGACCAGAGACAACCATCACAGACTAGACACAGAGACCAATCAGACTAGGACAACAGAGACACAATCAAACTAGGACACAGAGAACAATCCAGAAACTAGGATCAACAGAGCACAATCACACAGTCGAACACAGACACAATCACATGACTAGGACAACACACGCGAGTACACATACACACAGCTAGGACAAAGATACAATCACACATACACACACACACACTACACACTCAACACGACCTAGGAACAGGATACCAATCACAGACTCATGACACAGAGACACAATCAAGACTAGGACACAGAGACAACAGCTCACAGAGACAGGACTAGACTAAGAACACAATCACAGACTAGGACACATAGAGACAAATCACACTAGGACAAAACAAAGCAAAACAACAACAGAGACACAATCACAGACTAGGACAAAAAGTCAGATACACATCACAGACTAGGAACACAGAGATACAATAACACATTCACACAGACTAGTACACAGAGATACATCACAGACTAGGACACCCAGACACAGACACAGAGACAAATCACATATAGGACACAGAGACAATCAGCGACACCCGAGACACAGATACACAGACTTTGACAGTAGACGACAAAGAAGAGACACACAACATCAGACACATCGAGACACAGAGACTACACAATACCCAGACACTAGGGACACAGAGTATACACTACAGAGATACTAGATACAGAAACACAGAACAATCACAAACTAGGACACAGAGACACACACAGAACTAGGACACAGAGATACAATCACAGACTAGGACCAGATATACAATCACGGACTAGCACAGAGTACAATCACCTGACTAGGACCCAGAGATACAATCACAGACTACGAATAGAAGACAAAAACCGACTAGTACACAGACACCATCACAGACTAGGACACAGAGACACAATCACAGACTGGACCAGACACAACAGACACAACTAGGACACAGAGACAACATCAAGACTAGAACACAGAGGACACAATCACAGACTAGGACAACAGAGATACAATCAAACAAGACTAGGACACAGAGACCACAATCACAGACTATACAACACGATAAAACCACAATCACAGACTAGGACAACAGAGACACATAGACCATCACAGACTATGGACACAGATACCATGCACAGACTATAGGACACAGAGAAAAATCCCACATAGGACCACACAGAGACACAAATCACAGACTAGGACACAAGACACAACAAGACTAGGACACAGACAATCATAACAGGACACAGGACCATCAGACCTAGGACACAGAGACCAATCAACAGCTAGTACACAGAAACAATCACGACTAGGACACAGAGATACATCACAGACTAGGACACAGAGACACAATCAACAGACATGACCAGAGACACAATCACAGACTAGGACAACACATATACACAATCACAGACTAGGACCAACCAGAGATACAATCATCATCACAGTACTATGAACACAGATTGACAAGTCACACGAGACTACATGACTAGGCACAGAGAAACACAATCACAGACTATGGACACAGAGAGACAATCAACAGACTAGGACACAGAGACACAGATCAACACACAGACTAGGAACAAAACAAAGAACACAATCAGACTAGGACACACAGAATCAATCACAGACTAGGACACAAGATACAATCAAGACTAGGAGTACAGCGTACGACTGACACAATCACAGACTACCAGAGACAACAAGAGACACAATCACAGACTAGGAACAGATACATCAATCACAGACGATTACAACAGAGACACAATCACGAGCTGAGGACAAACAGAGACACAATCACAGACTATGACAACGCAGGAGATAACAAAATCCACAGACTAGGACAAACATAGAGACACATCAGACTAGGACACGATACACAATCACAACTAGGACACAGAGATACAATCAAACTAGGACAAACTAGAGACACACTCAGGAACACAGAGATACAATCAAGACTAGGACACAGAAATACAATCCACAGACTACGGACAAACAGAGAACCTCACATCACGACTAGGACAACTCACAACTAGGACCAGAACACAATCAGACTATGACACAGAATACAATCACAGACTAGAGGACAACAGAGATAACAAAATCACAGACTTGGCCCACATACTAACAATCACAGACTAGGACACGAGACACAATCAGAGACTATGGACCACAGAATAACAATCACAGACTAGGACACAGAGTCAATCACAACAGACTAGGACCAGAGATACAATCAATCAGACTAGACCTAGGACACACGACTAGCAAAAGATCAATCACAGACAGGACAGACACAACACGCACAGAGATACACACGCACAGAGATACACAGATACTACCGAGTACAATAGACTAGGACACAGAGACAAACAATCACACGAGGACCACTAGAGATACAATCCTATAGACCACAGAGACACATTCACAGACTTGGACCAGAGACACAAATCACAGACTGAGACATCAGAGACACAACTCACAGAGCAGGACACACAGACAGATCACCGAGCTAACAACAGCTAAGGACACGAGACACTGGTTAGTACTAATACTATGTATACACCATGGTGCCTCAGTGGTTAGCACTAATACCTTGTATACACCATGGTGGCTCAATGGTTAGTACTGATACTATGTATTCATCATGGTGGCTCAGTGGTTAGCACTAATACCTTGTATACACCATGGTGGCTCAGTGGTTAGTACTGATACCATGTATACATCATGTTGGCTCAGTGGTTAGCACTAATACTTTGTATACGTATGATTGTGGTCTCTGTGGTCATAGTCTGGGATTGTGTCTCTGGTCCTAGTATCTGTGTGTATCTCTGGTTGTCTGTGAGTTTTCTGGCTTATCGTTGTTCCTAGTCTGGCTGATGATTGTATTTCTGTGTCCTTAGTCGTGTGATTGTATGCTGTGTGGTCCTAGTCTGTGATTGTATCTCTGTGTCCTAGTCTGTGATGGTGCTCTGTGTCTGTCTGGGATTGTATCTCGTGTCCTAGTCTGTGATTGTATCTCTGTGTCCTAGGTCGTGTGTGATTGTGGTCTCTGTGTTACATAGTCTGATTGTGTTCTGTGTACCTAGTGTGTGATTTGTGTCTCTGTGTCCTAGTCTGTGACTTGTGTCTCTGTGTCCTAGTCTGTGATGTATCTCTGGTCTGTCTGTGATGGTATCTCTCGTGTCCTAGTCTGGATTATCTCGTGTCTAGTCTGTTGCTTGTGTCTATGTGTCCTAGTCTGTGATTGTATCTCTGTGTCCTCGTCTGTTGATGTGCCTCTTGTCCTGTCTGTGTCTAGTCTGTGTGATTGTGTCTCTGGTCCTAGTCTGTGATTGTGTCTCTGTGTCCCTGGTCTGTTGATTGTATCTCGTGATCCTGATAGTCTGTGATTGTATTATCTGTGTCCTAGTCTGTGTGATTGTATCTCTGTGTCCCTAGTCTGTGATTGGTTTGCCTGTCGTTGTTGTGTCCTAGTCGTGATGTGTCTCTGTGTCCTAGTATGATTGTGTCTCTGGTCTAGTCTGATTGGTCTTCTGTTGTCCAGTCTGATTGTGTCTCTGTGTCCTAGTCTGTGATGTTCTCTGGTCTAGTCTGTGATTGTGCTTTATGTGTGTTACCTGTGTCTAGTCTGTGATTGATCTCTGTGTCCTAGTCTGTGATTGTATTCTGTGTCTATCGTGATTGTGTCTCTGGTCCTAGTCTGTGATGTATCTCTGTGTCCTAGTCTGTGATGTATCTCTGTGTCTAGTCTGTAGTGATATGGTGTCCTGGTACTTTGTGATTGTGTCTCTGTGTCCTAGTCTGTGATGTGTGTTCTGGTGGTCAATAGTCGGTTGATTTGTACTCGTGTCCTAGATGTGTGATTGGTCTCTGGTCCTAGGTCGTGATTGTGTCTCTGTGTCCTAGTCTGTGATTGTGTATCTGTGTCCTAGTCTGTGAGTTTGTTCTCTGTGTCCAGTCTGCTGATCCTGTGTCGTCTTGAATGTGTCATAGTCTTGATTGTATCTCTGTGTCCTAGTCTGATTGTGTCTAGTGTGTCCTAGTCTGTTGACTTGTGTACTGTGTAATAGGTGTGGATGGTGTCTCTAGGGGTGTCCTAGGATGTGATTGTAGCTCTCATTGTGTCTAGTCTGTGATTGTGATATCTGTGTCACTTCGTATGTGAGTGTTCTATCTGTTTCTGTGTCCTAGTCTGTGATTGTGTTACTCTGTGTCCTGAGTCTGTGATTGTTGTGTCTCTGTGTCCTAGTCTTGTGTCCTCTGTGTCATGGTCTGTGATTGATCTCGTGTGTCCTCGTAGGTGATTGGTTATCTATGCGCGTCCTAGTCTGTGATTAGTTATCTCTGTGTCCTAGTCTGTGATTGTGTCTCTGTGTTCTAGTCTGTGATTGGTTCTCTGTGTCCTAGTCTGTGATGTGTCTCCTGTTGTCCTAGTCTGTGATTGTATCGGGTCTATGTGTCATGCTGTGATTGTTTGTGTTTCCTAGTCTGTGATTGTATCTCTGTGTCCTAGTCTGTGATTGTGTCTCTGTGTCCTAGTCTGTGTGATTGTGTCCTCTGTGTTCCTAGTCTGTGATTGTGTATCTCTTGTCCTAGTCTGTGATTGCTCTGTGTCTAGTTGTGATGTATTCTGGTCCTAGTCTGTGATTGTATTCTGTGTCCTGAGTCGTGATTGTATCTCGTGTCCTAGTCTGTAAATGTGTTCTGTGTACTAGTGCTGTGATTGTGTCTCTGTGTCCTAGTCTGTGATCTGTGTATATGTGTCCTAGTCTGTTGTGATGGTATCTCTGTTGTCCTAGTCTGTGATTGTTCTCGTGTCCTAGTCTGTGATGTCTGTATTTGTGATGGTGTGGTGGATAGTCTGTAGGTGATATTGTCTGATTTTTCTTCTGTGTGGTTTTTCCTAGTCTGTCTAAGTTGTTCTGCTGGTGTCTAGTCTGTGATTGGTGTCTATCTGTGTCTAGTCTGTGATTGTGTCTCTGTGTCCTAGTCTGTGATCTGTGTCTCTGGTCCTAGTCTGTGGATTGTATCTCTGGGTCCTAGTCGTGATTGTATCTATGTGTCTAGTCTGTGATGGGATCTCGTGTACTAGTTGTGTGATTGATTCTGTGTCTAGTCTGTGATTGTATCTGTGTCCAGTCTGTGATTGGTCTCTGGGTCCTCGTCTGTGATTGTTCTCGTGTCCTAGTCTGTGATTGTGTCTGTGCTAGTCTGTGATTGTATTCTGTGTCATTAGTCTGTGATTGTGGTCTCTGTGTCTAGTTGTGAGTGTATCTCTGTGTCCTGTCTGTCGATGTATCTCTTTGTCCTAGTCTGTGATGTATCTCTGTGTCCTAGTCTGTTGTGTTCTCTGTGTCCTCGTCTGTGATTGTATCTCTGTGTCCTAGTCTGATGGGTCTCGTGTCAGTCTGTATTGTAGTCATGTGTTCCTAGTATGTGATGCTGTTCTCTATGTGTCCAGTCTGTGATTGGTGTCTCTGTGTCCTAGTCTGTGATGTATCTCTGTGTGCTAGTCTGTCCTTGTGGTCTCTGTTGGTCCTAGTCTGTGATTGTGTCTCTGTGTCCTAGTCGTGATTGTATCTCGTGTCCTAGTCTGTGATTGTGTCTGTGTCTAGTCGTGATTGTATCTCTGTGTCTAGTCTGTATGTTTGTCTTGTGTCCTAGTCTGTGATTGTATCTCTGTGTTCCTAGTCTGTGATTGTATTTCTCTGTGTTGTTCTCTAGTGATGTGATTGTGTCATCGTGTCCTAGTCGTGATTGTGTCTACTGTGTCCTAGTCTGTGATTGTATCTCTGTGTCCTAGTCTGTGATTGTTCTGTGTCCTGTCGGTGTTGTTATCTTTGGTCCTAGTCTGTGATTGTATTCTCGTGTCCTAGTCTGTGATTGTATCTCTGTGTCACTAGTCTGTATGTGTCTCTGTGTCCTAGTCTGTGATTGTGTCTGTGTCCTAGTCTGTGATTGTGTCTATGTGTTTTAGTCTGTGATTGTGTCTGCTGGTCCTAGTCTGTGGAGATCTGTGTCTAGTCTCGGTGATTGTAGTCGTGTCTGTGTATCCTAGTCTGTGATGATTGTGTCTCTGTGTCCTAGTCTGTGATTGTATCTCGTGTTGTCCTGTGAGTATGTGATCTCGGTGTATCGTCTGTGTACTAGTCTGTGATGTGTATCTCTGTGTCCTAGTCTGTGATTGTATACTTGTGTCCTAGTTCTGTGATTGTATACCAGGTGTTGGTCCTAGTGCGTGATTGTAATCTCGGTGTCCTAGTCTGTGACTGTGTCTCTGTGTACTAGTCTGTGATTGTGTCTCTGTGTCCTAGTCTGTGATTGGCTCTTGTCCTAGTCGGGGATTGTGTCTCTGTGTCCTAGTCTGTGGTATTCTCTGTTGTCATCGTTGTGTGTCGTGTTAGTCTCTGTGACTGAGTCTCTGTGTATCCTAGTCTGTGATTGTATCTCTGTGTCCTAGTCTGATTATTGATCTCTGGGCCTAGTCTGATTGGTCTCTGTGTCCTAGTCTGTGTTTCGTGTCTCTGTGGTCCTAGTCTTGTGATTGTGTCTCTGTGTCCTAGTCTATTGATTCTGGTATCTGTGTCCTAGTCTGTGATGTATCCGGTGCCCTAGGTCTGTGATTGTGTCTCTGGGTCAGTCCTAGCTGTGTCGTTGGTGGATTTGATGTTTCTGGTTGTCCACTTCAGTGATCTGGTTCTGATCTGTGAATTGTCTCTGTGTCCTGTCTGTGATTGGTCTCTGTGTCCTAGTCCGTGTGATTGTATACTCTGTGTCCTAGTCTTTTGGTCTCGGTGTCCCTAGTCTGTTGGGTATCATGTGTCCTAGTCGGTGATTGTGTCTCGGTGCTCTAGTCTGATTGTATCTCTGTGTCCTAGTCTGGGATTATGTGTCCTAGTCTGTGATTGGATCCTCTGTGTCCTAGTCTGTGATTGTGTCTCTGTGTCTCTATGTCTTGTGCCTAGTCTGTGAGTGTGATCTCGGGGTCCTAGTCTGTGATGTGATCTCTGTGTCTCTAGTCTGTGTCTGTATCTCTGTGTCTAGTCTGTGTTGTATCTCTGTGTCTAGCTGTTGAGGTCTCTGTGTCGTCTGTGCTTGTGTCTCTGTTTCTGTGTGATGAGGGTCTCTGTGGTCCTACTCTGATTGGTCTCTGTGTCTAGCTTGAGGTGTTCTGTGTCCTACTTGATTGTGTTGTGTCCTAGTTCTGTGATTTGGTTCTCTGGTTAGTCTGTGATTGTGTTCTCTGGTCCTAGTCTGGATTGTGTCTCTGTGTCCTAGTCATGTGATTGTATTTGTGTCCTAGTCTGTGATGTGTCTCTGTGTCCTAGTGCTGTGATTTGTGTCTCTGGTCCTAGTATGTGATTGTATCTCTGTGTCCTAGTCTTGCGATTGTGATATCTGTGTCCTAGTCTGTGATTGTATCTCTGTGTCCAGTCTGTGGTGTGCTCTGGTCCTAGTCTGTGAGTCTTGTGACTCTGTGTCCTACTCTGATGTGTTCCTCGTGTCAGTATGTGATTGTCTCGTGTCCTACTTGATTGTGTCTCTGTGTCAGTTTGATTGGTCTCTGGTCCTAGTCTGTGATTGGTGTCATCTGTGTCTAGTCTGTGATTGTGTCTCTGTGTCCTAGTCTGGATTGTTCTTCTGTGTCCTTGTCTGTGATTGTGAATCTCTGTGTCCTGAGTCTGATTGTGTCTCGTGTCCAGTCTGTGATTGTATCTCGGTCCTAGTCTTGTATGTATCTTGTGTCCAGTCTGTGATGTGGTCTCTGTGTCCAGTCTGTGATTGTGTCTCTGTGTCCTAGTCTGTGATTGTGTCTCTGTGTCCTAGTCTGTGATTGTGTCTCTGTGTCCTAGTCTGTGATTGTGTCTCTGTGTCCTAGTCTGTGATTGTTATCTCTGTGTCCTAGTTCTGTGATTGTGTCTCTGTGTCTAGTCTGTGATTGTGTCTCTGTGTGCCTAGTCTGTGATTTTGTGCTCTGTGTCTAGTCTGATGATTGTGTCTCTGTGTCTAGTCTGTGTGGTATGCTTGTGTCCTAGTCCTTTGTCTCCGTGTTGATTGTATTTGTCTCTGGTCCTAGTCTGTGATTGTGTCTATGTGTCCTAGTCTGTGATTGTGTCTCTGTTGTTCCTAGTCTGTGATTGATCTCTGTGTCCTAGTCTGGATTGTATCTCTGTGTCTGTCTGTGTTAGTGTCTGTGTTGTCCTGTCTGTGATCGTGTCGCTGTGTCCTAGTCTGTGTTGTATATCTGTGTCCTAGTCTGTGATTGTGTCTCTGTGTCCTAGTCTGTGATTGTATCTCTGTGTCCTAGTCTGTGGATTGTATCTGTGTCCTAGTCTGTGATGTGGTCTCTGTGTCCTAGTCTGTGAATTGTATCTCTGTGTCCTAGTCTGATTGTGTCTGATTGTGCTCTGTGTCCAAACACAATCCGTCAATTGTACAAATATCGACATTATTGAGACCAGAGATTGTATTGTGTATGGGCCCCATTAACCAGACACTAAACAAAGTACCAAAAAAACCAAGACATTTGATTTTGACAGAAATAAAAACACACAAATAAGCAATGAGGAAAGAAAGAAAGAAAAGAAAAGGCAGACTGCAACAAGACTCGTATTAAAATTGATATAATAATTAACTGGGGACTACAGATAAAAACATTTAAAAACAGTGATCACCCCCCTCACAAATAGTCAATCATATAATAGCTTAAATGGCAAACACATGTCTCATCCGATACAGCAGAAATGCATACAAAGGGTAATACTTATGCCCGGTCTGGTGAGAGGGAGTTCAGGCACAAGTGGGGGCGCTCACAACGAAAGCGTTTCGCTCCGATTAAAGGTACCGGAGCTTCCTCTGCGTAAAACACACACATGGAATGGGATACAATGTAATCTCCAACACGATATACAATCAATACACAGGGAAGTTATTAAAGAAACGGAGTAGTGTAGTATGACTGATTTATCATTCTGAAGCCCTCTTGATAAGATTAAGAGACGGTTGATACAATAGAGGGTGTTAAAGTTACCCGTGCTATTCATTGCACAAACCAATCAGATATTAGTTTTTATTGGGTTTCTGCAGTTAGAAAGCATTTGATTGGCTGACGCAACTTCCCCCATTTGCCAGCTTTATAAATATCCAAACTCGGCCCTACGCCAATTTAGGATTTGCGTTGGGTGTTTTAAAACATTCTCCCTTATGGTAAGAATAAGGAAACGACCGTCTATTTTGCGTCCTATTCTCTTGGAATGGTAATAGGAACAAAGAGAGGGAAAAGGAAAAAGAAGAGAAAAGCGTTTTTATAAACGGTATCGCGGGGAGCTAGATATTTGTATGGCAGACATTGGTGGGATACAGACTGTTTGTGGTCACATAGCTCACAGCTGGAAACATCCCAGATTGGACTGAAGATATTCACTTACGCGGCTGAATAGCTCTTGGCCTTTTTATAGGGCAGAGTACACTGCCAGCCTCACGCTGAGATGGGTTTTTTTCCATTTTAACTGTGGGGGGCAGTAAGAAAAGAGGAAGGCAGTTATTTAGATGAGAACGAAATGGAAAAGGTCACGATAACGCGTGTAATTTTATAATAGTCATGAATATTGTCATAATTATCTTAAAGCACAATTAGCGACCTTATAAAGCGCATTTTTCTATTACATGGACACATTACAAAAAAAAACAGATTCTGGCCGTATCTTCCTCCCGTGTGAAAAGAAAAACCTACACAATAGACTGAGCAAGCAGACGAGGGCTCCTAGTGAATCCAGCAAGAAACAATTCGCGCGGTCATTAATCTACCGGAAAAACATCTGGGCCGCTACAAGGACGGGTTTACCCCTAAATTCAAAAAAAACGATCAGATTAGTTCGGGGATTACGGGAGTCGAATCTCAGAGGGAAGAGACGGGTGGGTAAGTGTGAAATGGGGGAGAAAAAATGGAAGATTTGGCCACAAACGCAAAGATAAATATGTACAATTCTAAAGGTTGGCCATAGATATAGTCGATTTACTTACACGACCGAGCTCTCCCGCGACATGCGACGATCATGCCGGACCGCCTCTCCGTCTTTCTATGCGGACCGAATGCGATCGCAAAAATAAATGCCTCTCTGCAGCATTCCCCAGCATTCCCGTGACCTCATCTGCGGTCTGAGCATTCAGAATTAGCATTATTAGAATTACTGATCATGTGGTAATGGGCTCATTTTATTATAATATTTAGTTTCTATTTAATAGTACTTAAGAAGAAAGTTTTATATATAAAATCATTGGTGGTCATTAGGCTGCGTTGGTTAGGTAAACCATACACATTTACCGAGAGCTGCAATCGCTGGACTCCTGGCACTTTTAATATAGTGGTGCGTTCGGGGGAACGGTTTGTACTAGCGCTACCTATTGCAGAGGAGGCGCAATCAGAATTTAAGTGGGTTATTTGTAAAGCCTTGGGCTTATCCACACTAGCGCATTTCTTTCACGTTCGTGGTTTGAAAGCGTGACAAGCTAACACACATGTGGGTGAGCTGCGGTCAGTTTTTTTGGAATTTTTGTGCGAATCACGTGCACTCGGAAAAGGAAATCAAGCGGAAGTTGCAGCGCAAACGCACAGTAATGTGTTGGTGGGAAATGTGAAACATTGCATTTGCGAACTTCACGGCGCATTACCGTGCGTTGTAGTGGTGCGCCCAGCACTAACAGTGCGCACGCTAACACTCGCAATTGCACGTGTTCCTGTGTGTGAGAGCGCGTTGGCAATTCTCCGGGTGTTCCGCAATCAGAGCACACGCGATAGCGCAAAAAAAATGCTCACACTAGTGTGGCCACGTCAGTTGGGCCACACTACTGTGTGCTTTTTTTAGGCAGAGACGGATCGCGATTAAAAGCGCATTAAGGTAGCCTCAAGTCTATTATCATTATCTCCCAATTGCATTAAAATATCCCAGCAATCCCCAGGGTGCCCCGTTAACCCTCAAGCCATGTTAAAATGTAATTCCCAGGCAATCGACGAGTAAATTAGATCTAAATGATTTTACATTGCTACGCCCATTGTACGTATTCAGAGAGCCCATTTCTATAAAGCTGGGGCACAATATGGCAGAGGTTATAAATAAGGGGAAACAGGGCGATTGAAATCTAGGGTAAAGCTTTTATTTAACCATTTAATAAGGGGATTCTTCGACCTCCTTCCAAGTGAGTACAACAATTGGTTTTCTCACTGCTGTTTTAATACTAGAGAGGTCATAAGCAGGTCAGGGAGAAGGAAAGGGCTAGAGGATTCATGTGAGCTCTGTGTCGCGGGCCAGTGACCCCCTCTGGAAATTACATTGTTACTAGCCACTGTATGCTGACAAGCCCAACCACAAAAACAGGAGGAAGGAATTGGGTAAAACTTACAATGATGATATTTTCTATTTCAGATGATCTTTCCTTGACTGGGATTTTTAGTGTGGAGAACCCAGACATGAAGTAGACGAGATGGATCAGAGACAGATTACTGGATTGTAGAACTACAGTCTCTACACTTGAGTGACTGAGTGACCCCAGACATGGGTGTATACTGCCACCTTGTGTTCCAGTACTAGGCAAATGCATGGCTAGTTTTATACTAGTGCTGAAAGGAAGAAGGAGAATAACTATCAGGGTTATCAATAAAGTTCTTATCATTTAAAATGGTGCTAATTTTGCCCCAACCAATCAGATGGTAAGCTTTCAAAATGTTAAATAAGATCTGATGGTTGGAGAAAATTTGCACCATTTTTAAACAGATGAACTTTTATTGAATAACCCTGAAAATCCCTATATTATTAATGTATACAGAGCACAAATATTACTATGGGGAATTATTTAACCAATCAGATTTTATCAAATATTTACAACTGTAGACCCAGAATAAAGGAATCTTTTGATTGGTCGGTGCTCTAATAATGATGATAGATGGGAATTTATTATCCATGCACAATAAATAAATATGCATTAATTTATATGAATGGCAAGAATCAAAACCTATTGCTGAATCTTTGTAATTTGTCACGTGATGTTCTGGTATAGGATCCTGCACAAGGATGGCTTTTTTGTAGGGCGGCGGGCAAATAGAGTAACTTGTGCCATTATCCCCAGCTAACAATCACCAATCAGCGTTTCGTAGGAAAATATCCTATTGGCTACTATTAGTATCAAGCCTTACTCGCCTTATTACAGGAAACATTAGGAAGGTTGGCTGTGTGTTCCATTCATTTTAACTGGTGTTTAGAAAACAAGGAGCTTCCATGGTACATTTTCCATTTTTCTGTGTAGCATTAACTCTCCTAAGGGGTCCTGAAAGCTTCCATCTTTAAAACATCAGTGTTAGCATCAAGCACCATCGCCATAAAACTCTTATTGATCCTGTGTAAATGACTGAGCCTCCTCCTTCCCTCGGCCTCTAATTGTCTGTTTTTATTACACTCGCCTGTTTACCCAACTGTCCTCACACAAGAAAAAACAACCCACACAAGAGATTCATTGACCCCATTACAGTTAGTACAGGGTTGTTGTGTGTTCATCGCTGTATAGAGGGAATGATATTACTGCAAGTAACAATTGTCCAAGTATCATGCAACTAATCTCGAAGTGCTACCCTGAGATACATTGCAAGGTATCAGTGCTAACCTCTGAGACCATGTTGTATACAAGGTATCAGTGCTAACCTCTGAGCTACCATGTGTATACAAGGTACAGTGCTAACCTCTGAGCTACCATGTGTATACAAGGTATCAGTGCTAACCCTGAGCTACCCATGTTGTATACAAGGTATCAGTGCTAACTCTGAGCTACCATGTGTATGCAAGGATCAGGTGCTAACCTCTGAGCTACAATGTTGATGCAATGGGTCAGTGGTAACTCTGAGCTACCATGTGTGATGCAAGGTATCAGTGCTAACCCTGAGCTACCATGTTGTATGCAAGGTATCGGTTGCTAAACCTCTGAGCTACCATGTTGTATGCATAGTATCGGTGCTAACCTGAGCTACCATGTTGTATGCAGGTTTCAGTGCTAAACCTCTGAGCTACCATGTTGTATGCAATGGTACTCGGTTGCTAACCTCTGAGCTACCATGTTGTATGCAAGGTATCAGGCTATCATTATACATAATTAGGCGCATTAAGGGAGATCCTTGGCATTTGTTTATTACCAGTGCTAACCACCAAGCCAAGATGTTCTATTGCAAGGTATCAGTGCTACCCATGAGCCCATGATGTATACATAGTATCAGTGTTAAACCACTGAGCCACTATGGTGTATACAAGGATTCAGTGCTAACCACTGAGTCGCCCCGATGTATACATGTATCAGTGCTAACCCACTGAGACACCATGGTATACATAGCATCAGTTACTAACCCTGAGCCACCATGATGTATACATAGTATCAGTACTACCACTGAGCCACCATGATGTATACATAGTGATCAGTAAAACCACTGAGCCACCATGGTGTATACAAGGTATCAGTGCTAACCATGAGCCACACATGGTGTATACAAGGTATTAGTGCTAAACACTAAGCCAACATGATATATACATAGTATCAGTACTAACCACTGAGCCACCATGGGTGTATACAAGGTATCCAGTGCTAAACCACTGAGCCACCATGGTGTATACAAGGTATTAGTGCGAAACCACTGAGCAAATGATGTATACATAGTATCAGTACTAACCTTGAGCACCATGGTGTATACAAGGTATTAGTGCTAACCACTGAGCCACCATGGTTGTATACATAGTATCAGTACTAAACACACAGAGCCACCATGGTGTATACAAGGTATTAGTTGCTAACACTAAACCACCATTATGTATGCATAGTATCAGTGCTAAACCACTGAGCCAACATGGTGTATACAAGGTATTAGTGCTAACCACTAGAGCCACCATGATGTATACATTATCTCAGTACTAACCACTGAGCCACCATGATGATACATAGTATCAGTACTAACCACTGAGCCACCATGGTGTATACATAGTATCGGTTGCCAACCACTGAGCCACCATTGTATACATAGTATCAGTACTAAACCACTGAACCACCATGGGTGATACAAGGTATTAGTGCTAACCACTGAGCGCCAACATGATGTATACATAGTATCAGTGCTAACCATGAGACGCGCACGGTGTATACAAGGTATTAGTGCTAACCACTGAGCCCCCATGATTTATACATAGTATCAGTGCTAACCACTGAAGCACATGGTGTATAACAAGGTATTAGTGCTAACCACTGAGCCACCATGATGGTATACATAGTATCAGTACTAACCTAACAACTGAGCCACCATGGTGTATACAAGGTATTAGCGCTAACCATGAGCCACCATGGTGTATACAGGATTAGTGGCTAACCACTGAGCCACCCGGTGTATACAAGGATCAGTACTACCACTGAGCCACCATGGTGTATCACAAGTATCTGCTACCACTGAGCACACCAGGGTGTATACAAGGTGATTAGTGCTAACCACTGAGCCAACATAATGTATACATGGTATCAGTATACTAACACTGAGCCACCATGGTGGTATACATAGTATCAGTACTAACCACTGAGGCACCATGGTGTATACATAGTATTACGTACTAAACCACTGAGCCACCATGGTGATACAAGGTATTAGTGCTAACCACTTAAACACCATGATGTATACATAGTATCAGTGCTAACCACTGAGCCAACATGGTGTATACAAGGTATTAGTGGATAACCACTGAGCCACCATGATGAATACATAGTATCAGTACTAACCACTGAGGCACATGGTGTTATACATAGTATTAGTACTAACCACTGTGCCACCATGGTGTATACAAGGGATTAGTGCTAACCACTAAACCACCCATGATGTTATACATGTATCAGGGCTAACCAATGAGCCAACATGGGTATACAAGGTATAGTGCTAACCACGGAGCCAACATGGTGTATTACAAGGTATTAGTGCATAACCATGAGCACCATGAGTTAATATTACAAGCCAACTAACCACTGAGCCACCATGATTATACATATATCAGTACACCATTGAGCACCATGGTGTATACAAGGTATTAGTTCTAACCATGAGCCACCATGAGAATACATAGTATCAGTACTAAACTACTGAGCCCCATGGTGTATACATAGTATACAGTACAAACACTGAGCCACCATGGGGTATACATAGTATCGGTGCTAACCACTGAGCCACCATGGTGTATTACATAGTATCAGTGTATAACCATGAACCACCATGGTATACAAGGTATTAGTGCTAACCCCATGAGCCAATATGATGGTATACATAGTATCAGTGCTAACCATGAGCCACCACGGTGGCATACAGGTATCAGTACTAAACCACTGAGCCACCATGGTGTATACAAGGTATCAGTGCTAACCACTGAGCCACCATGGTGTTACAGGTATTAGTTGTCAACCACTGAGCCAACATGATGTATACATAGTATCAGTACTACCCACTGAGCCACCATGGTGTATACAGGTATCAGTGCTAACCACTGAGCCACCATGGTGTATACAAAGTATTAGTGCTAACCACTGAGGCCAACATGATGTATACATAGTATCAGTATAACCACTGAGCCACCATGGGGGTATACAAGGTATTAGGCTAACACTGAGCCACCATGATGTATACATTAGTATCATATAACCCTAACAAGAGCCACCATTGGTGTATACAAGGTATTAGCGCTAACCACTGAGCCACCCATGGTGTATACAAGGTATTAGTGCTAACCACTGAGCCACCACGGTGTATACAAGGTATCAGTACTAACACTAGAGCCACCTGGTGTATACAAGGTATCAGTAACCACTGAGCCACCATGGTGTATACAAGGTATTAGTGCCAACCAGAGCCAACATAATGTATACATGGTATCAGTACTAACCCCGAGCCACCCATGGTGATACATAGTATCAGTACTAACCACTGAGGCACCATGGTGTATACATAGTATTAGTACTAACCACTGTGCCACCATGGTGTATACAAGGTATTAGTGCTAACCACTAAACCACCATGATGTATACATAGTATCAGTGCTAACCACTGAGCCAAACATGGGGTATACAAAGGTATTAGTGATAACACTGAGACCATGATGAATACATAGTATCAGTACTAACACTGAGGCACCATGGTGTATACTAGTATTAGTACTAACACTGTGCCACCATGGTGTATACAAGGATTAGTGCTAACCACTAAACCACCATGATGAGTACACTAGTATCCGTGCCTAACCACTGAGCCAACATGGTGTATACAAGGTATTAGTGCTAACCACTGAGCCAACATGGTTGTATACAAGGTATTAGTGCTAACCACTGAGCCACCATGATGTATACATATTATCAGCACTAACCACTGAGCCACCATGATTTATACATAGTATCAGATAACACACTGCCACCATGGGTATACAAGGTATTAGTTCTAACCACTGAGCCACCATGGATGTAATACATTAGATCAGTACTAACCCTGAGCCACCAGGTGTGATACATAGTATCAGCTAACACTGAGCCACCATGGGTATACATAGTACGGTGCAACCATGAGGCAACCAGGTGTATAAATAGTATCAGTACTAACCACTGAACACCCATGGTGTATACAGGTATTAGTGCTAACCACTAGCCAATATGATGTATACATGATCAGTGCTAACCACTGAGCCACCACGGTGCATACAAGGTGATCAGTACTAACCACTGAGCCACCATGGTGTATACAAGGTATCAGTGCTAACACTGAGCCACATGGTGTTATACAAGGTATTAGTGCTAACCACTGAGCCAACATGATGTATACATGAGTAATCAGTAAAGTACTAACCACTGAGCCACCATGGGTATAAAGGGTATCAGTGCTAACCACTGAGCCACCATGGTAAACAAGCTTCCTGCTGCTGGTCTGGTGCTCCATTCCTTCACTAGGTGTGGTGCACAAATCCCCCATATGCCATGTCAAAATGCAGCAAGCAAGAGGAGGGACCAGAGTGGCAAGGAGTGGCTCTTCTTTTCTATTGGCCAATCTAGTACATTGAGTGGGAGGTGCATGACTAACTATCAATCAAGCAGGACTTGACAGCCTCAGTGGCAAATTTAGGGGGTGAATTCCAGGTACCCCAGAACCACCCAACCGCCCTTTCTGCCTTTCTTCTAATTAACGAATGATTGATATTATCTAATAATTCTACATGAAATTTACCCATCATTGATGTGCTGGAGCCCAAACTTTTAATAGTACAAAAGGTTAAGAATACTTATGTACATTAACCCTATAAACAGTGCTTAGTTATGTCATCATTTTGATATTGTGTTTAGCAATCTTCATCATTTAATATCATTGCTAGCTATTTTTCATCATTAAATCAGTGTTATCTATAGCCGTTATCCTCATTGTTTAGCTATGTCATCAGTTTATAATCAGTGCTTAGCTATGTCAACAGTTATAAATCCGTGTTTAGCTTATGTCGTATAATCCATTGTTTATCTTGGTCGCAGTTATAATCAGTGCTTATGCTATTATGCAGTTATAATGCAAAAAAAAAGAAAAAATGCTTAGCTATTTATCCTTTAATACTCAAGTGTTTAGCTATGTCATCATTATAAATCATTGTTTAGCTATTGCATCATCAATTATAATCAGCATTTATCTATTTCATCAGTTTTATATCATTTTTTCTAATGCCATCATCTAGAATTAATGTTTTGGCTATTTTCATGGATAACCCTATGTTTACATCTGTGACATAATCACTTAATCAGTGTTTAGCTTCAGTATTCATCATTTATAAATCATTGTTTGCTATGTTATCAGTTATAATCAGTGTTAACTATGTTCTCATTTTATAATCCTGTTTACTATATTATCATTATAATCATTTTAGACATGTCATCAGTTATAACAGTGTTCCGCTATTACATCAGTTATAATTAGTGTTTCGCTATGCATCGTTAAACTCAGTTTAGCTATGTCATCAGTATAATAAGTGTTTAGCTATGACTTCAGTTTATAATCATGTTTAGAGCTATGTCATCTGTTATATCGTGTTTAGCTATTGCTCCCTTATAATCACATTTATCTATTTCATCAGTTATAACATTTTAGCTAGCCTCAGCTTATAATGATGTTTTGCTAGTATCAGTGATAAATCCTGTTTATATATCTGTGACATCATCTTTAATCAGCGGACAGTAGGTTTCATCATTACATCACTGTTTAGCTATGTTATTATCAGTTTATCAGTGTTTTTTAGCTATGTCCATCAGTTACATCATGTTAGCTATTCCTCATTTATCATCAGTGTTTAGCATGTCATCCATTTATAATCAGTGTTTTAGCTAGTCATCAGTTATAATCAGTGTTTAGCCTGTGCAGCGTTATATCGTTGTTAGCTATGTCATCAGTTATAATCAGTGTTTAGCGATGTCAGCAGAACAGTGGTAAGTGGTGTAGCTTACACATTATTTCAGCAATCTCCCATGACTCCTTCCTTCTCAGAAATGCTTGGCAAATACTGGTTAAAACAGAAGTAAAGGGAAGGAGAAGTCCCCCCTCCTCGCAGCTTTCACCGCTTTATTGCCTGTCAAGACCGGGCTGCATTGATCAGACATCGGTCTTCTCCAACCCCCCCCTCCCATTCCTTATGTAGCACTATCTTCAGACAAAGGATAAACTTCCCTCTCTACAGGCTTACATTCCGAGTGAATGTCATGTGTAGTAGGATTAATGTGCATGAGCTGCTTTTTTTTTCACATGGCTTAATTTACAGCCGGACTAAATGACGGGGGATGGAACCAGAGAGGGGAGGGGGGAGTGGGAGCCCTGCAGTAAATCTGACTGTGTGCAAACATGAGCCACAGAGGAAGGTAAAGACTTAAATGCAGAATAACACTACTAACCTTTTTTTATGTCTGGAATTGGAGCAATGTATAAATTTCACTATAGATGGCCATTAATTGGTGGTTAGCGATGTCATCAGTTTATAATTAGTGCTTAGTGAGTCATCAGTTTATAATCAGTGTTTTAGCTATGTCATCAAGTTATAATCAGTGTTTTAGCTCTGTCAATCGGTTCTAATCATGTTTAGCGATGTCATCTGTTATACTCAGTGTTTAGCTATGTCATCGGGAATAATCAGGTAATTTAGCTATGTAATCAGTTGATGAATCATTGTTTGCGATGTCATCAGTTATAATCAGTGTTAGCATGTCATCAGTTATAAAATCAGTATTTAGCTATGTCATCGTTATAATCAGTGTTTCGGTGCTAGAATCAGTTGATAATCAGATGTTTAGGCGATGTCACCAGTTATAATCAGTGTTTAGCGCTGTCACCGTTATAATCAGTGTTTAGCGTTCACAGTTAGAATCAGTTTTAGCGATGTCACCAGTTATATCAGTGTTTAGGCGACGGCATTGCGTTTTAATCATGTTTAGCCCGACGACAAATCAGTTATAATCAGTGGTTTAGCGATGTCATCAGTTTAATCATGTTTAGCTGTCATCGTCATCCAGTTATAATCAGTGTTTTATAGCGACGTCTCAGTTATAATCCAGTGTTTAGGGCGACGACATCAGTTTATAAATCAGTGTTTAGCTGTCTCAGTTATAATGCAGTGTGTTAGCTATGTCATCAGTTATAGTCATATGTTTAGCTGGCATCATTTATAATCAGTGTTTAGGCTATTCATCCGTTTAAGTCAGGTTTAGCTAATGTATCAGTTATAATCATTGTAGCTATGTCTCAGTTATAACAGTTTTATCGATGTGCATCAGTTATAATCCTGGGTTAGCAATTTCCTCAGTTATAATCAGTGTTAGCGATGTCATCATTTAATAATCAGTGTTTTAGCTAGGTGAATCAGTTATAATCAGTGTTTAGCGATGTCTCATCATCAGTTATAATCAGTGTTTACTGTCATCAGTTATATCAGTGTTTAGCTATGTCATCAGTTATTAGTCAGTGTTTAGCTATGTAATCGTTATAATCATGTTTATAGCGATGTTCACAGTTATATCACTGTTTATGTCGCTGTCTATCAGTTAAATCTGTTTAGCAATGTCCATCAGTTATAATCAGTGTTTTAGGCGTGTCGATCAGTTATAATCAGTGTTTAGCTATGTAATCATATAATCAGTGTTAGGGGCGATGTCATCAGTTATAATCAGTGTGGAGCTATGTCATCATGTTATAATCAGTGTTTAAATATGTCATCAGTTATCATTCATGTCTTAGATATGTCATCGTTTGTTTATCAGTGCTATAGTCTTGTCATCAGTTAAAATCACTTTTAGCTATGTCATCAGTTATATCGGTGTTCAGCTATTTCATCAGTTATGATTCGGTGTTTAGCCATGTCAGTTATAATCAGTGTTTTAGACTATGTCATCAGGTTATCATCAGTGTTTATAGCTTATGTCCTCAGTTATAATCAGTGTTTAGCTATGTTATCAGTTACTATCATGTTTAGCTATTTCATCAGGTATAATCAGTGTTTGAAATCATGGGTCTCATTATAATCATGCTTACTATATGCCATCGGTTGTTAATTCAGTGCTTAGTCTATGTCATCAGTTAAAATATTATACTAATCTCTGTTATCTCGTTATAATTGGTTTTTATTATATAAATATAGGACTTCCCATTCTTACATGCCAAAAATTATAGAAAAAAAATATATAAAAGAATAAATAATCAAATCAAATGCACAGAATCAAACACTGCACTGCGAATGACTGCTGCTGAAGCGTGGAAGAAACAGAAACCTAGGGGGTCGCCGCATGCAGCAAAATACAATGTTTCTGGAATGATCAAAATCACTTTTTTCCAAAGTAACCAGATACATAATGTCAAAATCAATTGGTAGCATTATACAGAGTGGATATTATTTGTTATTAAAGGCCATTTATGAATTGATTATCACGGATATAAACGCTTTACTGACAAAATCATGAAATAAAAAAAGTTATCAATGACTTTATACCAAGGCACCTCTGTGACGTAACAGGCCCTATGTAATAACGTTCTTATTACATGCTTGTTAAGTTCTAATTCATCCAGGGTCACTGGTATATCTGTAATATCCATCCATACCAGGTCATGGATATCTTTATATTCATCCATCCAGGTCATAGGTATATCTGTAATATTCATTCAGTCCGTCATGGTCTATCTGTAATATTCCATCTTCTCCAGGTTATGGTATCTCTGTAATATCCATCCATCCAGGTCCACGTATATCTGTATATTCATGTCATCCAGGTCAATGGTCTATCTGTAAATATTCATCATCCAGGTCATGGTATATCTGTAATATTCATTTATTATCCGCTGTCATGGTATAGCTGTAAAATCTTCTATCCTCCAGGTCACGTATTCTGTAATATTCATATCATCTCAGGTCACTTAATCTGTAATTTTCATTCATCCAGGTCCGGTATATCTGTAATATTCATTCATTCAGCACGGTATAATATCTGTAATATTCATGCATCCCATGTCACGGTCTAATGTACTCTTCATCCATTCCAGGTCACGGTATATCTTAATAATCATCGTCATCTCCAGGTAATGGTATATAGGTAATATTCATTCATCCGGTTATGGTATAAACTGTTAATATCCATCCATCCAGTCCCGGTATAACTCTGTAATATTCATCCACTCCAGTCACGGTATATCTGTAATATTCATCTCATTCAGGTCATCGGTATATCTGTAATTCATTCTTCGGGTCACGGTATATCTGTAATATTCATTCCAGCCATATATGGATAGTTATAAGATTGATATTATATATATCTAGATAGATAGATATAATCAGATGATAGATGGAGGATAAGATGATCAGATAATAGATAGATAGATATATAGCTCTCTCGCTCCCTGCTCGCTCGCTCGCTCGCTCGCTCGTCGCTCGCCTCGCTCGCTCGCTCGCTCGCTCGCATCGTGGCTTTCCCTGTCCCCTTATCCGCTCCCTCCCTCCGCCGCTCGCTCCTCGTTCGGCTCGCTCCTCGCTCGCTCGCTCGCTCGCTCCTCCGCTCGAATCGCTCGTCTCGCTCGTCGCTCAGTCCGCTTGACATGTAACTATCTCCCTAATGGATAGAGATAGATAGATAAGCTATAGCATAGTCCATGCTCGATAGCTAGATAGATGGGGGGGGGGTCCTGCTTGGACATGGTTTAAACCTCCCTCACTCTCTCCTGGTGGTTTGATCTCCCGCTCGCTCGATCGCTCGCTAGCTAGCTCGCAGCTCGCTCGACTAGCCTCCTCGCTCGCATCTTGACCCTGTCGACTCATCCCTCACCTCCTGGCTCGTTGTTTGCTCGCTCGCTCGCTCCCATCCTCGCTCGCTCGCTCGCTCGCTCGCTCAGCTCGCTCCCATCGCTCGCTCGCCCTTGCCCTTGTCGCCTCGCTCCCTCCCCTCCTATGGCTCCTCCTCGGTCCTCCCTCGCTCGCTCCTCGCTCGCTGCGCTTGCCCTGTCCGCTCGCTCCCTCCCTCCTGGCTCCCTCCCTCCAGCTCCCTCGCTCGCTCGCTCCTCCTCGCTCGTCTTCGCTTGCCCTATCTCTCCCCTCCTCCCTCCTCTCTCTCTCTCTCTCCTCTTCTCTCTCTCTCTCTCTCTCTCCTCATCTCTACTCTCTCTCTCCTCTCTCTCTCCTCCTCTCTCTCCTTCTCATCTCTCTCCTCCATCTCTTCTTTTCCCTCCTGTCTCTCTCTCTCTCTCTCTCTCCTCTCCCTCCTTCTCTCTCTCTCCTCTCTCTCTCTCTCTCTCTCTTGTCTCCTCTCTTACTCTCTCTCTCTCTCTCTCTCTCTCTCCTCTCTCTCTCTTCTCTTCTCGCTTCATCTCTCTCTCTCTCTCTCTCTCTCCCCTCCCGCTCTCTCTCTCTCTCTCTCTCTCTCTCTCCTCTCTCCTCTCTCTCTCTCTCTCCTCTCTCTCTCTCTCTCCTCTCTCTCTCTCTCTGTCTCTCTCTCTGTCTCTCTCTCTTTCTCTCTCTCTCCTCTTTCTCTCTCTCTCCTCTCTCTCTCTCTCCTCTCTCTCTCGCTTTCTCTCTCTCTCTCTCCTATCCTCTCTCTCTCTCTCTCTCTCTCTCTCTCTCTCTTTCTCTCTCTCGCTCTCTCCCCCTCCCTCCTCTCTTCGTCCCTCTCTCTCCTCCTCCTCTCTCTCTCTCTCTCTCCCTCCCTCTCTCGCCCGCCTCTCTCCTCGGCCTCTCTCCCTCTCCTCCCTCCTCTCTGCTCTCTCTCTCTCTCTCTCCTCTCTCTCTCTCTCCTCTCCCTCTCTCCTTCTCTCTCTCTCCCCCTTCTCGCGGCTCTCCCCTCTCTTTCTCCCCTCTCGCCTCTACCTCTCCCCTCTATCTCGGCCTCTCTGTCTCTTACGCTCTCTCTTTCTCGTTGCCTGTTTGCCCGCTCCTCTTTCGCCCGCTCGCTCGCTATTCTCGCTTTTCCCTCGCTTTCTGCTGCATCGCTCGCTCGCTCCTCGCCCGCTCGCTCGGTAGCCTCGCGCCTCCCTGCTCGCTCGCTCTTCGCTGGCTGCTTGCTGGCTCGCTCGCTCCTCGCTCGGCCCTCTCGCTAGCCCATCCTTGCTCGCTCGTGGCTTGCCCTGTCGCTCGGCTCCCCCCTCCCCGCTCGCTCCTCGCTCGCTCGGTCCTCGTCTCACGCTCGCTGCTCGCTCCCTCCTCGCTCGCTCGCTAGCTCGCCTGCTCGCTCGCTCGCTCGCTCCCTAGTCGCTTCCCTTCGCTGCTCCCTCACGCGCTCGCTCCTGCCTCCGCTCCTCCTCGCTTCGTCTCGCTCCTCGCGCGCTCGCTCCTCGTCTCGCTCGCTTGAACTAGCTACTGCGCTCGCTGCCAACGTATACTCTATAGACCCCCAGATCATAGCTCCTCGATGCACGAGCTCGCCAGATCGAAAGACCGCATCGTCTCGCTCGCTCCTCGCTCGCTAGCTCGCTCGTCGCTCGCTCGCTCCGCTCGCTCGCTCCGTCGCTCGCCTCTCCTCGCTCGCTACGCTCAGCTCGCTCGCTCGCTCCTCGCTCGCGCGCTCGTCTCTGCTCTCGCTCGCTCGCTCGCTCGCTCGCTCGCCTCTGACTCCTCGCCCTCTCGCCTAGCCCGCGCGCTCGCCACTGCGTCAGAGATGATAGATAGTAGTATTGACATGTAGATATACTAAATAATGGATGATAATAGACAAATAGATAGATAATAGATAGAGAGAAGATAGCTAATCGATGGAGCCAGATCGCTAGACGATAGCTAGATACGTCGCTACGATAGCTCCTAATAGATCACAATAAATAGATAGAGCAAACAATAGATAGATAATAGATAGTAGAGATATGACATAGATATAAAGATAGAAGATCAGACATACAAAGACAGACAACAGAGACAGACAGACAATAGATTGTATAGATAGTATAGGTAGAAAGATAGGTAATAGATATAACAGCCACAGACAGCCAGCCAGCCAGACAGACTAGACATACTATAAATAGATAGTATAGATAGATAGATAGATAGATAGATAGATAGATAGATCGCTAGAGAGATGATCAATAGATAGAGCGATCGGATCGCTCGCTAGCTCCGCGCTAGCAAGCTAGATGCTAGTAGCTCCTCAGATTGATCGATCGACCTATAGCTCGCTCGATCGTCGCTACTCGCTCGCTATCATCGCTCGCTCGCTGCTATAGTCGGTCTCTCGCTCCTAGTAGACGCGCTAGATCTCCTCGATCCTGCTCGTGCTCGCTCGCTAGCTCGCTCGCTCGCTCTCGCATCGCTCGCTCGCTCGCTCGTCGCTCGCTCGCCGCCCGCTCGCTGCCGCTCGCTCGCTCTCTCGCTCGCTCGCTCGCTCGCTCGCTCGTCGCTTGCCCTGTCGCTCGCTCGCTCGCTCCTCCTCGCTCTCGCGCCGTGCTCGCTCCGCTCGGCTCGCTCGCTCGCTGCTCCGCTCGCTCGTCTCGCTCACCGCTCGCTCGCTGCTCGCTCGCGCTCGCTCGCCTCGCTCGCTCCGCATCGCTAGCTCGCTCGCTCGCTGCTCGCTCGCTGGCTCCCGCTCGCCGCTCGCTCGCTCGCTCCGCTCGCTCGCTCGCTCGCTCGCTTCGCTGTCGTCGCTCGCTCGCCTTGCTCCTCGCCCTCCTCACGCCTCGCTCGCTCGCTGCTCGCGCGCATCTCTAGCTCAATCGCTTCGCCTCAGCTCTCTATCTCGCCTCTCTGCTACTTCGCTCGTCTCGCCGCTCAGCTCGCTCGTTCTCTCGCTCGCTCGCTCGCCCGTCCGCCCGCTCGCATCGCTCCTCGCTCGCTCGCTCTCTCGCCGCTGGGGGGGGGGGGGGGTGGGGGGGGGGGGGGGCGACTCGCTCTTCTCCGCTCGCTCGTCCTCTCGTCGCTCTCTCGCTCGCTCGTCGCACTTGCCCTGCGCTCTCTCGCTCGCTCGCTCGCTCGCTCTCGCTCTCTCTCGCTGCTAGATTAGATAGATCGATAGACTGATAGATAGATAACACAAAAGTAGATTGACATTCGATACTCCATAACTACTGGTCGATACAATACCTTTCCGTCTTCGTCGGCTATTGAACTGTGGTCGATTTCTAGAGTGCAGATCCTTCCATGGATCGACACTCTAATTCTAATATGATCTAACCCACAAAGAGATACACGGAACAGGAATAACCTGTTATATCTCTAAACTCATGAATAAAAGTTTTCGCAGCTATTTTATGTTAGCAATTGTCTCATGGAACTAGAATGGGATATTATTGGAAACTGTGTCTCCATTAATAAATGTCTCTTTTTGGCAGAACTGACAGGAACCTTTATCTGGGGGAATAAGAAATTATTATTCTTCTTTTGCTTATTCGTCTTAGTTCTTATTTTTGTCTTATTCGTCTTGTTTTCTTATTGTTTTATTCGTATTGGTTCTTATTATTGGTCTTATTAGTCTTGTTCTTTCTTCGTTGTTCTTCTTCAGTCTTGTTCTTTTCGTCTGGTTATTATTATTGTTATTATTTCGTATTGTTCTTACTTCTTGTTACTCTTCGTCTTGTTATTCTTCTTGTTTCTCTTCGTCTTGTTCTTCTTCTTGTTCTTCTTCGTCTTGTTCTTCTTCGTCTTGTTCTTCTTCTTGTTCTTCTTCGTCTTGTTCTTTCTCTATGTTCTTCTGCTTCTTCTTCTCTTCGTCTTCTTCTTCTTCTTCTCGTCTTGTTCTTCTTCGTCTTGTTACATTCTTCTTGTTCTTCTCTCGTCTTGTTTCTTCATTCTTCCTTGTTCTTCTTCTGTCTTCTTCGTCTTGTTCTTCTTCCGTCTTGGTGTTTTCCTTTTCTTCGTCTTTTTCTTACTCCTTCTGTTCTGTCTTCCTCTTGTTCTTCTTCTTCGTCTTCCTACTTCTTCTCCTCCTCTCCCTCCTCATCCTCCTCCTCCTCCTCCTCCTCCCCTCCTCCTCCTCCTGCCTCCTCCTTCTTCTCCTCCTCTCCCTCATCCTCCTCCTCCTCTCCTCCTCCTCCTCCTCCCCCTCCTCCCTCCTCCTCATCCTACTAATCCTAATAACCCTACCTCCACTTACTACACTAACAACTCATAAATATGAATAATAATCACTAATAATACTAAATTAAATCATAATACTCATACTAATACTATAATATCTAACTCTACTACCTACTCATATAATCTCCTATTACTAATCTCCTCCTCAGACTAATCCTACTCATGACTCCGCTCCTCCTCCTCCTCATCATCACTCTACCCTAATACTACTAATTCGTTCGTAGGACCTTTCCCCCTTCCGATGAATGGAAATATTACAGGTCCCTAAGGAATATTTGTTAGCACATTCCTCTCCTTTCAGGTCAAGCTAATATAATAAGATGAATGTGTTTTTTTTAGTATCTTTGTTTACCTGTCCAGGTGAGAATGTCTCTTATCACGGTAAAGGACACTTATCCATACAATCCACCATTAGATTTATTCTTGTTGACCTATGAGCCCAGACGGGATCTGATGTAGCCAGCCTGGCATATTACTGTTGCTAGCTGATTCAGGCTGTAGTGTTTCGGTTATTCTAAAGGGATTTTAATTGCAGAGTCAATAACTCATATGATGGAGCTCTAATAAATATTTTTTTTTTGCACTGTTTAGATACTGATTCATCCAAGAATGTGTCAATTAGATACAAAGTTACAAAATCATCACGTACATCACAATAACGTGTTTATATTATTTGTCTTTACTTTCTGAACGCTGAAACCCCACTAATTGGTTATCTATGGGAAGTATGTTGCTGATATAAATTTCACAAACAGTTTCTATAATAATGATAGTGTCATCACTGCACTCCATGACGTCATATTTAATCTAGATGACTTAATAAGAGGGTGTTAAACATCATAGTTTTAATATTTCCCCTTATATTGTGTGACTACGCCAGTCCCTTACACCCAAATTAATGTATTTCTAGCTCTCTAGAGAATGAATGGGTTTGCAGTCCCAATAGTGAGAATTCTGAAACAGGAAGGTCCTTAGTATGGAGAATAGAATGGGCTGGTACGCGTAAACAACTAACTACACTCAGGTTTCCAATTTGTATTATATAAGTAATAGACTATATCCCCTATAGGGATTGTGTGTCTCAGTTGAATTAAGAATCTTTGCAACTGAGATAAACAATAAAATACTAATAAAATGAATAAACTTGTTTCCCTTTTACTATATACTTTCTTCTGTACTACAGCTACCCCTATTGTATCACACAGTAAATAATAATAACACCTCTTAATTGTTACATTGTGTGGCCATTAAAATCATACAGTAGCCAATTTATTGGGGATGTAGAACTAACTGGGTCGGTCAAGTCTCGACATCTCAAAGTGAAAGTGAAACAATTCCCTTTGATACAATGTGTCGTTTGTTTGTGACTTTGATTTGTAGCATGTCTGCCGTCCCCAAAACCCACACACAACACACACGACACCACACACACACACAACACACACAACACAGCACACACACACACCCACACACACACACACTACACACCACACAACACACACAACAGCACACACACACACACCACACACATACAGCACCACCGCACCACACACACACACACACAGCACACACACACACAGTTTACTTTGCTAGCATCATTTTAGTTTCTTCTTTTGGAAGCAGGGCTATACTTTTGTGTTGTTGTTTAAACATATTGTAATTTTCATTCATCAGATAATTGCTATTCAATTCTAAACCAAACATTGAATAAACAGAAGGCAAATAAGGCCCATTTCTTTTTGCTTTCTATTTAAAAGCTGGGGACATAAATTATCTTTACATCATATATCTATTATGTAGAAACTGAATAAATGATTGCGATAAATCTATCAATTCAAATCATATAACTTAGTGTATAAAACGTGTAATATTATTCATTATAATAAACTCATTAATCTTTCCTTCTCCCATATCCCGTTTACACTGCATTCTCCTGCTGGTAAACAGACTTACTCAAGCAATGTTCTCCCCTCCCATTCAGGACAGTTACTGAATAGAATAAACAAAGGTTCAGGTCATTCAACAAGGTTATTATCTGACCCCAATCAGCCAGCGTTTTTGAGGGCCGCCTGTTGGAAAGTGTCTTCTCACATTAGATAACCTTGTTGACATGTGTCCTCCACCCCCTTACCAAATATTTTGTCCTAGTAAGCAAACACATATTATGTGCTACTACCCCCTTAACTGCTCAGAGATAGAATTATCTGGTCAGTCACCCCACAAGATTGCAGCAGATTTAATGCCAAGGAAGCATTATAGGGTTTGAACAGATTCCTGGCTTGTAAGTGGAGGTCGTAATGATTGAAATGGTTAAAGCAGTCCAACCAAAGGGGGACAGCAAACAATTCTGCATTCAAAACACCTGGCTGCTCTGCCATTGCAGGGAAGCAGCTATGGGAGCCTATTGATCCCCCTGTCAGTTCCATGTTTGGAAGCCCAAAGCCTCGTAGAGTGCTCTAAACGCGCCTACAAGTAGCCCTAATTAAGTAGAAATTGTCAATTGTTGAGAATGCCCTGGCCAGGACCTTTGGAAAAACGCATTTAACATAGTTTGTGACTTGTAAGTATAATCCAGAGGTCGTGGCTTGTGGGTGTGTGTGTGTGTTGTGTGACACCGCAGACTATGATAGTGAACTTACCACTATTCCGCATGGTCTGACACATAAACCTAGCAATAACCTTGATGTTTGGGGGGCCAACAAAAAAAAAAAAAAAAATCTGTCTGTCTCTGACAAAACAAACAAAAAAACCCCATCACAAACACACCAACTGACTTAGAAATATGAGCTGATCTGTATTAACTATATATGTGGAGAGATGAATGTGGGGTGTGGCCCTGACTACACTCCAGCATTCCTGCTCGGCACACAAAAGTATTTTATTTTCTTTATTTTTGAATCGGAAGTGCTAACAAAGCCAGGATTTTGGCAATAATGATCACAAAGTGTCAGTTGTCCTTGAATTACATTTGCAGGAATAAGTAGGCCATGATAAACGGCACCTTTCATATTGTTTGTGTAATAATGCAGTATGGCACTTCCCCTTCATTCTGCAGCGGGGAAACAATATGCGTCTCCTAATAATAAGGGTAAAAAAAATCATAAACTATAAGGAATCGTTGACATAGTGTATGAGACCATAACCAGTCTCTTGTGTTTATATTGGTTTAATATGTATCTTTCATCGGTACCGCACAATGCACTGAACACGAGCACTTGGGATTTCACACATAACATTCATGGCAAACAATCTTGGAGGTCTTTCAAGAAATCCAAGTGAACCAATATTAAACCTCCACAAACACACACAACACACACACATGGCAACACACATCATAACACAACAGACACACACACATACAACACACACCCAACAGACAAGCACCACCAACACACACAACACATACTTTACACAACACACAGACAACACACACAACTCACACACACACCACACCCACATACACAACACATCGACACAAACACACAACTCACCCACACACACACAAACACCACACCACACACACATACCAACCACAGTCTCACACACAATGACCACGGATAGCTCATAAGCGATCCAGTTCCTGTATTAATATGAGTCTGTGTTGACCCCTGTCCCATGCCACCCAAGGCAGCACTTTGGGGCAGCCAGTGAGTCCTTCCAGCTGAGAGTAGATGGAATAGCAGTTCTTCTGTCTGCACTGGCAGGTAGACTGCACAAATTTCAACTGGTTCCCCAGAGAGATACAGAGAGACATAGTAAGCGCTCGTTGTGTTAAAGTTCACTCTATGTCCGTGATTCTAAAAGCTCCATCGCCATTAATGAGATAACTAGTCCTGCCCCCCCTGTTTTTCATTTCTCCCCCTTTCCTCCTCGTCCTGCCTCCTCCTCCGGCTGGATTGGCTCTTATCCAATGATCATATAGTAATTGACCCCAGTCGGTAAAAACCTTCTCGCGGGCAACTATCTCTTGGGCTGAAATGTCACAGCAAACAGCAATTGTAAAAAAGCTTTAATAGTTTTGTAGTGATGTATGGAGACAATGGAGGGTTGGGGGGGGATCGGTGATTCTCTAGTCCCCAGGTCCCAATGAACATTACCATTACAGGCATGGCCAAAAGGCTCCGCCATGACAAACGCAAATCGCTATACTGTGTCTTAACCATTTTCCCTGGCTTGAAAAACCATCAGTCATTGGGCTTGGGGTGATTTAATAGGCCTCTACTAACCGGCAGGGTAGAACTGAGTGGGTAACATGAGGCGAATATTATTATATTAACTTCGCACCAATAGATGCTTCCTACTGCAAAAGGCCGGTAAAAATACAACATCCTGGTTGTTGCTGCAACCTGGTGGCCTTGTGTGTAGGCACTGATACCGTCGCATCAACATGGTGGCTTCAGCGATACTAATTTATATATACATCTGGTGGCTCAGTGGGTTAGTACTGATATCTCGCAACCACATTGTGGCTCAGTGGCTAGCACACCGATCCTATTGTATCACCATGGTTGTCTCAGTGGTAGTTACTATACTATGTATACATCATTGTGGCTCATGGTTAGCACTAATACCTTGTAATAACATCATGGTTGCTCAGTGGTTAGTAC
Organism: Hymenochirus boettgeri; assembly: GCA_019447015.1. Taxonomy (NCBI): domain Eukaryota; kingdom Metazoa; phylum Chordata; class Amphibia; order Anura; family Pipidae; genus Hymenochirus; species Hymenochirus boettgeri. Next base: position 4,760,758 of record CM033475.1, on the reverse strand, counting down.
TGTATACTTGTATACACCAATGGTGGCTCATGGCTAGCACCGATACTATGTATAACATCATGGTTGCTCAGTGGTTAGTTAGCTGATCTCTAGTCTACATCATGGGGGATCAGTGTCTAGCACACCGAACTATGTATACATCATGGTGGCTCATGGTTAGTACTGATACTCTGTATACACCATGGTGGCTCAGTAGTTAGTCCTTGAACATGTATACACCATGGGGGCTCAGTGTTTATATCCGATACGATGTAACAACACCATGGTGGCTCGTGGTGGGAGGCACTATACCTTGTCTACAACCATGGTGGCTCAGTGTTTACTGATTCTAGTAACACATGTGGGGGGGCTCAGTGGTTAGCACCGATACTATGTATACAACCCCATGTTGCTCAGTGGTTAGCACTACTACCTTGTATACACCATGGTGGCTCAGTGGTTAGCACTGATACTATGTATACATCATGGGGGCTCATTGTTAGCATTCTAATCCCTTGTATACAACCACCGTGGCGCCAGTGGTTAGGCACTGTACTATGGTCTACATCGTATTGGCTCAGTGGTTAGCACTAATACCTTGTATACACGCATGGGGTTTCAGTGGTTTATACTGATACTATGTATACCACCATGGGTGCTCAGTGGTTGCAACCAATACTATGTATACAACCATGGTGGCTCAGTGTTTAAGTACTGATACTATGGTAAACACCATGGTGGCTCGTAGTTAGTAACTGATACTAATGTATTCATCATGGTGGCTCTGGTGTTAGAACTAATACTCTTTATACACGCATGGTGGCTCAGTGGTTAGTACTGATACTCATGTATAAATCATGGTGGCTCAGTGGTTTAGTGCTGATAATATGTATAAGCATCATGGTGGCTCAGTGGTTAGGCACTAACCTTGTATACACCATGTTGGCTCAGTGTTGCACTAATACATTGTATACACCATGTTGGCTCAGTGGTTAGCATGCTGATACTATGTAACATCATGTTGGTTTAGTGGTAGTCACTACTACCCTTGATCACCATGGTGGCACATTGTAGTACTAATACTATGTATACACTATGGTGCCTCAGTGGTTAGCACTAATACCTTGTATACACCATGGTGGCTCAATGGTTAGTACTGTATACTATGTATTCATCATGGTGGCTCATTGGTTAGCACTAATACCTTGTATACACGCATGGTGCTCATGTTAGTACTGATACCATTATACATCATGTGGCTGTGGTTAGCACTAAATACTTGTATACACCATGGTGGCTTCAGTGGTTAGGCACTGATACGCTTGTATACACCGATGGTGGGCTGCATTTGGGTTAGTACTGAGCTATGTATAAAGCAATCATTTTGGCTCAGTGGTTAGCACTAATACGCTTTGATACATGCTGCATGGTGGCTCAGTGGTTAGGGGCACTGATATCCTTGTTATACACCATGGTGGTCAGTGGTTAGTACTGATACCTTGTATGCACGCGTGGTGGCTCAGTGTTAGGGCACTTACTATGTATACATCATATTGCCTCAGGGTTAGCACTACTACCTTGTATACAACTCATGGTGGTTCAGTGGTTAGTACTGATACTATGTAACCATTGTGGCTCATGGTTAGGTCAACCGATACTATGTATTCGCACCATGGTGTTTCTCAGTTTTAGTACTGATACTATGTATACACCAATGGGTGGCGTCAGTAGTTGTACTGATACTATGTATTCATCATGGTGGCTTCAGTGGTTAGAAACTAATACCTTGTATACCCATGGTGGGCTCAGTGGTTAGTACTGATACTATTATAAACTGGGGCTCAGTGGTTAGTGCTGATAATATGTATTGACACATGGTGGCTCAGTGTTAGGCACTAATACCTTGTAATAACACGCCTGTTGGCTCAGTGTTAGCACTGAATACCATTGTATACACCATGTTGGCTCATTGGTTAGCACCGATACTGATGTATACATCATGGGTGTTTAGTGGTTAGCACTAATACCTTGTATAACATGGTGGCACGTGTAGTACTATACTATGTATACACCATGGTGTCCTCATGGTTAGAGTCAGCTACTGGAGGGTGAGAGGGGATGTTGAGGGACTAATGTATTCATCATGGTGCTAGGTGGTTATATCACTAATACCCTTGATATACAACCATGTTTGCTCAGTGGTTAGACACTGATACTATGTATACAATCATCGGTGGTTTAGTGTAGCACTAATCCTTGTATACCCACATGGGTGGCTCCAGTGGTTAGTACGTAATACATGTATACACCATTGTGGCCTCAGTGGTTAGTGCGCTGATACTCTGTTACAACATGGTGGCTCATTGGTTAGTACTGATCCCATGTATACATTAATGGGGCTCAGTGGTAGGCACTAATCCTTGTATACACCATGGTGGTCTCATTTGGTTAGCACTGATACCGTTGTATACACCATGTGGCTCAGTGGTTGTACTGATACCTCGTATACAACACTCGTGGTGGCTCATTGGTTAGTCACTAATACCTGTATACCACCATGGTCTGAAATGTGCTCAGTGGTTAGCGCTAATACCTTGTTAGCACCAATGGTGGCTCAGTTTGTTAGGTTCGTACTGATACTATGTAATCATGCATTTTGTCTCGTGTTAGCACTAATCACCTTGTATATACACTACAATGTATACATCATGTTGGCTCAGTGGTTAGCACTAATACTTTGTATACACCATGGTGGCTCAGTGGTTAGCACTGATACCTTGTATACACCATGGTGGCTCAGTGGTTAGTACTGATACTATGTATACATCATGTTGGCTCAGTGGTTAGCACTAATACCTTGTATACACCATGGTGGCTCAGTGGTTAGCACTGATACCTTGTATACACCATGGTGGCTCAGTGGTTAGTACTGATACCTTGTATGCACCGTGGTGGCTCAGTGGTTAGCACTGATACTATGTATACATCATATTGGCTCAGTGGTTAGCACTAATACCTTGTATACACCATGGTGGTCGTATGATTGTGGTCTCTGTGGTCATAGTCTGGGATTGTGTCCTGGTTCCTAGATTCTGTGTTGTATCTCTGTGTTAGTCTGTGAGATCTTGGTATAGTCGGGTGTTCCTAGTCTGCTGATGATTGTATTTCTGTGTCCTTAGTCTTGTGATTGTATGCTTGTGGTCCTCGTCTGTGATTGTATCTCTGTGTCCTAGTCTGTGATGGTGCTCTGTGTCTGTCTGCGGATTGTATCTCGTGTCCTAGTCTGTGATTGTATCTCTGTGTCCTAGGTCGTGTGTGATTGTGGTCTCTGTGTTCCATAGTCTGATTGTGTTCTGTGTACCTAGTGTGTGATTTGTGTCTCTGTGTCCTAGTCTGTGACTTGTGTCTCTGTGTCCTAGTCTGTGATGTATCTCTGGTCTGTCTGTGATGGTATCTCTCGTGTCCTAGTCTGGATTATCTCGTGTCTAGTCTGTTGCTTGTGTCTATGTGTCCTAGTCTGTGATTGTATCTCTGTGTCCTCGTCTGTTGATGTGCCTCGGTCCTGTCTGTTCTAGTCTGTGTGATTGTGTCTCTGGTCCTAGTCTGTGATTGTGTCTCTGTGTCCCTGGTCTGTTGATTGTATCTCGTGATCCTGATAGTCTGTGATTGTAGTATCTGTGTCCTAGTCTGTGTGATTGTATCTCTGTGTCCCTAGTCTGTGATGTTTTTTGCTCGTCGTTGATTGTGTCCTAGTCGGTGATGTGTCTCTGTGTCCTAGTGATGATTGTGTCTCTGGTCTAGTCTGATTGGTCTTCTGTTGTCCAGTCTGATTGTGTCTCTGTGTCCTAGTCTGTGATGTTCTCTGGTCTAGTCTGTGATTGTGCTTTATGTGTGTTACCTGTGTCTAGTCTGTGATTGATCTCTGTGTCCTAGTCTGTGATTGTATTCTGTGTCTATCGTGATTGTGTCTCTGGTCCTAGTCTGTGATGTATCTCTTGTGTCCTAGTCTGTGATGTATCTCTGTGTCTAGTCTGTAGTGATATGGTGTCCTGGTACTTTGTGATTGTGTCTCTGTGTCCTAGTCTGTGATGTGTGTTCTGGTGGTCAATAGTCGGTTGATTTGTACTCGTGTCCTAGATGTGTGATTGGTCTTGGTCCTAGGTCGTGATTGTGTCTCTGTGTCCTAGTCTGTGATTGTGTATCTGTGTCCTAGTCTGTGAGTTTGTTCTCTGTGTCCAGTCTGCTGATCCTGTGTCGTCTGATTGTGTCATAGTCTTGATTGTATCTCTGTGTCCTAGATCTGATTGTGTCTGTGTGTCCTAGTCTGTTGACTTGTGTCCTGTGTAATAGGTGTGGATGGTGTCTCTAGGGGTGTCCTAGGATGTGATTGTAGCTCTCATTGTGTCTAGTCTGTGATTGTGATATCTGTGTCTCTTCGTATGTGCAGTGTACTATCTGTTCTGTGTCCTAGTCTGTGATTGTGTTACTCTGTGTCCTGAGTCTGTGATTGTTGTGTCTCTGTGTCCTAGTCTTGTGTCCTCTCTGTCATGGTCTGTGATTGATCTCGTGTGTCCTCGTAGGTGATTGGTGTATCTATGGTGTCCTAGTCTGTGATTGGTTATCTCTGTGTCCTAGTCTGTGATTGTGTCTCTGTGTTCTAGTCTGTGATTGGTTCTCTGTGTCCTAGTCTGTGATGTGTCTCCTGTTGTCCTAGTCTGTGATTGTATCGGGTCTTGTGTCATGCTGTGATTGTTTGTGTTTCCTAGTCTGTGATTGTATCTCTGTGTCCTAGTCTGTGATTGTGTCTCTGTGTCCTAGTCTGTGTGATTGTGTCCTCTGTGTTCCTAGTCTGTGATTGTTATCTCTTGTCCTAGTCTGTGATTGCTCTGTGTCTAGTTGTGATGTATTCTGGTCCTAGTCTGTGATTGTATTCTGTGTCCTGAGTCGTGATTGTATCTCGTGTCCTAGTCTGTAAATGTGTTCTGTGTACTAGTGCTGTGATTGTGTCTCTGTGTCCTAGTCTGTGATCTGTGTATATGTGTCCTAGTCTGATTGTGATGGTATCTCTGTTGTCCTAGTCTGTGATTGTTCTCGTGTCCTAGTCTGTGATGTCTGTATCTTGTGATGGTGTGGTGGATAGTCTGTAGGTGATGTTGTCTCATTTATTCTTCTGTGTGGTTTTTCCTAGTCTGTTAAGTTGTTCTGCTGGTGTCTAGTCTGTGATTGGTGCTATCTGTGTCTAGTCTGTGATTGTGTCTCTGTGTCCTAGTCTGTGATCTGTGTCTCTGGTCCTAGTCTGTGGATTGTATCTCTGGGTCCTAGTCGTGATTGTATCTATGTGTCTAGTCTGTGATGGGATCTCGTGTACTAGTTGTGTGATTGATTCTGTGTCTAGTCTGTGATTGTATCTGTGTCCAGTCTGTGATTGGTCTCTGGGTCCTCGTCTGTGATTGTTCTCGTGTCCTAGTCTGTGATTGTGTCTGTGCTAGTCTGTGATTGTATTCTGTGTCATTAGTCTGTGATTGTGGTCTCTGTGTCTAGTTGTGAGTGTATCTCTGTGTCCTGTCTGTCGATGTATCTCTTTGTCCTAGTCTGTGATGTATCTCTGTGTCCTAGTCTGTTGTGTTCTCTGTGTCCTCGTCTGTGATTGTATCTCTGTGTCCTAGTCTGATGGGTCTCGTGTCAGTCTGTATTGTAGTCATGTGTTCCTAGTATGTGATGTGTTTCTATGTGTCCAGTCTGTGATTGGTGTCTCTGTGTCCTAGTCTGTGATGTATCTCTGTGTCCTAGTCTGTCCTTGTGGTCTCTGTTGGTCCTAGTCTGTGATTGTGTCTCTGTGTCCTAGTCGTGATTGTATCTCGTGTCCTAGTCTGTGATTGTGTCTGTGTCTAGTCGTGATTGTATCTCTGTGTCTAGTCTGTATGTTTGTCTTGTGTCCTAGTCTGTGATTGTATCTCTGTGTTCCTAGTCTGTGATTGTATTTCTCTGTGTTGTTCTCTAGTCATGTGATTGTGTCATCGTGTCCTAGTCGTGATTGTGTCTACTGTGTCCTAGTCTGTGATTGTATCTCTGTGTCCTAGTCTGTGATTGTTCTGTGTCCTGTCGGTGTTGTTATCTTTGGTCCTAGTCTGTGATTGTATTCTCGTGTCCTAGTCTGTGATTGTATCTCTGTGTCACTAGTCTGTATGTGTCTCTGTGTCCTAGTCTGTGATTGTGTCTGTGTCCTAGTCTGTGATTGTGTCTATGTGTTTTAGTCTGTGATTGTGTCTGCTGGTCCTAGTCTGTGGAGATCTGTGTCTAGTCTCGGTGATTGTAGTCGGTCTGTGTTCCTAGTCTGTGATGATTGTGTCTCTGTGTCCTAGTCTGTGATTGTATCTCGTGTTGTCCTGTGAGTATGTGATTCGGTGTATCGCTGTGTACTAGTCTGTGATGTGTATCTCTGTGTCCTAGTCTGTGATTGTATACTTGTGTCCTAGTTCTGTGATTGTATACCAGGTGTTGGTCCTAGTGCGTGATTGTAATCTCGGTGTCCTAGTCTGTGACTGTGTCTCTGTGTAGCTAGTCTGTGATTGTGTCTCTGTGTCCTAGTCTGTGATTGGCTCTTGTCCTAGTCGGGGATTGTGTCTCTGTGTCCTAGTCTGTGGTATTCTCTGTTGTCATCGTTGTGTGTCGTGTTAGTCTCTGTGACTGATTCTCTGTGTATCCTAGTCTGTGATTGTATCTCTGTGTCCTAGTCTGTTTATTGATCTCTGGGCCTAGTCTGATTGGTCTCTGTGTCCTAGTCTGTGTCGTGTCTCTGTGGTCCTAGTCTTGTGATTGTGTCTCTGTGTCCTAGTCTTTGATTCTGGTATCTGTGTCCTAGTCTGTGATGTATCCGGTGCCCTAGGTCTGTGATTGTGTCTCTAGGTCAGTTAGTCTGTGTCGTGGTGGAGTTCTGATGTTCTCTGGTTGTCCGCGTGAGTGATCTGGTCCGATCTGTGATTGTGTCTCTGTGTCCTGTCTGTGATTGGTCTCTGTGTCCTAGTCCTGTGATTGTATACCTCTGTGTCCTAGTCTTTTGGTCTCGGTGTCCCTAGTCTGTTGGGTATCTTGTGTCCTAGTCGGTGATTGTGTCTCTGTGCGCTAGTCTGATTGTATCTCTGTGTCCTAGTCTGGGATTATGTGTCCTAGTCTGTGATTGGATCCTCTGTGTCCTAGTCTGTGATTGTGATCTCTGTGTCTCTATGTCTTGTGCCTAGTCTGTGAGTGTGATCTCGGGGTCCTAGTCTGTGATGTGATCTCTGTGTCTCTAGTCTGTGTCTGTATCTCTGTGTCTAGTCTGTGTTGTATCTCTGTGTCTAGCTGTTGAGGTCTCTGTGTCGTCTGTGCTTGTGTCTCTGTTTCTGTGTGATGAGGGTCTCTGTGGTCCTACTCTGATTGGTCTCTGTGTCTAGCTTGAGGTGTTCTGTGTCCTACTTGATTGTGTTGTGTCCTAGTTCTGTGATTTGGTTCTCTGGTTAGTCTGTGATTGTGTTCTCTGGTCCTAGTCTGGATTGTGTCTCTGTGTCCTAGTCATGTGATTGTATTTGTGTCCTAGTCTGTGATGTGTCTCTGTGTCCTAGTGCTGTGACTGTGTGTCTCTGGTCCTAGTATGTGATTGTATCTCTGTGTCCTAGTCTGTGCGATTGTGATATCTGTGTCCTAGTCTGTGATTGTATCTCTGTGTCCAGTCTGTGGTGTGCTCTGGTCCTAGTCTGTGAGTCTTGTGACTCTGTGTCCTACTCTGATGTGTTCCTCGTGTCAGTATGTGATTGTCTCGTGTCCTACTTGATTGTGTCTCTGTGTCAGTTTGATTGGTCTCTGGTCCTAGTCTGTGATTGGTGTCATCTGTGTCTAGTCTGTGATTGTGTCTCTGTGTCCTAGTCTGGATTGTTCTTCTGTGTCCTTGTCTGTGATTGTGAATCTCTGTGTCCTGAGTCTGATTGTGTCTCGTGTCCAGTCTGTGATTGTATCTCGGTCCTAGTCTTGTATGTATCTTGTGTCCAGTCTGTGATGTGGTCTCTGTGTCCAGTCTGTGATTGTGTCTCTGTGTCCTAGTCTGTGATTGTGTCTCTGTGTCCTAGTCTGTGATTGTGTCTCTGTGTCCTAGTCTGTGATTGTGTCTCTGTGTCCTAGTCTGTGATTGTTATCTCTGTGTCCTAGTTCTGTGATTGTGTCTCTGTGTCTAGTCTGTGATTGTGTCTCTGTGTGCCTAGTCTGTGTATTTGTGCTCTGTGTCTAGTCTGATGATTGTGTCTCTGTGTCTAGTCTGTGTGGTATGCTTGTGTCCTAGTCCTTTCTTCCGTCTGTGATTGTATTTGTCTCTGGTCCTAGTCTGTGATTGTGTCTATGTGTCCTAGTCTGTGATTGTGTCTCTGTTGTTCCTAGTCTGTGATTGATCTCTGTGTCCTAGTCTGGATTGTATCTCTGTGTCTGTCTGTGTTGTGTCTGTGTGTCCTGTCTGTGATCGTGTCGCTGTGTCCTAGTCTGTGTTGTATATCTGTGTCCTAGTCTGTGATTGTGTCTCTGTGTCCTAGTCTGTGATTGTATCTCTGTGTCCTAGTCTGTGGATTGTATCTGTGTCCTAGTCTGTGATGTGGTCTCTGTGTCCTAGTCTGTGCATTGTATCTCTGTGTCCTAGTCTGATTGTGTTGATTGTGCTCTGTGTCCAAACACAATCCTCAATTGTACAAATATCGCATTATTGAGACCAGAGATTGTATTGTGTATGGGCCCATTAACCAGACACTAAACAAAGTACCAAAAAAAACCAAGACATTTGATTTCTGACAGAAATAAAAACACACAAATAAGCAATAGAAAGAAAGAAAAGAAAGAAAAGGCAGACTGCAACAGAGATCTGTATTAAAATTGATATAATAATTAACTGGGACTACAGATAAAAACATTTAAAAACAGTGATCACCCCCCTCACAAATAGTCAATCATATAATAGCTTAAATGGCAAACAATGTCTCATCCGATTACAGCAGAAATGCATACAAAGGGTAATACTTATAGCCCGGTCTGGTGAGAGGGAGTTCAGGCACAAGTGGGGGCGCTCACAACGAAGCGTTTCGCTCCGTTAAAGGTACCGGAGCTTCCTCTGCGTAAAACACACACATGGAATGGGATACAATGTAAATCTCCAACACGATATACAATCAATACACAGGGAAGTTATTAAAGAAACGGAGTAGGTGAGTATGACTGATTATCATTCTGAAGCCCTTGATAAGATTAAGAGACGTTGATACAATAGAGGGTGTTAAAGTTACCCGTGCTATTCATTGCACAAACCAATCAGATATTAGTTTTTATTGGGTTTCTGCAGTTAGAAAGCATTTGATTGGCTGACGCAACTTCCCCCATTTTGCCAGCTTATAATATCCAAACTCGACCCTACAGCCAATTTAGGATTTGCGTTGGGGTGTTTTAAAACATCTCCCTTATGGTAAGAATAAGGAAACGACCGTCTTTTTCGTCGTATTCTCTTGGAACTGGTAATAGGAACAATAGAGAGGGAAAAGGAAAAAGAAAGAGAAAAGCGTTTTTATAAACGGTATCGCGGGGGGGATGTCGTTAAGATATTTGTATGGCAGACATTGGTGGGATACAGACTGTTTGTGTCACATAGCTCACAGCTGGAAACAGTCCCAGATTGGACTGAAGATATTCACTTAACGCGGCTGAATAGCTCTTGGCCTTTTTATAGGGAGACGTACACTGCCAGCCTCACGCTGAGATGGGTTTTTTTCCATTTTAACTGTGGGGGGCAGTAAGAAAAGAGGAAGGCAGTTATTTAGATGAGACACGAAATGGAAAAGGTCACGATAACGCGTGGTTAATGTTTATAATAGTCATGAATATTGTCATAATTACTTAAAGCACAATTAGCGACCTTATAAAGCGCATTTTTCTATTATGGACACATTACAAAAAAAAACAGATTCTGGCCGTATCTTCCTCCCGTGTGAAAAGAAAAACCTACACAATAGACTGAGCAAGAGACGAGGGCTCCTTAGTGAATCCAGCAAGAAACAATTCGCCGCGGTCAATTAATCTACCGGAAAACATCTGGCCGCTACAAGGACGAGGTTTTACCCCTAAATTCAAAAAAACGATCAGATTAGTTCGGGGATTAGGGAGTCGAATCTCAGAGGGAAGAGACGGGTGTAAGTGTGAAATTGGGGGAGAAAAAAATGGAAGATTTGGCCACAAACGCAAAGATAAATATTGTACAATTCTAAAGGTTGGCCATAGATATAGTCGATTTTACTTACACGACCGAGCTCTCCCGCGACATGCGACGATCATGCCGGACCGGCCTCTCCCGTTCTTTTATGCGGACCGACATGCGATCGCAAAAATAAATGCCTCTCTGCAGCATTCCCCAGCATTCCCGTGACCTCATCGCGGTCTGAGCATTCAGAATAGCATTATTAGAATTACTGATCATGTGGTAATGGGCTCATTTTATTATAATATTTAGTTCTTATTTAATAGTCTTAAGAAGAAAGTTTTATATATAAAATCATTGGTGGTCATTAGGCTGCGTTGGTTAGGTAAACCATACACATTTACCGAGAGCTGCAATCGCTGGACTCCTGGCACTTTAATATAGTGGTTGCGTTCGGGGGAACGGTTTGTACTAGCGCTACCTATTGCAGAGGAGGCGCAATCAGAATTTAAGTGGGTTATTGTAAAGCCTTGGGCTTATCCACACTAGCGCATTTCTTTCACGTTCGTGGTTTGAAACGCGTGAAAGCTAACACACATGTGGGTGAGCTGCGGTCAGTTTTTGGAATTTTTGTGCGAATCACGTGCACTGGATAAGGAATATTCAGCGGAAGTTGCAGCGCAAAGCACAGTAATGTGTTTGGTGGGAAATGTGAAACATTGCATTGCGACACTTCACGCGCATTACGTGCGTTGTAGTGGTGCGCCCAGCACTAACAGGCGCACGCTAACACTCGCAATTGCACGTGTTCCTGTGTGTGAGAGCGCGTTGACAAATTCTCCGGGTGTTCCGCAATCAGAGCACACGCGATAGCGCAAAAAAAAGCTCACACTAGTGTGGCCACGTCAGTTGGGCCACACTACTGTGTGCTTTTTTAGGCGAGACGGATCGCGATTTAAAAGCGCATTAAGTAGCCTCAAGTCTATTATCATTATCTTCCCAATTGCATTAAAATATCCCAGCAATCCCCAGGGTGCCCCGTAACCCTCAAGCCATGTTAAAATGTAATTCCCAGGCAATCGACGAGTAAATTAGATCTAAATGATTTTACATTTGCTACGCCCATTGTACGTATTCAGAGAGCCCATTTCTATTAAGCTGGGGCACAATATGGCAGGAGGTTATAAATAAGGGGGAAACAGGGCGATTGAAATCTAGGGTAAAGCTTTTATTTAACCATTTAATAAGGGGATTCTTCGACCTCCTTCCAAGTGAGTACAACAATGGTTTTCTCACTGCTGTTTTAATACTAGAGAGGTCATAAGCAGGTCAGAGAGGAAGGAAAGGGCTAGAGGATTCATGTGAGCTCTGTGTCGCCGGGCCAGTGACCCCCTTGGAAATTACATTGTTACTAGCCACTGTATGCTGACAAGCCCAACCACAAAAACAGGAGGAAGGAATGGGTAAAACTTACAATGGATGATATTTTCTATTTCAGATGATCTTCCTTGACTGGGGATTTTTTAGTGTGAGAACCCAGACATGAAGTAGACGAGATGGATCAGAGCAGATTACTGGATTAGTAGAGACTACAGTCTCTACACTTGAGTGACTTGAGTGACCCCAGACATGGGTGTATACTGCCACCTTGTGTCCAGTACTAGGCAAATGCCATGGCTAGTTTTATACTAGTGCTGAAAGGAAGGAAAGGAGAATAACTATCAGGGTTATCAATAAAGTTCTTATCATTTAAAATGGTGGTAATTTGCCCCAACCAATCAGATGGTAAGCTTTCAAAATGTTAAATAAGATCTGATGGTTGGGAGAAAATTTGCACCATTTTTAAACGAGATGAACTTTTATTGAATAACCCTGAAAATCCCTATATTTTAATGTATACAGAGCACAAAATATAGGGGAATATTTAACCAATCAGATTTTATCAAATATTTACAACTGTAGACCCAGAATAAAGGAATCTTTTGATTGGTCGGTGCTCTAATAATGATTGATAGATGGGAATTTATTATCCATGCACAATAAATAAATATGCATTAATTTATATGAATGGCAGAATCAAAACCCTATGCTGAATCTTTGTAATTTGTACGTGATGTTCTGATAGGATCCTGCACAAGGATTGGCTTTTTTGTAGGGCGGCGGGCAATAGAGTAACTTGTGCCATTATCCCCAGCTAACAATCACCAATCAGCGTTTACGTAGGAAAATATCCTTTGGCTACTATTAGTATCAAGCCTTACTCGCCTTATTACAGGAAACATTAGGAAGGTTGGCTGTGTGTTCATTCATTTTAACTGGTGTTTAGAAAACCAAGTGAGCTTTCCATGGTACATTTATCCATTTTTCTGTGTAGCATTAACTCTCCTAGGGGTCCTGAAAGCTTCCATCTTTAAAACATCAGTGTTAGCATCAAGCACCATCCCATAAAAACTCTTATTGATCCTGTCGTAAATGACTGAGCCTCCTCCTTCCTCGGCCTCTAATTGTCTGTTTTCTATTACACTCGCCTTGTTTACCAACATGTCCTTCACACAAGAAAAAACAACCCACACAAGAGATTCATTGACCCCATTACAGTTAGTACAGGGTTGCTTGTGTGTTCATCGCTGTATAGAGGGAATGATATTACTGCAAGTAAACAAGTCAAGAATGGCACTGATCTTCAAGGAAGTGCTACCTGAGATACAGTTCAAGGTATCAGTGCAACCTCTGAGTACCATGTTGTATCAAGGTATCAGTGCTAACCTCTGAGCTACCAATGTGTATACAAGTACAGTGCTAACCTCTGAGCTACCATGTGTATACAAGGTATCAGTGCTAACCCTGAGCTACCCATGTTGTATACAAGGTATCAGTGCTAACTCTGAGCTACCATGTGGTATCAAGGATCAGGTGCTAACCTCTGAGCTACATGTTGATGCAATGGGTCAGTGGTAACTCTGAGCTACCATGTGTGTTGCAAGGTATCAGTGCTAACCCTGAGCTACCATGTTGTATGCAAGGTATCGGTTGCTAAACCTCTGAGCTACCATGTTGTATGCATAGTATCGGTGCTAACTCTGAGCTACCATGTTGTATGCAGGTTTCGTGCTAAACCTCTGAGCTACCATGTTGTATGCAATGGTATCGGTTGCTAACCTCTGAGCTACCATGTTGTATGCAAGGTATCAGGCTGATCATTATACATATATTAGGGCATTAAGGGAGATCCTTGGCATTTGTTATTTACCAGTGCTAACCACCAAGCCAAGATGTTCTATTGCAAGGTATCAGTGCTACCCATGAGCCCCATGATGTATACATAGTATCAGTGTTAAACCACTGAGCCACTATGGTGTATACAAGGATCAGTGCTAACCACTGAGTCGCCCCGATGTATACATAGTATCAGTGCTAACCATGAGACACCATGTGTATACATAGCATCAGTTACTAACCCTGAGCCCACCATGATGTATACATAGTATCAGTACTACCACTGAGCCACCAGATGTATACATAGTGATCAGTAAAACCACTGAGCCACCATGGTGTATACAAGGTATCAGTGCTAACCACTGAGCCACACATGGTGTATACAAGGTATTAGTTGCTAAACACTAAGCCAACATGATATATACATAGTATCAGTACTAACCACTGAGCCACCAGGGTGATACAAGGTACAGTGCTAAACCACTGAGCCACCATGGTGTATACAAGGTATTAGTGCGAAACCACTGAGCAAATGATGTATACATAGTATCAGTACTAACCATTGAGCACCATGGTGTATACAAGGTATTAGTGGCTAAACCACTGAGCCACCATGGTTGTATACATAGTATCAGTACTAACACACAGAGCCACCATGGTGTATACAAGGTATTAGTGCTAACCACTAAACCACCATTATGTATGCATAGTATCAGTGCTAAACCACTGAGCCAACATGGTGTATTACAAGGTATAGTGCTAACCACTGAGCCACCATGATGTATACATTATCATCAGTACTAACCACTGAGCCACCATGATATACATAGTATCAGTACTAACCACTGAGCCACCATGGTGTTACATTAGTATCGGTTGCCAACCACTGAGCCACCATGTGTATACATAGTATCAGTACTAACACTGAACCACCATGGTGATACAAGGTATTAGTGCTAACCACTGAGCGCCAACATGATGTATACATAGTATCAGTGCTAACCACTGAGACGCGCACGGTGTATACAAGGTATTAGTGCTAACCACTGAGCCCCCATGATTTATACATAGTATCAGTGCTAACCCTGAAGCACATGGTGTATAACAAGGTATAGTGCTAACCACTGAGCCACCTGATGGTATACATAGTATCAGTACTAACCTAACAACTGAGCCACCATGGTGTATTACAAGGTATTAGCGCTAACCACTGAGCCACCATGGTGTTATACAGGATTAGTGGCTAACCACTGAGCCACCCGGTGTATACAAGGATCAGTACTAACCATGAGCCCCATGGTGTATTCACAAGGTATCTGCTACCACTGAGCCACCAGGTGTATACAAGGATTAGTGCTAACCACTGAGCCAACATAATGTATACATGGTACAGTAACTAACACTGAGCACCATGGGGTATACATAGTATCAGTACTAACCACTGAGGCACCATGGTGTATACATAGTATTAGTACTAAACCACGAGCCACCATGGGATACAAGGTATTAGTGCTAACCACTAAACACCATGATTGTATACATAGTATCAGTGCTAACCACTGAGCCAACATGGTGTATACAAGGTATATGATAACCACTGAGCCACCATGATGAATACTAGTATCAGTACTAACCACTGAGGCACATGGTGTATACATAGTATTAGTACTAACCACTGTGCCACCATGGTGTATACAAGGGATTAGTGCTAACACTAAACCACCCATGAGTTATACATGTATCAGGGCTAACCAATGAGCCAACATGGTGATACAAGGTATAGTGCTAACCATCGGAGCCACATGGTGTATTACAAGGTATTAGTGTAACCATGAGCCACCCATGAGGTTAATATTACAAGCAACTAACCACTGAGCCACCATGATGTATACATATATCAGTACACCACTTGAGCACCATGGTGTATACAAGGTATTAGTTCTAACCATGAGCCACCATGAGAATACATAGTATCAGTACTAAACTACTGAGCCCCATGGTGTATACATAGTATACAGTACAAACACTGAGCCACCATGGGGTATACATAGTATCGGTGCTAACCACTGAGCCACATGGTGTATTACATAGTATCAGTATAACCACTGAACCACCATGGTATACAAGGTATTAGTGCTAACCCCTGAGCCAATATGATGGTATACATAGTATCAGTGCTAACCCACTGAGCCACCACGGTGGCATACAAGGTATCAGTACTAACCACTGAGCCACCATGGTGTATACAAGGTATCAGTGCTAACCACTGAGCCACCATGGTGGTATACAGGTATTAGTTGTAACCACTGAGCCAACATGATGTATACATAGTATCAGTACTACCCACTGAGCCACCATGGTGTATACAAGGTATCAGTGCTAACCACTGAGCCACCATGGTGTATACAAAGTATTAGTGCTAACCACTGAGGCCAACATGATGTATACATAGTATCAGTATAACCACTGAGCCACCATGGGTATACAAGGTTATTAGGGCTAACACTGAGCCACCATGATGTATACATAGTATCATATAACCCTAACAATGAGCCACCATTGGTGTATACAAGGTATTAGCGCTAACCACTGAGCCACCATGGTGTATACAAGGTATTAGTGCTAACCACTGAGCCACCACGGTGTATACAAGGTATCAGTTACTAACCACTAGAGCCACCTGGTGTATACAAGGTATCAGTGGAACACACGAGCCACCATGGTGTATACAAGGTATTAGTTGCCAACCACGAGCCAACATAATGTATACATGGTATCAGTACTAACCCCGAGCCACCCATGGTGATACATAGTATCAGTACTAACCACTGGGCACCATGGTGTATACATAGATTAGTACTAACCACTGAGCCACATGGTGTATACAAGGTATTAGTGCTAAACCACTAAACCACCATGATGTATACATAGTATCAGTGCTAACCACTGAGCCAAACATGGGGTATACAAAGGTATTAGTGATAACCACTGAGCACCATGATGAATACATGTATCAGTACTAACACTGAGGCACCATGGTGTATACATAGTATTAGTACTAACACTGTGCCACCATGGTGTATACAAGGTATTAGTGCTAACCACTAATACCACCATAGTATGTGTACACTATGTATACGTGCTAACCACTGAGCCAACATGGTGTATACAGGGTATTAGTGCTAAACCAAATGAGCCAATGGTTAGTACTAATACTATGTATACACCATGGTGCCTCAGTGGTTAGTACTGATACTATGTATTCATCATGGTGGCTCAGTGGTTATCACTAATACCTTGTATACACCATGTTGGCTCAGTGGTTAGCACTGATACTATGTATACATCATGGTGGTTTAGTGGTTAGCACTAATACCTTGTATACACCATGGTTGGCTCAGTGGTTAGTACTAATACTATGTATACACCATGGTGCCTCAGTGGTTAGTACTGATACTATGTATACCCCTGGTGGCTCAGTGTTGTTACTGATACCATGTATACATTATTTTGGCTCATGGATTAAGCACTAAATACCTTGTATACACCATGGTGGCTCATGTGTTTAGCACTGATACCACTTTTCTACCCATGGTGGCTCAGTGTTGGTAACGGATACCTTGTATACCATCGTGGTGGCTCAGTGGTTAGCACTAATTACCTTTATACACTCATGGTGGCTCAGTGGTTAGCCTAATGACCTGTATACCCATGGTGGCTCGGTTAGGGTAAACTGATACTATGTATACATCATGGTGGCTCAGTGGTTAGCCCTAATGACCTGTATAACACTTCATGGTGGCTCAGTGGTTCAGTACTGATACTATGTATACATCATGGTCGGCTCAGTGGTTAGCACTAATACTTGTATACACCATGCTGGCCAGTGGTTGCCTGAATCCTGTCTACACCATGTGGCTCGTGGTAGTACTGATACTATGTATACACCATGTTGGCTCAGTGGTTAGCACTAATACCTATGTATACACCATGGTGGCTCAGTGGTTTAGTACTATACTTGTATACACCATGGTGGCTAGTGTTAGTGACTGATACTATGTATGCACACCTGGTATCACGGCTCAGTGGTTAGCTACTGATCTATGTATACACATGGCTCATTACATATTGTACTCATGTGGCGTGGTAGCACTAATACCTTGTATACACCATGGTGGTTCAGTGTTATACTGATACTATGTATACCCATGGTGGCTCAGTGGTTAGCAACCGTATACTATGTATACCCCATGGTGGCTCATTGTGTAGTACTGATACTAATGTATACACCATGGTGGCTCAGTGTTTATTACTGATACTTATGTATTCATCATGTGGCTCATGTGGTTAGAACTAATATCCTTGTATACACCATGGTTGGCTCAGTGGTTAGTACTGATACTATGTATAATCATGGTGGCTCATGTGGTTAGTGCTGATAATATGTTATACATCAGGTGGCTCAGTGGTTAGCACTGATACCCTTGTATACACCATGTTGCTCAGGGTTAGACTAATACCTTGTATACCTCATGTTGGCTTCAGTGGTTAGCACTGATACTATGTATACATCATGGTGGTTTTAGTGGTTACACTAATCCTGGGTATCACACCATGGTGTCACGTGGTTAGTACTAATACTATGTATACCCCATGGTGCCTCAGTGGTTAGACTGATACTATGTAATACACGATGTGGCTCAGTGGTTAGCACCTGATACTTATACATCATGTGGCTCATGGTTAGCACTGAGACCTTGTATCACATGGTGTTATGAGTTGGTTAGCACTAATACCTTGTATACACCATGGTGGCTCAGTGGTTAGTACTAATACTATGTATACACCATGGTGCCTCAGTGGTTAGTACTGATACTATGTATACACCATGGTGGCTCAGTGGTTAGTACTGATACCATGTATACATTATGTTGGCTCAGTGGTTAGCACTAATACCTTGTATACACCATGGTGGCTCAGTGGTTAGCACTGATACCTTGTATACACCATGGTGGCTCAGTGGTTAGTACTGATACCTTGTATACACCGTGGTGGCTCAGTGGTTAGCACTAATACCTTGTATACACCATGGTGGCTCAGTGGTTAGCGCTAATACCTTGTATACACCATGGTGGCTCAGTTGTTAGGTTAGTACTGATACTATGTATACATCATGGTGGCTCAGTGGTTAGCACTAATACCTTGTATACACCATGGTGGCTCAGTGGTTAGTGGTTAGCACTAATACCTTGTATACACCATGGTGGCTCAGTGGTTAGCACTGATACTATGTATAAATCATGGTGGCTCAGTGGTTAGCACTAATACCTTGTATACACCGTGGCGTCTCAGTGGTTAGCACTGATACTATGTATACATCATGTTGGCTCAGTGGTTAGCACTAATACCTTGTATACACCATGGTGGTTCAGTGGTTAGTACTGATACTATGTATACACCATGGTGGCTCAGTGGTTGGCACCGATACTATGTATACACCATGGTGGCTCAGTGGTTAGTACTGATACTATGTATACATCATGGTGGCTCAGTGGTTAGTACTGATAATATGTATACATCATGGTGGCTCAGTGGTTAGCACTAATACCTTGTATACACCATGTTGGCTCAGTGGTTAGCACTGATACTATGCATACATAATGGTGGTTTAGTGGTTAGCACTAATACCTTGTATACACCATGGTGGCTCTGTGGTTAGTACTGATACTATGTATACACCATGGTGGCTCAGTGGTTAGCACTAATACCTTGTATACACCATGGTGGCTCAATGGTTAGTACTGATACTATGTATACATCATGTTGGCTCAGTGGTTAGCACTAATACCTTGTATACACCATGGTGGCTCAGTGGTTAGCACTGATACCTTGTATACACCATGGTGGCTCAGTGGTTAGTACTGATACTTTCTATATCATGTTGGCTTAGTGTTTAGCACTAATACCTTGTATACACCATGGTGGCTCAGTGGTTAGCACTGATACCTTGTATACACCATGGTGGCTCAGTGGTTAGTACTGATACTATGTATAC
>CM033475.1:4714106-4740621 GCA_019447015.1 Hymenochirus boettgeri | reverse complement strand
TACTGATACCTTGTATGCACCGTGGTGGCTCAGTGGTTAGCACTGATACATGTAATACATCATATTGGCTCAGTGGTTAGCACTAATACCTGTATACACCATGGGGGTTCAGTGGTTAGTAACTGATACTATTTATACACCATGGTGCTCAGTGGTTAGCACCGATACTTGTATACACCATGGTGGCTCAGTGTTAGTACTGATACTATGTATACACCATGGTGGCTCAGTAGTTAGTACTGATACTATGTATCATCATGGTGGCTCGAGTGGTTGAACTATACCTTGTACTACCCCATGGTGGCCAGTGGTTAGTCTGATACATGTATAAATCTGGGTGGCTCAGTGGTTAGTGCTGATAATATGTATACATCATGGTGGCTCAGTGGTTAGTCACTAATACCTTGTATACAACCATGTTGGCTCATGGTTAGCACTAATACCTTGTATACACCCATGTTGGGCTCAGTGGTTAGGCACTGGATACTATGTTCAATCATGGTGGTTTAGTGGTTAGCACTAATACCTTGTATACACCATGGTGGCACAGTGGTTAGTACTAATACTATGTATACACCATGGTGCCTCAGTGTTAGTACTGATACTATGTATTCATCATGGTGCTCAGTGGTTATCACTAATACCTTGTATACACCATGTTGGCTCAGTGGTTAGCACTGATACTATGTATACATCATGTGTGTTTAGTGGTTAGCACTAATACCTTGTATACACCATGTGGCTCAGTGGTTAGTACTAATCTATGTATACACCATGGTGCCTCAGTGGTTAGTACTGATACTATGTATACCCCATGGGTGGCTCAGTGGTTAGTACTGATACCATGTATACATTATTTGGTGGCTCGTGGTTAGCACTAATACCTTGTATACACCATGGTGGCTCAGTGTGTTTCAACTGATACCTTGTATACACCAGGTGGCTCATGGTTAGTAACGATACCTTGTATACACCGTGGTGGCTCAGTGGTTAGCACTAATACCTTGTATACACCATGGTGGCTCAGTGGTTAGCGCTAATACCTTGTATACACCATGGTGGCTCTGTTAGGGTTAGTACTGATACTAATGTATACATCTGGTGGCTCAGTGTTAGCCCGTAATAACCTTGTATACCCTGGTGGCTCAGTGGTTAGTACTGATCTATGTATACATCATGTTGGCTCAGTGGTTAGCACTAATACTTTGTATACACCATGGTGGCTCAGTGGTTAGCACTGATACCTGTATACACCATGGTGGCTCAGTGGGTTAGTACTGATACTATGTATACATCATGTTGGCTCAGTGGTTAGCAACTAATACCTGTATACACCATGGTGGCTCAGTGGTTAGCACTGATACCTTGTATACCACCATGGTGGCTCATGTGTTAGTACTGATACCTTGTATGCCACCGTGGTGGCTCAGTGGTTAGCACTGATCTATGTATACATCATATTGGCTCATGGGTTAGCACTAATACCTTGTATACACCATGGTGGTTCATGGTTATACTGATACTATGTAATACACCATGGTGGCTCAGTGGTTAGCACCGATACTATGTATACCCATGGTGGCCAGTGTTTGTACTGATACTATGTATACCACCATGGGGCTCAGTAGTTTAGTACTGATACTAATGTATTCTCATGGTGGGCTCAGTTGGTTAGAACTAATACCTTGTATACAACCATGGTGTGCTCAGTGGTTAGTACTGATATATGTATAAATCATGGTGGCTCAGTGGTTAGTGGCTGATAATATGATACATCATGGTGGCTCAGTGGTTAGCACAATACCTTGTAACACCATGTTGGCTCATGGTTAGCACTATACCTTGTATACACCATGTTGGCTCAGTGGTTAGCACTGATACTATGTATACTCATGGGTGGTTTAGTGGTTACACTAATACCTTGTATACACCCATGGTGGCACAGTGGTTAGTACTAATACTATGTATAACACCATGGTGCCTCAGTGGTTAGTACTGATACTAATGTATTCATCATGGTGGCTCAGTGGTTATCACATACCTTGTATACACCATGTGGCTCGTGGTTAGCACTGATACTATGTATACATCATGGTGTTTAGAGTGGTTAGCACTAATACCTTGTATACCATGGTGGCTCAGTGGTTTAGTACTGAATACTATGTATACACCATGGTGCCTCCGTGGTTAGTACTGATACTATGTATACCACCATGGTGGCTCAGTGGTTAGTACTTATACCATGTATCATTATGTTGGCTCAGTGGTTAGCACTAATACCTTGTATACACCAGGTGGCTCAGTGGTTAGCACTGATACCTTGTATACACCATGGTGGCTCAGTGGTTAGTACTGATCCTTGTATACACCGTGGTGGCTCAGTGGTTAGCACTAATCCTGTATACACCATGGTGGCTCAGTGGTTAGCGCTAATACCTTGTATACACCATGGTGGCTCAGTTGTTTAGGTTAGTACTGATACTATGTATACATCATGGTGGCTCAGTGGTTAGCACTATACCTTGTATACACCATGTGGCTCAGTGGTTAGCACTGATACTATGTATAAATCATGGTGGGCTCAGTGGTTAGCACTAATACCTTGTATACACCGTGGCGTCTCAGTGGTTAGCACTGATACTATGTATACATCATGTTGGCTCGTGGTTAGCACTAAACCTGTGTATCACCATGGTGGTTCAGTGTTTAGTACTGATACTATGTTATCACCAATGGTGGCTCAGTGGTGGCAACCGATACTATGTATACACCATGGTGGCTCAGTGGTTAGTACTGATACTATGTATACATCATGGTGGCTCAGTGGTTAGTACTGATGATATGTATACATCATGGTGGCTCAGTGGTTAGCACTAATACCTTGTATACACCATGTTGGCTCAGTGGTTAGCACTGATACTATGCATACATAATGGTGGTTTAGTGTTAGGCACTAATACCTTGTATACACCATGGTGCTCTGTGTTAGTACTGATACTATGTATACACCATGGTGGCTCAGTGGTTTAGCACTAATACCTTGTATACACCATGGTGCTCAATGGTTAGTACTGATACTATGTATACATCATGTTGGTCAGTGGTTAGCACTAATACCTTGTATACACCATGGTGGCTCAGTGGTTTAGCACTGTACCTTGTATACAACCATGGTGGCTCAGTGGTTAGTACTGATACTATGTATATATCATGTTGGCTTAGTGTTTAGCACTAATACTTGTATACACCATGGTGGCTCATGGTTAGCACTGATACCACCTTGTATACACCATGGTGGCTCAGTGGTTAGGTACTGATACTATGTATACATCATGGTGGCTCAGTGGTTAGTACTGATACTATGTATACATCATGGTGGGCTCAGTGGTTAGTACTGATGCTATGTATACCATGGTGTCTCATGGTTAGCACTGACTATGTATACATCGGGCGACTCAGTGGTTAGCACTGATCCTTGTATACACCATAGTGGCTCAGTGGTTACACTGATACTATGTATACATCAGGTGGGCTCATGGGTAGCACTGATACCTTGCAATAGAACATCTTGGCTTGGTGTTAGCAACTGGTAAATAACAAATGCCAAGATCATCCCTTAATGCGCCTAATGTATAATAGATAGCACTGATACCTGCATACACATGTGCTCAGAGGTTAGCACCGATCACCTGCATACAACAGGTAGCTCAGAGGTTAGCACTGAACCTTGTCATACAACATGTAGCTCAGAGGTTAGCACCGATACCTTGCATACAACATGGTAGCTCAGAGGTTACACCGATACCTTGCATACAACATGGTGCTCAGGGGTTAGCACGATACCTTGCATACAACATGGTAGCTCAGAGGTTAGCACTGATACCTTGCCACACACACTTGGTAGCTCAGAGGTTAGCCACCGATACCTTGCATCAAACAATGGTAGCTCAGAGAGTTAGCACTGATACCTTGTTACCACATGGTAGCTCAGAGGTTACACTGATACCTTGTATACACATGGTAGCTCAGGGTTAGCACTGTACCTTGTATACACACATGGTAGCTCAGAGGTTAGCATCTGATCTTGTATACACATGGTAGCTCAAGGTTGCACTGATTACCTGCATACAACATGGTAGCTCAGAGGTTAGCACTGATACCTTGTATCCAACCATGGTAGCTCAGTAGTTTGCCAATGATACCTTGGACAATATGTTTACTTGCAGTTATCATTCCCTCTATACAGCGATGAACACACAAGACAACCCTGTACTAACTGTAATGGGGTCAATGAATCTCTTGTGTGGGTTGTTTTTCTTGTGTGGTGGACGACGTTGGGTAAACAGGCCGAGTGTAATAGAAAACACAGACAATTAGAGGCCGAGGGAAGGAGGAGGCTCAGTCATTTACGACAGGATCAATCAAGAGTTTGTGGCGATGGTGCTTGGATAGCTAACATGATGTTTTAAAGATGGAAGCTTTCAGGACCCCCTAGGAGAGTTAATGCTACACAGAAAGATGGATAAGTACCATGGAAAGCTCCACTTGGTTTTCTAAACACCCAGTTAAAATGAATGAGGAACACACAGCCAACCTTCCTAATGTTCCTGTAATAAGGCGAGTAAGGCTTGATACTAATAGTAGCCAATAGATATTTTTCCTACGTAAACGCTGATTGGTGATTGTTAGCTGGGGAAATGGCACAATTCTCTTTAGCTCTACTCTTGCCCGCCCTACAAATAAAGCCAATCCTTGTGCAGGATCTATCACAGAACATCACGTGACACAATTACAAAGATTCAGATAGGGTTTTGATTCTTGCCATTCATATAATTAATGCATATTTATTTATTGTGCATGGTAATAAATTCCCAAAATATACATCATTATTAGAGCACCGACCAATCAAAAGATTTCCTTTATTCTGGTCTACAGTTGTAAAATATTTGATAAAATCTGATTGGTTAAATATTCCCTCATAGTATTTGTGCTCTGTATACATTATAATATAGGGATTTTCAGGGTTATTCATAAAAAGTTCATCTCGTTTAAAATGGTGCAAATTTTGCCCCAACCATCAGATCTTATTTAACATTTTGAAAGCTTACATCTGATTGGTTGGGGCAAAATTAGCCACCATTTTAAATGATAAGAACTTTTATTGATACCCTGATAGTTATTCTCTCTCTCTTCCTTTCAGCACTAGTATAAAACTAGCCATGCATTTGCCTAGTACTGGAACACAGGTGGCAGTATAACCCATGTCTGGGGTCACTCAGTCACTCAAGTGTAGAGACTGTAGTTCTACTAATCCAGTAATCTGCTTCTGATCCTTTCCGTCTACTTCCATGTCTGGGTTCCACACTAAAAAATCCCAGTCAAGGAAAGATCATCTGAAATCTAGAAAATATCATCATTGTAAGTTTTACCCAAATTCCTTCCTCCTGTTTTTTGTGGTTGGGCTTGTCAGCATACAGTGGCTAGTAACAATGTAATTTCCAGAGGGGGTCACTGGCCGGCGACACAGAGCTCAATGAATCCTCTAGCCCTTTCCTTCCTCTCCTGACCTGCTTATGACCTCTCTAGTATTAAAACAGCAGTGAGAAAACCAATTGTGTACTCACTTGGAAGGAGGTCGAAGAAATCCCCTTTTAAATGGTTAAATAAAAGCTTTACCCTAGATTTCAATCGCCCTGTTTCCTCCCTTAATTTATAACCTGCCATATTGTGCCCCAGCTTAATAGAAATGGGCTCTCTGAATAACGTACAATGGGCGTAGCAAATGTAAATCATTTAGATCTAATTTAGCTCGTCGATTGCCTGGGAATTATCATTTTAACATGGCTTGAGGTTGTTAACGGGGCACCCTGGGGATTGCTGGGATATTTTAATGCAAGTTGGGAGATAATGATAATAGACCTTGAGGCTACCTTAATGCGCTTTTAATCGCGATCCTCTCGCCTAAAAAGCACACAGTAGTGTGGCCCAACTGACGTTGGCCACACTAGTGTGGAGCTTTTTTTTGCGCTATCGCGTGTGCTCTGATTGCGGAACAGCCCGGAGAATTTCAACGCGCTCTCACACACAGGAACACGTGCAATTGCGAGTTTTAGCGTGCGCACTGTTAGTGCTTGGCGCACACTACAAACGCACGGTAATGCGCGTGAAGTGCCAAATGCAATGTTTCACATTTCACACACATTACTGTGCGTTTGCGCTGCAACCTCCGCTGATATTCCGTTTATCCGAGTGCACGTGATTCGCACAAAAATTCCAAAAAACTGACCGCAGCTCACCCACATTGTGTTTAGCTTGTCACGCTTTCAAACCACGAACGTGAAAGAAATGCGCTAGTGTGGATAAGCCCCAAGAGCTTTACAAATAACCCACTTAAATTCTGATTTGCGCCTCCTCTGCAATAGGTAGCGCTAGTACAAACCGTTCCCCCGAACGCACCACTATATTAAAGTGCCAGGAGTCCAGCGATTGCAGCTCTCCGGTAAATGTGTATGGTTTACCACTAACCAACGCAGCCTAATGACCACCAATGATTTTATTATAAAACTTTCTTCTCAAGACTATTAAATAAGAAACTAAATATATAATAAAATGAGCCCATTACACATCAGTATATCTATAATCTAATTCTGAATGCTCAGACCTCAGATGAGGTCACGGGAATGCTGGGGAATGCTGCAGAGGGCATTTATTTTTGTCGGATCGCATTGTCGGTCCATAAAAGACGGAGAGAGCGCGTCCGGCATGATCGTCGAAATGTCGCGGGAGAGCTCGGTCGTGTAGTATAATCGACTATATCTATGCCAACCTTTAGGATTGTACAATTTTCTTGCGTTTGTGCCAATCTTCCATTTTTTCTCTCCCCCATTTCACCTTACAACCCGTCCTCTCCCTCTGAGATTCGACTCCCAATCCCGAACTAATCTGATCGTTTTTTTTGAATTTAGGGGTAAACCTCGTCCTTGTAGCGACCAGATGTTTTCCGGTAGATTAATAGACGCGCGGAATTGTTTCTTGCTGGATTCACTAAGGAGCCCTCGTCTGCTGCTCAGTCTATTGTGTAGGTTTTCTTTTCATCACCGGGAGGAAGTAACGGCCAGAATCTGTTTTTTTTTGTAATGTGTCCATGAAAAATGGCTTTTAAGGTCGCTAATGTGCTTTAAGATAATTATGACAATATTCATGACTATTATAAACAATTACCACGCGTTATCGTGACCTTTTCCATTTCGTCTCATCTAAATAACTGCCTTCCTCTTTTCTTACTGCCCCCACCAGTTAAAATGGAAAAAACACCCATCTCACGTAGGCTGGCAGTGTACTCGCCCTATAAAAAGGCCAAGATGCTATTCAGCCGCTTAAGTGAATATCTTCAGTCCAATCTGGGACTGTTTCCAGCTGTGAGCTATGTGACACAAACAGTTTCTCCATCCCCAATGTCTGCATACAAATATCGCTAACATCTCCCTCGATACCGTTTATAAAAACGCTTTTCTCTTTCTTTCCTTCTCTCCTCTCTTTGTTCCTATTACCAGTTCCAAGAGATAAGACTGCAGAAAAGACGGTCGTGGTCCTATTCTTACCATAATGGGAGATGTTTTATAAAACCACCAACGCAAATCCTAAATTGGCTGTAGGGGGCATCAGTTTGGATATTTATAAAGGGCAAAATGGGGGAAGTTGCGTCAGCCAATCAAATGCTTTCTAACTGCAGAAACCCAATAAAAACTAATATCTGATTGGTTTGTGCAATGAATAGCACGGGTAACTTTAACACCCTCTATTGTATCAACGTCTCTTAATCTTATCAAAGGGCTTCAGAATGATTATAGTCTACTATACTACTCCGTTTCTTTAATAACTTCCCTGTGTATTGATTGTATATCGTGTTGGAGATTTACATTGTATCCATTCCATGTGTGTGTTTATACGCAGAGGAAGCTCCGGTACCTTTAACGGAGCGAAACGCGTTCGTTGTGAGCGCCCCCCACTTGTGCCTGAACTCCCTGCTCACCAGACCGGTATAAGTATTACCCTTTGTATGCATTTCTGCTGTAATCGGATGAGACATGTGTTTGCCATTTAAGCTATATATGATTGACTATTGTGAGGGGGTGATCACTGTTTTTAAATGTTTTTACTGTAGTCCCAGTTAATTATTAATCAATTTAATACAGATCTGTTGCAGTCTGCCTTTTCTTTTCTTTTCTTTCTTTCTCATTGCTTATTTGTGTGTTTTTAATTCTGTCAGAAATCAAATGTCTTGGTTTTTGTTTTGGTACTTTGTTTAGTGTCTGGTTAAGGGGCCCATACACAATACAATCTCTGGTCTACAATAATGCGATATTGTACAATTGACGGATTGTTTTATGGAACAGAACACAATCAACACAATCAGACTAGGACCAGAGATACAATCACAGACTAGGACACAGAGACCAATCACAGACTAGGACACAAGATACAATCGCAAGACTAGGACACAGAGATACAATCACAGACTAGGACACAGAGACACAATCACAGACTAGGACACAGAGATACATCACAGACTAGACCACTAGAGACACATCACGCTAGACACAGAGACACATCACAGACTAGGACCACAGAGATACATCACAGACTAGGACACAGAGATCAATCACAGCTAGACACAGAGACCAATCCAGATGGACACAGAGACACAATCACAGACTAGGACACATAGACACAATCAGACTAGGACCAGAGATACAATCACAGGACTAGGACACAGATAGACACAATCACACAACCTTATTAAGACAGAGACAACAATCACAGACTAGGACCAGAGACACAGAGATACAACAAGCACAACACAGACTAGACACAGAGTAAAAATGCACAGACTAGGACACAGAGACACAATCACATACTAGGACAAGAGACACAATCACAGACTAGGACACAGAGACACACACTCACAGACTAAGGACACAGAGACACAATCACAGACTAGGACACAGAGACAACAATCACAGACTAGGACACAGAGACACAATCACAGACTATGGACACAGAGATCAATCACAGACTAGGACACAGAAGACGTACACATCATCAGACTAGGACCAGAGATACAACACGAGCATAGGACACAACATCACCTAGACCATAGACACAATCACAGACTAGGACCAGAGACACAATCCAGACTAGACACAGAGACACAATCAGAGTAGACACAGAGACACAATCACAGACTAGACCCAAGAACACAATCATAGTTAGGACACAGAGACACAATCACAGACTAGGACCAGACACACTCACAGACTAGGACCACAGAGACACAATCACAGACTAGACACAGAGATACAATCACAGACTAACACGAGATCAATCACAGAGACTAGGACACAGAGATACAATCACAGACTAGACCAGAGACACAATCACAGACTAGGACACCGAGACACAATCACAGACTAGGGACACAGAGAGTCACATTACCACATGACTAGGACACAAGACACAATCACAGACTAGGACACAGAGGACCAACTGCCGCAGTCCAGGCTCCCAGAGACCTCCTGCTCGCACGAGGACCGCGGGCAGACACATAGACACAAAAAAATCACCAGCACTCACAGACGCCAGAGACCCAACAGACTAGGACACAGAGCACTAACACAATCACAGACTAACACTAGGTTGACCACAGATCACGCCGAACTCACAGACAGACAAGGCGAGCACTCACAGCTGTCCATGTACAACAGACTAGACAAGAGACACAATCACAGACTAGGACCAGAGATCCATCACAGACTAGTACCTCGAGATACCAATCACAGACTACAGATCACAAGACTAGGCACCACAACTAGTACCAGAAACCACAATCCCACGCCATCACTGACCGAAAGATACAATCACAGACTAGGACACAGAGACCAATACAACTAGGACACAGAGGAAGTCACATACACAGACTAGGACACCGAGTTACCAGATCCACAGACTAGGACACAGAGATTACAATCAGACGAGCACAGCCACACAGAGACACAAGTCACGAGACTATACGAGCAGAGACACACAATGATAGACGACTACTACAGCAGGGAGACAAGTCAACTAGGACACGAGACCAATCACTAGGGTAACTAGCAGAGGGACCGCATCGACAGTGCCGAGTTGGGCCGACATAACAGCGCTAGGGAGAACTGAGATAGCACAGAATCACAAGCAGCTTACAGGCATGTAACAGGATTCGCAGCGGGTCAGCCAGTACACAGCACAGAAAGTGAAGCACGAGATAGAAAAGACTATGGTACAACGAGATACACACTCACCTAGTACATCAATGAGCATACTAGCAGAACACAGAAGACACAGAGACAAGACATACACAGTACACAGACTAGGACACAGAGAACACAATCACACTAGGACCAGAGAACAATCACAGACTAGGCACGAGACACAATCAACAGACTAGGACACGAGACACAATCAAGACTAGGACACAGAGACACAATACACAGCTACCAGGCACAGGACCATCAACTAGGACACAGATCAATACAATCCAAGACTAGGACAACAGAGATACAATCACAGACTATGACACAGATATACATCAACAGACTAGGACAGAGATACAATCACCACAGGACACAGAGATACAATCACAGACTAGGACACCAGAGATACAATCACAGACTAGGACACAGAGATACAATCACAACAGACTAGACACAGAGATACATCACAGACTAGGACCGAGATCACAGACTAACGACTAGGACCCTAGAACAATCACGACTAGGACACAAGACAATCACAGACTAGCCACAGAGACACAATCACGAGACTAGACACAGAGACACATTTACGACTATGAACAGAGATACAATCACAGACTAGGACACAGAAATACAATCACAGACTAGGACCCAGATCATCACATCCGACGGACACAGATACACAATCACAGACTAGACACAGAGATACAATCACAGACTAGGACACAGAGACACAATCACGACGCAGGACCAGATACACAATCACATCTAGGACACAGAGATACAATCACAGACAGACACAGAGTCACTAGCCTGACACGAGATATCAATCACAGACTAGGACACAGACACAATCACAGACT
Source organism: Hymenochirus boettgeri (assembly GCA_019447015.1). NCBI lineage: Eukaryota > Metazoa > Chordata > Amphibia > Anura > Pipidae > Hymenochirus > Hymenochirus boettgeri. Next base: position 4,729,466 of record CM033475.1, on the reverse strand, counting down.
AGTACCAAGACATACAATCACAGACTAGGACACAGACAACCTCACACAGACTAGACACAGAGTACAATCACAGACTAGGATCAGCAGAGCTACAATCATCAGACAACTTACGGACACAGAGACACACTTCAGACTAGGAATACACAGAGATACAATCACAGACTGATGACACATAGACACAATCACACGACTAGGACAACGAGAACATCCGACTGGCAGAGAACAACAATCACAGACTAGGACACAAGCGACACAATCAGACTAGGATACACAGAGATACAATCACAGACTAGGACACCGAGATACAAGGCAACAGACTAGGGGACACAGAGAACATCACAGACTAGACACAGATACAACTCACAGACTAGGACAAACAGAGATACAATCACAGACTAGACACAGACACACTCAGACTAGACACAGATCCATCAGACTATGACACGATAATATCAATCCCAAGACTTAGGAACCACAGAAGACCACAGCAACTCACAGACTACAGAGACCACAGACAGATCTACATACACACATTCGACACATACTCGGACACAGACCAGACACACAACCAATCACAGTACTTCTGACAGAATAGATAAAACAATCACAACTAGACACATAGACACAATCAACAGACTAGTATCACAGGACAGATACACATACAGACTAGGACACCGAGAATCACAATCACAGACCTAGGACAACAGAGAACACAATCACAGACTAGGACACAGATACACATCACATACTAATACACACAATCACAGACACTAGAGACACAAGAACAACAACGAAAAGATACAATCAAAAAGAGACAAACTAAAAAGCCAACCCATGACTAATGACACAGAAAGAACAAACATCACAGACTACAGAAACAGACCAAAATACAATCACAGACTAGACACAGAGTAATACAATCACATACTAGGACACAGTAATAACAACATCACAGACTAGAGAACACAGAGGACACAATCACAGACTAGGACACAGAGACACAATCACAGACTAGGACACAGAGACCAATCACATACTGTACCACAAGACCAAGCATTACAATCACAGACTAGGACCCGACACAACAGACTATGAGACAGATCAATCAGACTAGGCAACACAGAGAAGATAACAATCACAGACTAGGACACAAGAGATACATCACACTACAGTTACAATACAAGAGATACAATACACCTACTAGGACACAAATCAGGCAGATACATCACAGACTAAGGACACAAGGACACACAATCACAGACTAGGACACTGCGATACACAGACACGAAGTCAACAGACTAGGATACACAGAGATCCCAATCCCCAGACTAGGACACAACACAATCAAACATACCTATGACCCAGAGATACAATTCACAGACAGACAAGAACATGAACAGGAGACACAATCACAGACTGAGACACAGAATCAATCACAGACTATGACACAGAGACACCATCACAGACTAGGACACAGAGATACAAACATACTCTAGGACCAGAGATACAATCACAGACTAGGGGGCACAAGAAATACATCACAGACTAGGTACAAAAACGACACACAATCAGACTAGGACACATAGACACAATCACAGACGGACACAGAGACACAATCACAGTACATAGTACACAGAGATACATCACAACGACCAGGAGATACAATCACAGACTAGAACCACAGAGACACAATCCCACAGATAGGACAACAAGGAGACCCACATCACAGTACCATGACAACTAGAGAAGACCAATCCCAGACTAGGACACAGAGACACAACTCAGACCTAGGGGACACAGAGATACCAATCACAGACTAGGCGACACAAGAGGACACCAATCACAGACTAGGAGGACACCGAGAATACCAATCACAGACTAGGAGACACAGAGGACACAATCACATGACTACAAGAGACGACTCACAGAGACACACAATCACAGACTAGGACACAGAGACACAATCACAGCACTAGGACACAGATATCACATCCACCCAACTATGGACACAAGAGAAAGAGACACAAATGCGAACATACTAGACACAGAGACACATCAACAGACTACATCAGATAAATTTCACTACTAGACAGCATGCAGATCACACAATAGTATCGAACAGTAGTCATAGATCCGTGAATGAGTCAATAACATCACATGACTAGTGACACAAGAGGTACTACAATCCCAGACTATGTGACACATAGAAGAATAGCACAGAATACAATCACATACTATGGACACAAGATACAACAAGACTATGTGACACATGAGACCAATCACAGACTGGACACAGTAGACACATCAGCATACTAGCCATACACAACGATAGACAGGCCACAATCACAGACTAGGACAAGACTCAACAGATAGACACAGATCACGACGATATGACACAGAGACACAATCCGACGTAACTAGGACCAGTAGAACATCACAATCTAGACACAGAGATCAACAACACCTAGACACAGAACATACAGGAGGACGAACAACGACTAACCAGAGAATACCATCACAGACTAAGAGATCAACAGAGAGAACTAGACCAAATATCAATCACTACTGGACTATCGAGATACAACCAGACTACGGACACCAGAGAGTAACACACTAGCACAACCGAGGTACCCGAGACAGACCATAGACACAATCACAGAACTATGACCAAGAACACAATCAGAGAATCCTAGACACAGAATACACAAATCACCGTACTAGGACACAAGATACATCACAACTACACGAGACTACAATACGATAGACACAAAGTACAATCACACGACTAGGGACACAGAGAACATCAAGACTAGGACACAGAGATCCCATCGCTGACACAAGACCATAAGACTAGACCACGAAGATACAATACAAATATTACACAGACATACGCAGACACATGAGACACAATCACAACTAGGACACAAGACGAACACATCAGCTAGGTACACAAACACATAACCACAATCACAGCCTAGACGACAAGATCCCAATCACAGACTAGGACACAGAAATACACAATCACGACTGAGGGGAGACACAGAAGACAAACAATCAGCAACTAATGATAAACACAGAGATACCATCAACAGAACTAGGTGATCACACGAGTACCAATCACAGTACGTATGACGACAGAGAGCAAATCGCACATACTAGGACCACAGAGAACACATCCCAGACAGACAGAGAACAGAGACACCATCACAAAAGACTATGGGACACAAAGAATAACACAATCACAGACTACGACCCAGAGACACATACAAAGACTAGAGAACAAGAGACACCAACAATCAGACTGAGGACAACAGAGATACAATCAAACTAATATCCCGGCAAGATGACACAATCACGCACGACTAGGACACAGAGGACACAAGTCACAGACTTGTATACAAGACAAAGTCATAGACACAAGACATCATACAACATACATGACACAGCACACAAACGTAGACACAGAGATCATACACGATATGACCGAGCAATCAGCAAGACAGAGACATCAGGCAGATAGTTGACACAAGAACAACAAATCACGCGACTATGGACACACAGAGACTACAATCAGACAGCCAGACCATCAACCACAGACTACGAACAGAGAAGACCATCCAGAGACCACAGAGAACAATCACAGACTAGACCTGAGACAATCAATATCATAAATCAGTCACATAGCGACATCAAATAGGACACAATCAACCGATAACCAATCACAATCACTTAAACAGTAGACCATGAGGACTACAATCACAACTAGACAGACACAGAGCAACAATCACAGACTATAAATTGACACCACACAGATAACAACACAGACTATGGACACAGAGACAACCAATCACAGACTAGGCCAGGTACATCACAGACTGACAAGCCAATCACCAGACTGGACAAGAGACACACCGAGGACACATACAACACAATTGACACAGAGATCACAAGACTAGGTACCAGAGACCTAGACAACACAGGAACCCACAACACAAGACTATACACACAGACACAAGTCACAACTATAACAGAGACACCCCACAGCCTAGAATCACAACACACAGCCTATGACACAGAGAATCAATCACAAAACATCTGACCAGAACATCAATCACAGATCTACACAAGACCACAACCAGACAGGACACAGAGACACCAATCCAGACTGAGGACCACGAGACACAATCAGAACTATGGAAACCGAGATTACAATCACAGACTAGGACACAGCAGATACAATCAAGAAGGACTACGAACACACAGACTAGGACGAGCACAATTCACAGACACACTAGAATATACACATCAGAAGACAATCACATCTAGGCCAGAACCATCAGACAACACGTAGACACAATCCAGACAGGACCGGACCATAAGACAGCACAGAATCAACAACACGAGCCGCTCGAGAAGACAATACTCAGAGGACAGCAGAATCACGACGACAAGAATAAGCGGACACAGAGAACTACACAGAAACCGTACATTCAAGCACAGAGCCCTCACAGATGGAACAGTTATACTAGACACCTCACAAGACATACAAAGATAGACCAATCTCATAAGTCAATAGGACCACATACAATGACAAGAAAATCACATACTATGACACAGCATATATACAAATGCATACACAAGACAGCAACAGACATCACACAGACAGACACAAGTAATCAACATAGCCGCTATACAACAGCATTACCAAGATAAACACAGACTAATCAAGAACCATCACATCGGACCACAGAGATACAATCACAGACTAGGACACAAAATAACATCACAGACCTAAGGACACAGACCATCATCAGACTAGGAACAGAATACACACCAAATCAAGCTAGGACACCGAGACGACCAATCACAGACTAGGACACCATAACAATCAACTGCAGGAGGACACAGAGATATCAACAAGACTAGTGACACGAGACAACAACAAATCACTGACGACAAGACAATCGGCTAGGACACAGAGCCCAATCACGACTAGTGACCAATACACATCACAGACTAGGACCAAAGACCAATAGACTAGGACAATCAATCACAGACTAGAGGACCAGAGACACATCACACTAGAGGACCACAGAGAGCACAATCACAGACTATGCGCACTAGAACAATCACAGACTAGGACACATAGACACAATCACAAACATACAGGAAAAACAGACACAATCACAGACTAGACAAAACAGACGACCCCATCTCACAGACTAGGACACAGATATACATCGACAGACTATGACAATCATATACCACAATCACAGACTAGTGACACAGAGACACCACTGCACCAACTAGGCCACAGGATACACAATCACAAGACTAGGACCAGAGACACAATCACCGACTATACACAGAGACACAATCACAGACTAGGACACGAGACACAATCACAGAACTATGACAACATAAACAGAGACATACCAATCACAAGACTAGGACCCAGAGAATCCAATCATACTAGGCCACCTAGACACATCCATACTAAGGACACAGAGACCATCACATACTGGACACAGAGACACAATCACAGACTAGGACACAGAGACACATCCAGACTAGGACACCGATATCAATCACAGACTAGGACCCAGAGATACAAATCACAAGACTAGGAACAACAGAGATACATCCGACCTAGGACAACAGAGATACAATCAGACTAAGGACAACGAGAGACCAATCACACAGACTAGGACTAACCACTGAGGCACCATGGTGTATACATAGTATTAGTACTAACCACTGTGCCACCATGGTGTATACAAGGTATTAGTGCTAACCACTAAACCACCAGAGCTACCATGTTGTAGCAAGGTATCAGTCTAACCTCTGAGCTACCATGTTGTATACAAGGTATCAGTGCTAACCTCTGAGCTACCATGTGTATACAAGTATCAGTGCTAACTCTGAGCTACCATGTTGTATACAAGGTATCAGTGCTAACCTCTGAGCTACCATGTTGTATACAAGGTATCAGTGCTAACTCTGAGCTACCATGTTGTATACAAGGTATCAGTGCTAACCTCTGAGCTACCATGTTGTGTTCAAAGGTATCAGTGCTAACCTCTGAGCTACCATGTGTATGCAAGGTATCAGTGCTAACCCTGAGCTACCATGTTGTATGCAAGGTATCGGTGCTAACCTCTGAGCTACCATGTTGTATGCAAGGTATCGGTGCTAACCTCTGAGCTACCATGTTGTATGCAAGGTATCAGTGCTAACCTCTGAGCTACCATGTTGTATGCAAGGTATCGGTGCTAACCTCTGAGCTACCATGTTGTATGCAAGGTATCAGTGCTATCCTATTATACATATATTAGGCGCATTAAGGGAGATCCTTGGCATTTGTTTATTTACCAGTGCTAACCACCAGCCAAGATGTTCTATGCAAGGTATCAGTGCTACCCACTGAGCCACATGATGTATACATAGTATCAGTGTTAACCACTGAGCCCACTATGGTGTATACAAGGTATCAGTGCTAACCACTGAGTCGCCCCGATGTATACATAGTCAGCTTGCTAACCACTGAGACACCATGATGTTATACATAGCATCAGTACTAACCTGAGCCACCATGATGTATACATAGTATCAGTACTAACCACTGACCACCAGATGTATCATACAGTATCAGTAACCTGAGCCACCATGGTGTATACAAGGTATCAGTGCTAACCTGAGCCACCATGGTGTATACAAGTATTAGTGTCTAACACTAAGCCAACATTATATATACATAGTATCAGTACTAACCCTGAGACCACCATGGTGTATACAAGGTATCAGTGCTAACCACTGAGCCACCATGGTGTATACAAGGTATTAGTGCAACCACTGAGCAACATGATGTATCATAGTATCAGTACTAACCATTGAGCCACCATGGTGTATACAAGGTATTAGTGCTAACCACTGAGCCACCATGGTTGTATAATAGTATCAGTAAACTAACCACAGAGCCACCATGGTGTATACAAGGTATTAGTGCTAACCACTAAACCACCATTATGTATGCATGTATCAGTGCGAACCACGAGTCCAACTGGTGTATTAACAAGGTATTAGAGAGGTTAGCACTGATACCTTGTATACAACATGGTAGCTCAGAGGTTGCCAATGATAACTTGGACAATATGTTTACTTGCAGTAATATCATTCCCTCTATACAGCGATGAACACACAAGACAGACCCTGTACTAACTGTAATGGGGTCAATAGAATCTCTTGTGTGGGTTGTTTTTCTTGTGTGGACGGACAGTTGGTAAACAAGGCGAGTGTAATAGAAAACACAGACAATTAGAGGCCGAGGGAAGGAGGAGGCTCAGTCATTTTACGACAGGATCAATAAAGAGTTTGATGGAGATGGTGCTTGGATTAGCTAACTGATGTTTTAAAGATGGAAGCTTTCAGGACCCACTTAGGAGAGTTAATGCTACACAGAAAGAATGGAGATAAGTACCATGGAAAGCTCACTTGGTTTTCTAAACACCAGTTAAAATGATGGAAACACACAGCCAACCTTCCTAATGTTCCTGTAATAAGGCGAGTAAAGGCTTGATACTAATAGTAGCCAATAGGATATTTTCCTACAGTAAACGCTGATTGGTGATTGGTTAGCTGGGGATAATGGCACAAGTTACTCTATTGCCCGCCCTACAAAATAAAAGCCAATCCTTGTGCAGGATCCTATACACAGAACATCACGTGACACATTACAAAGATTCAGCAATAGGTTTTGATTCTTGCCATTCATATAAATTAATGCATATTTATTTATTGTGCATGGATAAATAAATTCCCATATAATCATCATTATTAGAGGCACCGACCAATCAAAAGATTCCTTTATTCTGGTCTACAGTTGTAAAATATTTGATAAAATCTGATTGGTTAAATATTCCCCATAGTATTTGTGCTGCTGTATACATTATAAATATAGGGATTTTCAGGGTTATTCAATAAAAGTTCATTCGTTTAAAATGGTGCAAATTTTGCCCCAACCAATCAGATCTTATTTAACATTTGAAAGCTTACATCTGATTGGTTGGGGCAAAATTAGCACCATTTTAAATGATAAGAACTTTTATTGAATAACCCTGATAGTTATTCTCTCTCCTTTCAGCACTAGTATAAAACTAGCCATGCATTTGCCTAGTACTGGACACAAGGTGGCAGTATAACCCAATGTCTGGGGTCACTCAAGTCACTCAAGTGTAGAGACTGTAGTTCTACTACATCCAGTAATCTGCTCTGATCCATTCCGTCTACTTCCATGTCTGGGTTCTCACACTAAAAATCCCAGTCAAGGAAAGATCATCTGAAAATAGAAAATATCAATCATTGTAAGTTTTACCCAGAATTCCTTCCTCCTGTTTTTGTGGTTGGCTGTCAGCATACAGTGGCTAGTAACAATGTAATTTCCAGAGGGGGTCACTGGCCCGGCGACACAGAGCTCAATGAATCCTCTAGCCCTTTCCTCTCCTGACCTGCTTATGACCTCTCTAGTATTAAAACAGCAGTGAGAAAACCAATTGTTACTCACTTGGAAGGAGGTCGAAGAAATCCCCTTATTAAATGGTTAAATAAAAGCTTTACCCTAGATTTCAATCGCCCTGTTTCCCCTTAATTTATAAACCTGCCATATTGTGCCCCAGCTTAATAGAAATGGGGCTCTCTGAATAACGTACAATGGGCGTAGCAAATGTAAAATCATTTAGAATCTAATTTAGCTCGTCGATTGCCTGGGAATTATCATTTTAACATGGCTTGAGGGGTTAACGGGGCACCCTGGGGATTGCTGGGATATTTAATGCAAGTTGGGAAGATAATGATAAATAGACTTGAGGCTACATTAATGCGCTTTTAATCGCGATCCGATCTCGCCTAAAAAAAGCACACAGTAGTGTGGCCCAACTGACGTGGCCACACTAGTGTGAGCATTTTTTTGCGCTATCGCGTGTGCTCTGATTGCGGAACACCCGGAGAATTGCAACGCGCTCTCACACACAGGGAACACGTGCAATTGCGAGTGTTAGCGTGCGCACTGTTAGTGCTGGGCGCACACTACAACGCACGGTAATGCGCGTGAAGTGCGCAAATGCAATGTTTCACATTTCACACACATTACTGTGCGTTTGCGCTGCAACTCCGCTGATATTCCGTTATCCGAGTGCACGTGATTCGCACAAAAATTCCAAAAACTGACCGCAGCTCACCCACATTGTGTTAGCTTGTCACGCGTTTCAAACCACGAACGTGAAAGAAATGCGCTAGTGTGGATAAGCCCCAAGAGCTTTACAAATAACCCACTTAAATTCTGATTGCGCCTCCTCTGCAATAGGTAGCGCTAGTACACCGTTCCCCCCGAGACGCAACCACTATATTAAAGTGCCAGGAGTCCAGCGATTGCAGCTCTCGGTAAATGTGTATGGTTACACCTAACCAACGCAGCCTAATGACCAGCCAATGATTTTATATATAAAAACTTTCTTCTAAGACTATTAAATAAGAAACTAAATATTATTATAAAATGAGCCCATTACCACATGATCAGTAATTCTAATAATGCTAATTCTGAATGCTCAGACTCAGATGGAGGTCACGGGAATGCTGGGGAATGCTGCAGAGAGGCATTTATTTTGCGATCGCATGTCGGTCGCATAGAAGAACGGGAGAGGCGGTTCCGGCAGGATCGATCGAATGTCGCGGGAGAGCTCGGTCGTGTAAGTAAAATCGACTATATCTATGGCCACCTTTAGGATTGTACAATATTTATCTTTGCGTTTGTGGCCAAATCTTCCATTTTTTCTCCCCCAATTTCACCTTTACAACCCGTCTCTTCCCTCTGAGATTCGACTCCCTAATCCCCGAACTAATCTGATCGTTTTTTGAATTTAGGGGTAAACCCGTCCTTGTAGCGGACCAGATGTTTTCCGGTAGATTAATTAGACGCGGCGGAATTGTTTCTTGCTGGATTCACTAAGGAGCCCTCGTCTGCTGCTCAGTCTATTGTGTAGGTTTTTCTTTTCACCGGGAGGAAGATACGGCCAGAATCTGTTTTTTTTTGTAATGTGTCCATGAATAGAAAATGCTTTTAAGGTCGCTAATTGTGCTTTAAGATAATTATGACAATATTCATGACTATTATAAACAATTAACACGCGTTATCGTGACCTTTTCCATTTCGTCTCATCTAAATAAATGCCTTCCTCTTTTCTTACTGCCCCCACAGTTAAAATGGAAAAAAACCCATCTCAGCGTGAGGGCTGGCAGTGTACGTCGCCCTATAGAAAAGGCCAGAGAGCTATTCAGCCGCGTTAAGTGAATATCTTCAGTCCAATCTGGGATGTTTCCAGCTGTGAGCTATGTGACAACAAACAGTCTTATCCCACCAATGTCTGCATACAAATATTCGCTACCTCGATACCGTTTATAAAAACGCTTTTCTCTTCTGTTCCTTTTCCCTCTCCTATTGTTCCTATTACCAGTTCCAAGAGAATAAGGACTCAGAAATAGACGGTCGTGTCCTATTCTTACCATAATGGGAGATGTTTATAAAACACCAACGCAAATCCTAAATTGGCTGTAGGGGGCAGAGTTTGGATATTTATAAAGCGGCAAAATGGGGGAAGTTGCGTCAGCCAATCAAATGCTTTCTAACTGCAGAAACCCAATAAAAAACTAATATCTGATTGGTTTGTGCAAATGAATAGCACGGGTAAACTTTAACACCTCTTATTGTATCAACGTCTCTTAATCTTATCAAAGTGGCTTCAGAATGATTAAATAGTCAATACTCCGTTTCTTTAATAAACTTCCCTGTGTATTGATTGTATATCGTGTTGGAGATTTACATTGTATCCATTCCATGTTGTGTGTTTTACGCAGAGGAAGCTCCGGGTACCTTTAACGGAGCGAAACGCGTTCGTTGTGAGCGCCCCCACTTGTGCCTGAACTCCCTCTCACCAGACCGGTATAAGTATTACCCTTTGTATGCATTTCTGCTGTATCGGATGAGACATGTGTTTGCCATTTAAGCTATTATATGATTGACTATTTGTGAGGGGGGTGATCACTGTTTTTAAATGTTTTTATCTGTAGTCCCAGTTAAATTATTATATCAATTTAATACAGAGTCTGTTGCAGTCTGCCTTTTCTTTCTTTTCTTTCTTTCTATTGCTTATTTTGTGTGTTTTATTTCTGTCAGAAATCAAATGTCTGGTTTTGTTTGGTAACTTTGTTTAGTGTCTGGTTAAGGGGCCCATACACAATACAATCTCTGGTCATACAATAATGCGATATTGTACAATTGACGGATTGTGTATTGGACACAGAGACACAATCAGACACAATCAGACTAGGACACAGAGATACAATCACAGACTAGGACACAGAGACACAATCACAGACTAGGACACAGAGATACAATCACAGACTAGGACACAGAGATACAATCACAGACTAGGACACAGAGACACAATCACAGACTAGGACACAGAGATACAATCACAGACTAGGACACAGAGACACAATCACAGACTAGGACACAGAGACACAATCACAGACTAGGACACAGCAGAGACCCAATCACGACTAGTACCAGAGACACTCACGAACCTAGGACACAGAGACCAATCACAAGACTAGGACACGAGACACATCACCCAGACTAGGACACAGAGATACAATCACAGACTAGGACACAGAGACACAATCACAGACTAGGACACAGATACACAATCACAGACTAGGACACAGAGACACAATCACGACTATGACACAGAGACACAATCACAGACTAGGACACAGAGACACATCACAGACTAGGACACAGAGACAATCACAGACTAGGACACAGAGATACAATCACAGACTAGGACACAGAGACACACTCAGACTAGGACACAGACACAATCACAGACTAGGACACAGAGATACAATCACAGACTAGGACACAGAGATACAATCACAACTAGGACACAGAACACATCACAATGACACAACCAATCAAGACTAGGACACAGAGACACATCAAGTGGACCAGAGACACAATCACAGACTAGGACACAGGACACAATCACAGACAGGACACAGATACAAATCACAGACTAGACACAGAGACACAATCACAGACTAGGACACAGAGACACAATCACAGACTAGACAGAGCACACATCACAGACTAGGACACAGAGACACATCACAGACTAGACACAGAGACACATCACAGACTAGACACAGCAGACACATCACGACCTAGGACACAGAGCACAATCACAGATTACTAGGACACAGAGATACACATCACCAGACTAGGACACAGAGACACAATCACAGACTAGGACACAGAGACACAATCACAGACTAGGACACAGAGACACAATCACAGACTAGGACACAGAGACCCATCAGATAGACACAGAGACACAATCACAGACTAGGACACGAGACACAATCAGAGTAGGACACAAAGAAAAGAACCCAACATCACAGACTAGGACACACAGAACACATCACAGACTAGGACACAGAGACACAATCACAGACTAGGACACAGAGATACACTAACAAGAAACACACGACTAGACACAGATATACAATCACAGACTAGACACAGAGATACAATCCACAGATATAATAGGCACACAGAGACACAATCACAGATAGAACACAGAGATACAATCACAGACTAGGACACGAGACACAATCACAGACTAGGGACACAGAGATACACAATCACAGACTAGGACACAGAGACATCACATACTGGACACAGAGTACAATCACGACTAGGACACAGAGACACAATCACGACTAGGACACAGAGACCAATCACAGACTAGGACACAGAGACTCAATCAGACTAGGACACAGAGCACAATCACAGACTAGGACCAGAGACCCAATCACAGACTAGAAACACAGAGACACAATCACAGACTAGGACACAGAGACAAATCACAGCTAGGACACAGAGATACAATCACAGACTGGACACAGAGATAACAATCACAGACTAGGACACAGAGCACACAATCACAGACTAGACACATCAGACACAATCACAGACTAGGCACAGAGACACAATCACAGACTAGGACACAGAGACACAATCACAGACTAGACACAGAGACCATCACAGACTAGGACACGAGATACAATCACAGACTAGGACACAGAGATACAACACGACGAACACAGAGCACCATCACTAGACACAGAGATACAATCACAGACAGGACACAGAGACACAATCACGACTAGGACAAAGAGACACAACAGACTATGACACAGGACCAATCACATACTAGGACACAGAACACATCAGACTAGGACACAGAACAATCACAGACTAGGACACAGAGATACAATCACAGACTAGGACACGAGATACAAGCACAGAACTATGACACAGAGACAATCACAGACTAGACACAGAGATACAATCACAGCTAGACACAGAGATCAATCACAGACTATACTGACACAGAGACACTCACAGTCACAGACTAGGACACAGAGATACAATCACAGACTAGGACACGAGATACAATCAAGACTAGACCACAGAGTATACCTCACAGCCACTAGGACACAGAGACACAATCACAGACTAGGACACACAGAGACACATCACAGACTATGACACAGAGACTACAACAGACGAGGACACAGAGATACAATCACAGACTAGGACACAGAAACAATCACAGACAGCACAGAGTACACTCACAGACGACGACACAGAGACACAATCACAGACTAGGACACAGAGATACAATCACAGACTAGGACACAGAGACACAATCACAGACTAGGACCAGATACACAATCACAGACTGGACACAGAGATACAATCACAGACTAGGACACGAGATACAATCCAGACTGGACACAGACACATCACAGACTAGGACACAGAATCACAGTCCACAGACTAGGACACAGACACAATCACAGACTAGACACAAGATACAATCACAGACTAGGACACAGAGATACAATCACAGACTAGGACACAGAGACACAATCAGACTAGGAACCAGAGATAACAATCACAGACTAGGACACAGAGACACACATCACAGACTAGGAACACAGAGACACAATCACAGACTGGACACAGAGACACAATCACAGACTAAGGACACAGAGACCAATCACGACTAGGACACAGAGTACACATATCACAGACTAGGACACAAGCCAAGAACAGACTAGGACACAAGATACAATCAAACTAGACACAGAGATACAATCACGACTAAGCACAGAGATACATCACAGACTAGTGACACAGAACACAAATCACAGACTAGGACACAGAGATACAATCACAGACTAGGACACAGAGACCCACAATCACAGACTAGGACACAGAGATACAATCACAGACTAGGACACAGAGACACAATCACAGACTAGGACACAGAGATACATCACAGACGAGACACAGGACAAATCACAGACTAGGACACAGATATCCAATCACAGACTAGAACACAGAGATACAATCACAGACTAGGACACAAGACACAATCACAGACTATGACACAGAGACACAATCCCAGACTCAGGACACAGAGACACAATCACAGACTAGGACCCGAGACCAATCACACTAGGACACAGAGACACATTCACAGACTAGGACACAGAGATACAAGTCACGACTAGACACAGAACTCACATCCAGACTAGACACAGAGATACAATCACAGACTAGGACACAGAGATACAATCACAGACTAGACACAGAGCCACAATCACAGACTAGGACACAGAGACACAATCACAGACTAGACACAGAGACACATTTACCGACTAGGACACAGAGATACATCACAGACTAGGACACAGAATACAATCACGACGAGGAAACACAGAACTACAATCACAGACTGGACACAGAATCAATTCACAGACTAGGACCAATACCATCACAGACTAGGACACAGAGACCACATCACAGACTAGGACCAGAGACACAATCACAGACTAGGACACAGAGATCAATCACAACAGGCCACAGACACAATCACAGACTAGTGACACAGAGATAACATCACAGACTAGGACACAGAGACACATCAAAGACTAGGACACAGCGATACAATCACAGACTAGACACAGAAACAATCACAGACTAGGACACAGAGATACAATCACAGACAGGACACAGAGATCACATCAAACTAGACACAGAGATACAATCACAGACTAGGACACAGAGCACAATCAGACTAGGACACAGAGACACAAATCACAGACTAGACACAGAGACACAATCACAGACTAGGACACCGCGCAGGCTAAAAAAAAGCGTTGCTGGGCTGGCTTCAC
>CM033475.1:4559269-4711569 GCA_019447015.1 Hymenochirus boettgeri | reverse complement strand
ATGACCTGGATGGATGAATATTACAGATATACCATGACCTGGATGGATGAATATTACAGATATACCATGACCTGGATGGATGAATATTACAGATATACCATGACCTGGATGGATGAATATTACAGATATACCGTGACCTGGATGGATGAATATTACAGATGTACCGTGACCTGGATGAATGAATATTACAGATATACCGTGACCTGGATGAATGAATATTACAGATATACCGTGACCTGGATGGATGAATATTACAGATATACCATGATCTGGATGGATGAATATTACAGATGTACCATGACCTGGGTGGATGAATATTACAGATATACCATGACCTGGATGGATGAATATTACAGATATACCGTGACCTGGATGGATGAATATTACAGATATACCATGACCTGGATGGATGAATATTACAGATATAGCATGACCCGGATGGATGAATATTACAGATATACCATGACCTGGATGGATGAATATTACAGATATACCATGACCTGGATGAATGAATATTACAGATATACCATGACCTGGATGGATGAATATTACAGATACACTTGTAGTCATGTAGATTAAGTGTTTGAAAGAACGTTACATTTAGTTCCTGTGGCTATTAAAGTAAGTCGGTTCCACCCAGGCAATATTTTTTGGGCCCAACTGACCATTTTTTGGTGCATTGGTCGTTCTGGCCAACAAAAATTGCATGCTGTGATTGGAGCATCTAAGACCAATATTGGCCACCAATTTGTCTGGATCGGGTTTGGCACTAAATCACAGCCAATCATGTAGTCCCCTAGGGACCACACAATCAGTCGGGTCCAAAAGTCGGCCGTGGCTACATTTGCCATGATGGACAGTGATTCGTCCCAGCCAACTGCTCGCTAGTTGCAAACGGTTGGTCGGATGAAAACTTGCATTGTGTGTACCCAGCCTGCCCTGTACTTGTTTGGTTTGGGTCCAGATAACATTGGTATTAATTTAGTTTGACCTTTAGCCATTTGGTTTTGAACCTAGGTAAGACCTGTAATCATCATTCAGTCTAAATCTGCCCATACACTAGTTCGACTTAGAATTACCAATGCTGGTCTAACACTATCTAACAATGCACATCTGCAGGTAATCACTAGTGTCTGGGCTGATCAGTCTATAAATCCTGGTCAATCCTACGGCGATCTGACCGACAAAATAATCATTTCTTTATTAATCATTAAGTCTATTGACAGGAATATCAGGTTAAGGTTAATAATATGGTCTGGACCCTATGAACCTTAACCCCTCCATCCTAATGGACGCTATAATACTAGGGTCTGGACCCTATAACTAAACCCCCCGCATGCTATGGGACACTATTACTTGGGCCTGGACCCTATAAACCCCCCATCCTATGTACCCTATAATATGGTCTGAACCCTATCAACCCCCATCTATGGACACGATCATATGGTATGACTCTAACCCCCTCCATTGGCACTCTAATCTGTTCTGACCCTATACAACCTAACCCACCGCACAACCAAACCCACCCACCCACCTAAACCCCCCATCCTATGGAACTATAACTTCTGGTCTGACCCTATAATAAACCCCCATCCTATGGACACTATATAAAATATGGTCCTGGCCCTATAAACCCAAACCCCACCCCATCCTTATGGGACACTATAGATTGGTCTGGACCCTATACCCCCATCCTATGGACACTATAATCTGGTCCTGGACCCTATAGCCAAACCCCTCCTATTGACACTATAAATATGGTGGACGCTATCTCCAACCAAACCCAAAACCGGAAACCACCCCAAATAACCCCCCATCCTATGGACACTAGAAAATAGGTCTGGATACCCTATAAACCCCCATCCTATGGAACACTATAATAGGGTCGGACCCTATTTAACCCCCATCCCCTATCCTCTGGACACTTAATATATTCTGGACCCTATAACCGAACCCCACATCCTATTGGCACTATAATTGGTCTGGACCAATAACCCCACCCCCATCCTATGGACAACTATAATAATGTTCTGGGTCTGTGGACCCTATAAACCAACCCCATCCGATGGACCTCTAATATGAGTCTGACCCAATAACCCACAACAAACAACCCACCCCCCAAACCCCCCCCACCTATGGACACTATAATATGGTCCTGGGACCCTATAACCCCCCTCCTATGGACACATAATATGGGTCTGGACCCTATCACCAAAATAAAAACCAAAAACCCCCCATCCTGGAACCCTATAAAATCTGGTCTGGACCCTATAACCCCCATCTCGTGGACACTATAATATGGTCTGGACCTCTATACAACCCCCATCCTATGGACACTATAAGGGTCTGTACCCTATAACCATAAACCAAACAACCCCCTCCTATGGACACTAACATAGGGTATGGACTCTATAACCAAACAAAAACCCCCCATCCTAATGGACACTATATAAGGTCTGGACCCTATACCCAACACCAAACCAAAAAACCACCCCCCCATCCGATGGACACGATAATATGGTCTGGGACCCTACAAAACCCACAACCAAACCCCCCATCTCAGGACAACTACTAATATGGTCCTGACCCTATAACCAACCCCATCCTAATGGACATATAATATGGTCTGACCTATAACCACCCAAGGCCCTAACCCCCCCCACAGACCCGCACCAGCCTATTGACAACTGGTAATTATGGCCTGGAACTATAACACACCCCCATCCTATGGACACTATCAATATGGTCTGGACCCTAAAACCCAACCACCACCACCCAAGACAACCCCCATCCTATGGACACTATAATATGGGCTGACCCTATAACCCCCACCATAACCCCCATCCTATGGACCACTATAATATGTCTGGACACTATAACCCCATCCATGGACACTATAATATTGTGCCTGTACCCTAATAAACCACCATCCTATGAACTATAATATGGTCTGGACCCTATAAACCCAACCTCCATCCGATTGACACTAAATATGGTTCGGGGGACCCTATAAAAACCCTACCACCCCCCATACCCCCATAACCAAACCACCCCCACCATCCTATGGACACTGGACACTATAATATGGGTCTGGACACTATAGCCCAAAATCCTATGGACGCTATATATGTCGGGACCCTATCAACCACCCCCCATCCAATGGACACTATAATATGTCATTGGACCCTATACAATAACCCCATCCTCATGGACTATAACCTGGTGGTCTGGAACCTATACCCCCATCCTATGGGACACTATAATATGGCTGGACCCTATAACCCCAATCCTATGGACACTATAATATGGTCGACCTATAACCCCCCTCCTATGGACACTATAAATATGGTCTGACCCAATAACCCCCCATCCTATGGACACTTAATATGGTCTGGACCCTATAACACCCCCATTCCTATGGACACTATAATATGGTCCTGGAACCTATAACCAAACCCCACCATCCTATGGACCACTAAATATGGGTCTGGACCCTATAACCCCCCATCCTATGGACACTATAATTGTCTGGTCTGGGACCCAATAACCCACCCCCATCCGTCCTATGGACACTATAATGATGTCTGGCCCTAATAACCCCCCATGCTATGGGACCTTCATATGGTCTGAACCTAAACCCCCCATCCTATGGACACATAATATGGTCTGGACCCTATAACCCCCATCCATGGACACGATAATATGGTCTGGACCCTATAAATAACCCCCCATCCTATGCCATAGAATGGCTGGACCCTATAACCTACGCACACCAAAACCCATCCTATACACGTAAATATGGTCTGGGAACCCCTATAAACACCACCACAAAACCCCCCCCCATCCTATGGGACACTATAATATGGTCTGGACCCTATAAACCAACACCATCTATGGACAACTATAATATGGTCTGGACCCCTATAACCCCCCATCTATGGACACTTAAATATGGTGGACCCTATAACCCCATCCTATGACACTAAATGGTCTGGCCCTATACCACCCCCATCCTTGGACACTATAATATGGTCTGGATTCTATAAACAACCCATACCTAACCCTCCTATGGACATATAATATGGTCGGACCCTATAACCCCCTCCAATCTATGGACACCATAATATGGTCTGGACCCTATAAACCCCCCCCATCCTATGGACACTATAATATGGTATGGACCTCTATACACCCCCATCCTATGGACACTATAAATATGGTCTGGGGACCCTATAACCACCCCACCCATCCTATGGACACTATAATATGTCTGGACCCTATAACCCCTCCTAGGACACTTAATATGGTCTGGACCTATAACCCCATGCCTAATGGACACTATAATATGGGTACTGGACTCCTAGACCTATAACCCCCCATCCTATGGACACTATAAATATGGTCTCGACCCTATAACCCCACAAAACATACACAACCCCATCTGGACACTAAATATGGTCTGGACCCTAAACCCCATCCTAGGACCACTATAATATGGTCTGGACCCTATAATAAAAACCCCCCATCCTATGGACACTATAAATGGTCTGGACCCATAACAACCCACATCCTATGGACACTATAATATGGTCTGGACCCATAACCCCCCCCTCCTATGACAACTATAATATGGTCTGGACCCTATACCCAACCAACCACCCATCCTATTATGGACACTATAATATGGTCTGGACCCCAATAACCCCCATCCTATGGACACATAATATGGTCTGGACCCTATAACCCCAACCAACCCCCCCATCCTATGGACAACTTAAATGTTTTGCTGGACACCTATAACCCCCATCCTATGGACACTATAATATGGTCTGACCCTATAACCCCACCACAAGGATAACAAACCCCCCATCTATGGGAATACGCAATAATATGGTCTGGACCTATAAAACCCCCTCCTATGGACACTATATATGGTCTGGACCCTTAACCACCCCATCCTATGGACACTAATATGGTCTGGACCCTATAACACCCCATCCTATGACACTATAAGATGTCTGGACCTAACCATAACCCCCATCCTATGGACACTATAATATGGTCTGGACCCATAACCCCCTAAAAACCCACCCATCCTATGGACACATAATATGGCGGGACCTACAAACCCCATCCTATGGACACTATAATATGGTTGGACCTATAACCACCACAACCATCTATGGGACACTATAATATGCTAGACCCTATAACCCCCATCCTATGGACACTATAATATGGTCTGGAACCCTAAAACCCCCATCTATGACACTAATATGGTCTGGACCATAACCCCATCCTATGGACGCTATATAGGTCTGGACCCTATAACCACCCCCCATACTCTATGGACCGATATATGTGTCTGGACCCTAACACCCCCATCCTATGACACTATAATATGGTCTGGACCCTATAAACCCCCATCCTATGGGACACTATAATATAGGTCTGTACCCTATAACCCCCATCTATGGACACTATAATATGGTTCTGGACCCTATAATCCCCCTCCTATGGCAACTATAATATGGTCTGGACCCAATAACCCCATCCTATGGACCTATAATATGGTCTGAGCCCTATAACCCAACCCAATCCTATGGACACTATAAGTAGGTCTGGACCCTATAACACACACTAACACCCCCTCCTGACACTATATATGGTCTGGACCCTATAACCAAACCAACCCACCCCATCTATGGACACTATAATATGGTTCTGGACCCGATAACATCCCAAACCCCCCCATATCCTTGGCACTATATATGGTCTGGACCCTAATACCCCCATCCTATACACTATAATAGGTCTGGACCCTATACCCCCCCATCCTATGGGCACTATAATATGGACTGTGGACCCTATAACCACCACCTAAACCCCATCTATGGCACTAATAATGGTCTGGACCCATAACCCCCATCCTATGGACACTATAATATGGTCTGGACCCTAAACCCCCCCATCCTATGGACACTATCAATATGGCTGGACCCTATACCCCCCTCTATGGACACTATAATATGGTTCGTGGACCTAATAACCCCATCCTATGGACACTATAATATGTCTGGACCCTATAACCCCACCTCTACACCCCCCATCCTATGGACACTATAATATGTCTGGACCTATAAACCCCATCCTATGGACACTATATATATGTCTGGACACTATGAACCACCCCCCATCCTATGACACTATAATATGGTCTGACCCAATCCCAATCCCGACACCGAACACCACCCTCCATCCTATGGACACTATAAATGGTCTGGACCCATAACCCCCATCCTATGGACACTTAATATGGTCTGACCCTATACCCCACCCATCCTAACCATACCCCCACCCCCATCCTATGGACACTTAATATGGTCTGGACCCTATAAACCCCCATCCTATGGGACAGCTATAATATGGTCTGACCCTATAACCCCCATCCTATGGACACTATAATATGAATTTGGACCCTATAACCCCCACCCATCCTATGGACACTATAATATGGTCTGGGACCCTATAACCGAACAATCACCACCCCCATCCTATGGACACTATAATATGGTCTGGATCCTATAACCCCCCATCCTATGACACTATAATATGATCTGGACCCTATAACCCCCATCCTATGGACACTATAATATGGTCTGGACCCTATAACCCCCCATCCTATGGACACTATAATATGGTCTGGACCCTATAACCCCCCCATACTATGGACACTATAATATGGTCTGGACCCAATAACCCCCATCCTATGGACACTATTATGGTCTACATCCTATAACCCCCATCCTATGGACACTATTTTATGGTCTGGACCCTATAACCCCCATCCTAGACACATAATAGTACTAACCCAACCAACCAAACCTACTAACCTAACCACCCCATCCTATGACACTATAATATGGTCTGACCCTAATAACCCCACATCCTAGGGACACTATAATATGGTCTGGACCCTATAACCCCCATACCTATGGACACTATAATATGCCCTGGACCCTATAACCCCCATCCTATGTACACTATTAAATGGTGGTCGGACCCATATAACCCCCATCCTATGGACACTATAATATGGTCTGGACCCTATAACCACCTCCTATGGACACTATAATATGGTCTGGACCTATAACCCCCCATCTATGGACATCTATATATGGTCTGACCCATAACCCCCATCCTATGGACACTATAATATGGTCTGGACCCTATAACCCCCATCCTATGGACAACTATAATATGGTCTGAACCTATAACCCACCCCATCTATGGACAATAATATGGTCTGGACCCAATAACCCCCAACCTCCTATGGACACTATAATATGGTCTGGACCCTATAACCCCCCATCCAAAACAACCCACCACTATGGACACTATAATATGGTCTGGACCATAACCCATCCTACAATATGGCACCCATACCACCACAACCCCATCCTATGACACTATAATATGGTCTGGACCCTATAACCCCACCATATAGCACAAAAACCAAAAACAATCCAACATACAACCCCCCATCCTATGACACTATAATATGGTCTGGACCCTATAAACCCCGACCAATACCCATAACCCATATACCACCACATACTCAATAACCCCCATCCTATGGACACTATAATATGTCTGGACCCTATAACCCCCCCATCATGGACACTATAATATGGTCTGACCTAACCCAAAACACCCCCACTCTATGGACACTATAATATGGTCTATATCCTAATCAACTAACGCACCACAACCTCCATCCTATGGACACTATAAATGGTCTGGACCCTCAAAACCCCCAACCACCCCATCCTATGGACACTATAATGGGTCTGTGACCCTATAACCCCCCATCCTATGGACACTATAATATGTCTGGACCTATAACCCCCATCCTATGGACACTATATATGGTCTAGACCCTATAACCCTACCCCATCCTATGGACACTATAATATGGTCTTGACCCTATAATTCCCCCCCATCCTATGGACACTATAATATGGTCTGGACCCATAACCCCATCCTATCTTGACACTATAATATGGTCTGGAACCTATAACCCCCCATCCTATGGACACTATATATGTCTGGACCCTATAACCCCCATCCTATGACAACTATAATATGGTCTGGACCCATAAACCCCATCCTATGGACACTATATATGGTCTGGGACCCTATAACCCCCATCCTATGGACCACATAATATGGTCTGGACCCATAACCCCCATCCTATGGACACCTAGTAATATGGTCTGGACCCATAAACCCCCATCCTATGGACATATAATATGGTCTGACCCTTAACCCCCCATCTAGGCAACTATATGTCGGACCTATAACCCCCATCTATGACACTATAATATGGTCTGGACCCTATAACCACCCCCATCCTATGGACACTATAATATGTCTGGACCCTACCAAACCCCCATCCTATGGACACTAAATATGGCTGGACCTATACCCCCATCCTATGGACACTATAAATATGGTCTGGACCCTATAACCCCCCCTATGGACACTATAATATGGCTGGACCCTATAACCCCCATCCTATGGACACTAATATTGGTCTGGACCCTATAACCCCCAATCCTATGGACACTATAATATGGTCTGGACCCTAAACCCCATCCTATGGACACTATAATATGGTCTGGTCCTATAACACCCCCATACTATGGACACTATAATTGGTCTGGACCATAACCCCCATCCTATGGCACTATAATATGGTCTGGACCCTATAACCCCCCATCCTATGGATAACTAAATATGGTCTGGACCTATAACACCCCCATCCTATGGACACTTAATATGGTCTGGACCCTATAACCCCCCATACTATGGACACTATAATATGGTCTGGACCCAATAACCCCCATCCTATGGACACTATAATATGGTCTGGACCCTATAACCCCCCATCCTATGGACACTATAATATGGTCTGGAACCTATAACCCCCATCCTATGGACACTATAATATGGTCTGGACCCTATAACCCCCCATCCTATGGACACTATAATATGGTCTGGACCCTATAACCCCCATCCTATGGACACTATAATATGGTCTGGACCCTATAACCCCCCCATCCTATGGACACTATAAATGGTCTGGACCCTATAACCCCCCATCCTATGAACACTTAATATGTCTGGACCTATAACCCCCATCCTATGGACACTATAATAGGTCTGGCACCTATAACCTACCCCATCCTATGGACACTAATATGGTCTGGACCCTAACCCCCATCCTATGGACACTATAATAGGTCTGGACCCTTAACCCCCACCACCTATGGACACTATAATATGGTCTGGACCCAAAACCCCCTCCTATGGAAACTAATAATATGGTCTGACGATACCTACCCCCCATCCTATGGACACTATTATGGTCTGGACCCTATAACCCCCATCCTATGGACACTATAATATGGTCTGGACCCTATAACCCCCATCCTATGGACGCTATAATATGGTCTGGACCCTATAACCCCCATCCTATGGACACTATAATATGCCCTGGACCCTATAACCCCCATCCTATGTACACTATAATGTGGTCTGGACCTATAACCCCCCTATGACACTATATATGGTCTGGACCCTATAACCCCCCATCCTATGGACACTATAATATGGTCTGGACCCTTAACCACCCCCATACTATGGACACTATAAATGGTCTGAACCCAATAACCCCATCCTATGGACACTATATATGTCTGGACCCTATAACCCCCCCATCCTATGGAAACTATAATATGGTCTGGACAACTATAAAAACCCCCATCCTATGGACACTATATATGGTCTGGACCCCAATAACCCCCATCCTATGGACACTATAATGTCTGGACCCTATAACCCCCATCCTATGGACACTTATATGGTCTGGAACCTATAACCCCCATCCTATGGACACTATATATGGTCTGGACCCTATAACCCCCATCCTATGGACGCTATAATATGGTCTGGACCCTATAACCCCCATCCTATGACACTATAATATGTCTGGACCCTATAACCCCCATCCTATGGACACTATAATATGGTCTGGACCCTATAACCCCCCATCCTATGGACACTATAATATGATCTGGATCCTATAACCCCCCATCCTATGGACACTATAATATGGTCTGGACCCTATAACCCCCCATCCTATGGACACTATAATATGGTCTGGACTTTAACCTACCCACCTATGACACTATAATATGGTCTGGACCATAACCCCCATCCTATGGCACTAATATTGGTCTGGATTCTATAACCCCCATCCTATGGACACTATAATATGGTCTGGACCCTATAACCCCCATCTTATGGACACTATAATATGGTCTGGACCCTATAACCCCATCCTATGGACACTATAATATGGTCTAGACCCTATAACCCCCCTCCTAGGCACTATAAAAGGTCTGGACCTATAACCCCACCACCACTCCTATGGACAGCTATAATATGGTCTGGACCCTATAACCCCCACAATCCTATGGACATTAATATGTCTGGACCCAATAACCCCCATCCTATGACACTATAATATGGCTGGACCCTATAACCCCCTCTATGGACACTATAAATGGTCTGGACCCCGATAACCACCCCATCCTAGGACACTATAATATGGTCGGACCCTATAACCCCATCCTATGGCACTAATAATGTGGTCTGGACCCTATAAAACCCCCCATCCTATGGCACTATAATATGGTCTGGACCTATAAAACCCCCATCCTATGGACACTATAATATGGTCTGGAGACCCTATAACCACCCATCTATTGGACACTATAATATGGTCTGGACCCTATATACCCCCTCCTAGGACCTATAATATGGTCTGGACCCTATAACCCCATCCTATGGAACTATAATATGGTCTGGACCCTATAACCAACCCATACCTATGGACACTTAAATATGGTCTGGACCCAATAACCCCCATCCTATGGACGCTATAATATTGGCTGGACCCTATATAACCCCCATCCTATGGACACTAATATGTCTGGACCTATAACCCCATCCTATGGACACTATAAATGGTCTGGACCCATAACCCCCCATCCTATGGACACTATAATATGGTCTGGACCCTATAACCCCCATCCTATGACAACTATAATATGTCTGGACCCATAAACCCCCATCCTATGGACACTATAATATGGTCTGGACCCTATAACCCCCAACATCCTATGGACAACTATAGTCTGGACCTATAACCCCCATCCTATGGACACTATAATATGGTCTGGACCCTATAACCCCCCATCCTATGGACACATAAACATATGGTCTGGACCCTAAAAAACCCCCATCTATGGACACTATATATGGTCTGGACCCTATAACCCACCCCATCCTAGGACACTATAATATGGTCGGATCCTAGACCATAAACCAACCCATCCTATGGACACTATATAATAGGGTCTGGACCCATAAACCCCCCATCTATAATGACACTATAAAATGGTCTGGACCCTATAACCCCATCCTATGGACACTATAATATGGGTCTAGGACCCTATAAACCCATCCTATGGACACTATAATAGGTCGGGACCTAACCCACCCCCCATCCTATGGACCTATAATGGTTCTGGACCCTATAACCCCCATCCTATGGAACTATAATATGGTCTGCTAGACCCAAAACCCCCATCCTATGGGACACTATAATATGTCTGGACCCTAATAACCCCCATCCATGGCACTATAATGGTCTGGACCCTATAACCCCCATCCTATGGACACTATAATATGGTCTGGACCATAACCCAACCCCAATCTATGGACACTATAATATGGTCTGGACCCTATAACCCCCCATCCTATGGACACTATAATATGGTCTGGACCCTATAACCCCCATCCTATGGACACATATAATATGGTCTGGACCCTATAACCCCCATCCTATGGACACTATAATATGGTCTGGACCCCTATAACCCCCATCCTATGACACTATAATATGGTTACCCTATAACCCCCATCCATGGGACACTATATGGTTCTGGACCCTATAACCCCCACCTATGGACATATAATATGGTCTGGACCCTATAACCCCAATCCTATGGACACTATAATATGGTCGGGACCCTATAACCCCCTATACTATGGACACTATAATATGGTCTGGACCCTATAACCCCCATCCTATGGACACTATAATATGGTCTGGACCCTATAAACCCCCATCCTTGGACACTATAATATGGTCTGGACCCTATAACCCCCATCCTATGGACACTATAATATGGTCTAGACCCTATAACCCCATCCTATGGACACTATAATATGGTCTGGACCCTATAACCCCCATCCTATGGACACTATAATATGGTCTGGACCCTATAACCCCCATCCTATGGACACTATAATATGGTCTGGACCTATAACCCTCCATATAGGACCACTATAATGGTCTGGACCCTATAACCCCCCATCCTATGGACACTATAATATGGTCTGGACCCTATAACCCCCCCCATCCTATGGACACTATAATATGGTCTGGACCCTATAACCCCCATCCTATGGACACTATAATATGGTCTGGACCCTATACCCCCACCCCTACCACTCATGGACACTATTTTATGGTCTGGACCCTATAACCCCCATCCTATGGACACTATAATATGTGTCTGGACCCTATAACCCATCCTATGGACACTATATATGGTCTGGACCCTATACCACCCCATCCATGGACACATAATATGTCTGGAACCCTATAACCCATCCTATGGACACTATAATATGGTCTGGACCCTATAACCCCACCATCCTATGGACACTATAATATGGTCTGGACCCTATAACCCACACACCTCCTATGGACACTATAATATTGTCTGGACCCTAACCCCATCCTATGGACCCTATATATGGCGGACCTAACCCCCATCCTATGGACACTATAATTGTCGGGACCCTATAACCACCCCATCTATACACTTAATATGGTCTGGACCTATAACCAACCACTCCTATGGACACATATATGGTCTGACCCTATAAAACCCCCTCCTATTGGACACTATAATATGGTCTGGACCCTAAACTACCCCCATTCCTATGGACACTATAATATGTCTGGACCCTATACCCAACCCCATCCTATGGACCACATAATATGGTCTGGACCCTATACCCCTAAACATACCAACCCCATCTAGGGACACTATAATATGTCTGGCGGGACCCTATAACCCCATCCAGGACCACAACATACCCCATACACTCATCCATAATAACCAATACCAACCATACCCCATCCTATGGACACTATAATATGGTCTGGACCCTATAACCCCATCCTATGGACACTATAATATGGTCTGGATCCTATAACCCCCATCCTATGGACACTATAATATGGTCTGGACCCTATAACAAACCCCATCCTATGGACAACTATAATATGGTCTGGGACCCTAATACCACCCAACCCACCAATCCTATGGACACTATAATATGGTCTGGACCCTATAACCCCCATCCTATGGACATTCTATATATGGTCTGGGACCCTATAACCCCCATCCTATGGTCACTATTTGGTCTGGACCTATAACCCCCCATCCTATGGACGCTATAATATGGTCTGGACCCTATAACCCCCCATCCTATGGACGCTATAATATGGTCTGGACCCTATAACCCCCATCCTATGGACGCTATAATATGGTCTGGACCCAATAACCCCCATCCTCTGGACGCTATAATATGGTCTGGACCCTATAACCCCCATCCTATGGACGCTATAAATGGGTCTGGACCCATAACCCCCATCCATGGACACTAATATGGTCTGGACCCTATAACCCCCATCCTATGGACATATAATATGGTCTGGACCCTATAACCCCCATCTATGGAACTATAAATGGTCTGGACCCTATAACCCCATCCTATGGACACTATAATATGGTCTGGACCCTATAACCCCCCATCCTATGGACACTATAATATGGTCTGGACCCTATAACCCCCATCCTATGGACACTATAATATGGTCTGGACCCTATAACCCCATCCTATGGACACTATAATATGGTCGGACCCTATAACCCCCACTACCTCTATGGACACTATAATATGGTCTGGACCCTATAACCCCCCATCCTATGGACACTATATTGTGTATTATGTTTCATTGTTGGTGCAGTCTCTTGTCGATACCCAATGTATTTTCATCTCAGACACAGCTTGTGCCAAGCGCACACAGGAATGAAGCACGTTCCATCCCCCGCTGCCACCCTAGTGGGACTGCCATGCTAAATTGTTTGATGTTGTTATTTAGCAGCTACAGACGTTGCCTTGCCACAGACGGTGAATTTGCTTCTCAGATTCATTTAAACATTTACAAAGCAGCTACTGATGGGTACGGGAAAAGAACAGTGTCAGATCTTTAACCCTTTCCCTAAACTCTGTACCTGATCAATGGTAAACTTTCCCTTTCTTTCCTGAATCAATAATATATTAGAGGTCGGAGGCAAATGATAATCCAGCCTTATTATAAATAATAACACATTAAAGGGCAAGTTCCCCCCAAAGTAAAATTCATATACAGCAGAAGTCCCTCCTGCCCAAAAGATTTCCTACGTGACCTGTTACCGACCGATCTCTGAGCTTGTGCAGACATAGAGAGGGTAGCTCAGGGAACAGCCATTAATAATTGGCTGTGACATCCCTTTAATGGGCGTGGCAAATGGCTGCTACCCGGAGGACGGGGAAAGGAAAGGACGAGCAGTGGAGATTAGGCTGGATATCCATGTTTAGGAACTTCTGGGGAAAATTAAGTATTCCAGTATTAGGGTCTGGAGGGTTCCTCCTGCTGTATATGAATTTTACTTTGAGGGGGTTTCCCTTTAAAGGGCAAGCACAACTTAAATGAAAATTGAATATAGAATCCCCTCCAAACCCCAAAACTGTAATAGTTAGAAAATTAAAAGATATAGGACTAACCTGAAATGTTGCTCAATGTAATTTTTAATCTTTCTACTTTAAGATTCTTACATTTAGCAACTGTAAGTCATGGATATTCCTTTTTATGCTTTTTGTGGCCCTCATTGACCCACAGGTGGTCGTGGCAAAGGGGAGTTGTGTGTTCTAAGATTTGGCCTGGACATTCTGGGGCAGAGCCTTGGCGAACCATTTCTACCCTACCCATAATGTGTGTATAACAGTGACATAGTGCATAGTATTGGAGGTTGTATAAAGACATACGTCCTCTAGTCCACCCTTATACCCTACCCATAATGTCTGTTATACCCTACCCATAATGTCTGTATAACAGTTACATAGTAACATAGTATTGGAGGTTGTATAAAGACATACGTCCATCTAGTCCAAACTTTATACCCTACCCATAATGTCTGTATAACAGTTACATAGTAACTAGTATTGGAGGTTTTAAAGACTACATCCATCTAGTCCAACCTTTATACCCTACCCATAATGTCTGTATACAGTTACATAGTAACATAGTATTGGAGGTTGTATAAAGACATACACCATCTAGTCCAACCTTTATACCCTACCCATAATGTCTGTTAAACAGTTACATAGTAACATAGTATTGGAGGTTGTATAAAGACATACGTTCCATCTAGTCCAACCTTTATACCCTACCCATAATGTCTGTATAACAGTTACATAGTAACATAGTACTGGAGGTTGTATAAGACATATGTCCATCTAGTCCAACCTTTATACCCTACCCATAATGTCTGTATAACAGTTACATAGTAACACAGTATTGGAGGTTAAAAAGACATACGTCCATCTAGTCCAACCTTTATACCCTACCCAATAATGTCTTATAACATACATGTATTGGAGGTTGTATAAGACATACGTCCATCTAGTCCAACCTTTATACCCTACCCATAAGTCTGTATAACAGTTACATAGTATTGGAGGTTGTATAAAGACATACGTCCATCTAGTCCAACCTTTATACCCTACCCATAATGTCTGTATAACGTTACATAGTAACATAGTTTGGAGGTTGTATAAGACATACGTCCATCTAGTCCAACCTTTATACCCTACCCATAATGTCTGTATAACAGTTACATAGTAACACAGTTGGGGAGGTTAATAAAGACATACGTCCATCTAGTCCAACCTTATACCCTACCTAGAGCCCTACCCAGTGTTTCCAGGGGTCCTTTTTTGGATGGGATTGTCCCGACTGCAGGGACAAAATCCCAGGGGGAAAGAAAAATCTGGCAACCCTCCCCTATCAAACAGTTGGCAATCGTTAGGATTAACAAGAACTAATTTTATTTATCCAGTATATCTCCAATATTTTTGAAATAGAGACTTATTAAGCCACTTACACTGTTCAATAGGGCAGTTGATTTTATTATTGATATGGTGTATAGTCACAAGCACTTTGAGAAGCCGTATTTTGAAGACCATGTCCTACTAGGGGGCATAGTGGCAGCACATGGGTGGTAGCTATTGGCCTGTCTTTCTCTTTCCTGATGATATCCTCCACCACACCCCAGAGAGGATAATCCTTTTCTTATTTGTATAGTGAACACTCAAAGAACCAGCATATGGAGACTCTACTAGGAGTAGGGGAAGCAGGTCATGGTCCCATGTCACCATGAAGTCCAGTAAAAAAGAAAATTGACCTATGTGTCTACAACATTAAATACCCATTCCTGCTGCTTTATTCGGATGTGGAATTACTCAGGTGACTATTCAGACAGCCTGAAAACATTGTGATGAGACCAGGCAGCGCCTTTATGATGTTCAGCCAGTCGATGTCCCATTAACCATATCCCATTAAACAGATCAATGCACAAACCACAGAATGAATGTCTAATTGCCTGCCATCGATCTGTTGGAGCAAGGAATTACTGGCGGTATGAGAAACTCACTTGTATAGAAAAGAGTTTATTTCTGATGGATCGAAAGAATAAAAAGACTCAAGACGTAATACACAGTTTTTTAAAATCCAGTTACATTGTTTGATGTGGAGAGCACCTAACAGACAATCAGAGATGTAAACAATAAATGAACATTTTTTTAGTTTAGAAATAGATTATGGCGATAGGTGATCCATTGGGCCTCGTTTGATCATGCGCGTGCACGAAAATAAGGGTTAAACTACTCGCGCTGACTGATATTGAAAAAAAACTGATATTGGGCAGCATAGTGCTTAGTGGTTAGTACGGTGGCTCAGTGGTTAGCACTGATACCTTGCAGCACTGATGCCCTGAGTTCGATTCCACCCTTGGACAAGGAGTTTGTATTGTTCTCCCCGTGTGTGGGGTTTCCTCTGGGAACTCCGGTTTCCCCCACAATCATAAAGACATTGATAGGTTGTATGTGTCAAATAAATGTGCTTAGATTGTAAGCT
Organism: Hymenochirus boettgeri; assembly: GCA_019447015.1. Lineage (NCBI taxonomy): Eukaryota > Metazoa > Chordata > Amphibia > Anura > Pipidae > Hymenochirus > Hymenochirus boettgeri. The sequence continues at coordinate 4,694,123 of CM033475.1, read as the reverse complement.
CCTTTGGGCAGGGAGCTATATAAATGGAAGATGTTCTATTTAAGTCCACATTAATAATAATAATAATAATAATAATATTGAAAAGGTTACCACAACTGGAACAATTGTGTTAATACAATTTTGTGCTACTTTAAACGTTACTTTTTAAAATTAAATGAGAATGCCAACCAAACAAATCCTGCACAATGTCCTGTTTCCCCTGATTCTGCTTCCTGGTTCTTCCAGTTAGCAACTGTGAGTTATTATTTGACAGGTGACATCACAGCCAATGATTGAATGCTAATCCCTAGCTGACTCTTCTGAGCATGCTCAGGCTCATAACCAGCTCACTAAATGTGTTCAGTCCATGGCCTCCAGAAGCATAGCAGGCATACAGTAATGAATTCAGACAAAGTAGATATATCAACATATTTTAAAGAGGCCATTTTTTCTAAAATATGTTCTTATGAGGGTGGAGTTGTCCTTTTAGCTTTACCCAGAGTGAGGGCCTAAACCGCTAGGTCTTTACTACTGAAAATGCAGCTGGTAGCTTTCCGAGTTGTGAAAGGTGGGACTCCGAACAGATGGACAACTCAATGAGAGGTCACGCACTATAAGTCCGTCCTCTCATACGTAGTTCATTAAATAATCGTTTGCCATGCGGCCGATACACGATGTGTATACATGGCCATTTCAGCCAATAATCGTGCCATGTATGGCACTATGTTGGCCAAAACGCCCATTTGTTGAAGATCCACCTGGCCGGTTGGGCAATGATCCCCGATATAACGTCTGTTTCGGCCCCGCTATCTTACATTGTTTGAGGCTTAAATCAACTGGATTTCAAGGTCCAGCTTTGTTTTCATGCCACAATGCAAATTAGCGGCTGGGTGTGATTGGAGGAAATGTCTGTAATGTCTTGTAAGATACAGTGGAATTTAAAGAAAAACAACACAAACACTAATACCCCCAACATGATTATATACAATCTGCACCTTCAGTATTTGATGCTACAATCTCCCAGGCAATTGCAGAACTAGGAAGCCATTTATTACCGGAATGTAGGGGTTTGGATAAGTATATTTTCTTTTCCCTTCACATGCCGTAACCTGTAATCTACTCTTCCCTGTATCTAACAATTTAAACCCAATTTATTGAAAATCTGCAGACTAGAAATAAAACAATGTTCTTTCCGATAAACAATGTGGGTCCGTAGATTGTGGCGATATTACACACGAAAATACATTTACTGTAACTCATTTCACATTTAATGTCTCTGAGATTTTATATTATCTTTTATTCATTTGGTTTACCTTAAAATATATAGTGCGACTTTGTACATTGTACATTAAAACACTGTTATAGGAATGTGCCCGCGGAGAAAACTTTGTGACAGCCTGAGGGGGCTCCAACTTCTTAAAGGACAACTAACCTCAGAACAACATTGAATTAGAAGGCAGGAAAGCAGTATCTGTGTCTCACCGCATTTTACAAGCAGCGGTTTGCAGTAAATTGCTAGGAGCGGATAGGTAGATTCGATGTACAGCCACCCCAGAGGGGTCCTATATAGTTGTTCTAGGGCCCCAGTGAACAACTATTTTTTTCCGTAACATTTTGTCTTTTTTTATATTTGGAGCAGCAAATTAAAATTCAATTTGGTGTATTTTTTTTAATTTCTTAATAATGGAGGGAATGTGCAAAAAAAACGATTAGTAGCCAATCAAAGCATTAAATATTCCATGTGGAAACCAAACCACTCTGAGCAGGAAACACGTGATGTTATCTACGTGTGTGTAATAGGTATTAGATCAATTAACAATCAAATTGATCCAATATCTATGTAGGTATGGCCAGCATAAACGTTAGAACTAGCATGAACTGAGGCCAATCGGAAAAAAAAAACATGCATTGGGTAACCTGCAGTCAATGAGTCCAACTAACATTTAATATGACACAATAAAGTGGGTTAGGAACAGAAGTGAGATACGTGCGGACGTGAGTGATGGGGTCACTGAACAGTAGAGATGGACTAGAACTCGAACTTGAACCCGAGTTTGAGTCAAACTTATCGAGTTCGAACGGACTCGGACTTCTCAAACTATCCTGGACCCGGATTTCTCGGACTTTTTAACTTTCCAGACCTTCAAAAAATTTTCAAAAATCGAACGATCTCGAATCGGTTAATGGCTAATTATCAAATCTTCGGATCGTTTATGGGATAATTACAAATCTTCAGATCGTTTATGGGATAATTAGCAAATCTTCGGATCGTTTATGGGATAATTATTGAAAATCGAACGCTGGAGCTGGAAAGTAGCGCGCGTGAGAGTAAAATCGAGTTTTGGAAAGTCCTGGATATTGGAACGTGTTCCCCAGACCATTTCCCAGGTCCCACAGACATTTACATTAAATTACCATTGATATTTTAATTGTATTTCATTCGAACTTTTTGAACTATTTGACTCCCATTGACTTTAATTGGTCCGTTTTCGAACTTCCCATATAGTTCGACCATTCAAAAACAGATCATATATTCGGAAGTTCGTCCATCTCTACTGAGCAGCTGAATTTACCCAGAATCACAGTCAAGGGCTGGAACAATATGGCTTCATTCACACTAGGGAGCATCTTGGTGCACTTTCATGCAGTGAACACCAAAACGCTCTGCTTGTAGGATTGAACATTACCGCACACATTGTAGAGCTGTGTTGCAGTTTGATGCGTTAACGCATAGTGTTGCTATTGCAGCCAATATTCTCGGCTATGCGTTAAGACAGGGAACATCGCACAACATACATGGCAAAGGATGTTCCGCTGCATTACAAAAACTAATGACAAGAAAGAACGGTATCACTTACATAGCAAATACAACGCAGGAAGCAGAATCCCTACTACAGGACTGGAAGCTTCCCTCTGATAGAGGACCGAACTCCCCACCAAAAATTCAACAAACCTGGAATAAATCCCAAAACTATTCACCTGGTAAATTACCATCAAATTCCCCCAAATGACTATAACGGTGGAAAGCATGTTATAAATAAAGTTTGGGAAAAATCTATTTCAATGGTTCAACTAGGGCAGCACAGTGGCTCAGTGGTTAGCACGGTGGCTCAGTGGTTAGCACGTGGCTCAGTGGTTAGCACGGTGGCTCAGTGGTTAGCATGGTGGCTCAGTGGCAGCACTGTGGCTCAGTGGTTAGCACAGTGGCTCAGTGGTTAGCACGGTGGCTCAGTGGCAGCACAGTGGCTCAGTGGTTAGAACTGATACCTTGCAGCACTGAGGTCCTGAGTTCAATTCCACCCTTGGACACATCTGCAAGGAGTTTGTATGATCTCCCCGTGCTTTAACCTTCTAACCAACAAAAATACCAATATACTAATGTGTGGAGACTATAACTCAATCATAGACCCATCCAGGGATGTAAATACCCACTAGATAAGAACTATACGTATTACTCTGCTGTACATGATACATACTCCCGTATTGATATGTGCTGGACCGACTTTAATACTCTCACTAAAATCGAAAACATGCAGATTGGCCCAATCTAATGGTCAGACCATGCACATATAATCCTAAAAGTTAAAGAAAACAATAACTTATCCTAAAATATTCATAGCGCTTTAACCATTATCTCTTAACACCCGAAATAAACGGAAAATTGCAAACTCTCACAGAAGAATTCTTTAAAATAAATGACAACAAGGAAACTTCATATACTGCACTCTGGCGAACGTATAAAGCATAGAGTACACTAATACAGGAAGCAACAAGACTTCAAAGGACAAGACTTGCCAAACAGATTTCTCTGATAACAGAAATTACTCAACTAGAAAAAGAATAAATAAAAACTCAAGACGTAAGCATAAAACAAAAGTGAAATAAAGTACGTCGAGAACTGCAACAATTATATCTGTTGTATTCAATTAGATCAACTGGACTTGAAATGTAGTTTTGAGAAAGCCAGTCGGATGACTAGCGAAACGTCTTCAAGAACTAAATTTCAAGTCCAGTTGATCTAATTGAATAAAACAGATATACCATGACCTGGATGGATGAATATTACAGATATACCATGACCTGGATGAATGAATATTACAGATATACCATGACCTGGATGGATGAATATTACAGATATACCATGACCTGGATGGATGAATATTACAGATATACCGTGACCTGGATGGATGAATATTACAGATATACCATGACCTGGATGAATGAGAACCTTCACAAGCAAATTGCAACAATTAAATGTACAAAAATTCGAAATAGCATATAGAAAATAAGGAGCTCGATATGCTACAGGCAATAAAACAGGTAAAATACTAGCAAACAAACTAAAAGGAAAACAAGTCAAAAACAGAATTAGCCATCTAATTCAAAAAGGAATTAAAATTACCAACCCCTATGATATAGTAGACTCATTTAGGAATCACTATATAATCTTATAAAAGACAAAACCATACATCATCCTACTAACACACACAACATGTAAGTGCCGCGGTATTAAATTTTGTATGCGCACAGGAAATATTTTTCTGCGCACACAGCCAATTTGAGGTTAGAGGGAACATTGTCTACTAGCTATGATATTGACTCCTTTCTAACACAAATAGATCTCCGAACACTCCGATCATCCTCCCAACTTACAGGGTTATTCAATAACAGTTCATATCGTTTAAAATGGTGCTAATTTTGCCCCAACCAATCAGATGTTAGCTTACAAATGTTAAATAAGATCTGATTGGTTGGGGCAAAATTAGCACCATTTTAAATGATAAGAATTTTTATTGAATCTCCCTGTATATCTCCTAAATAGAGAAATTACGCAGGATGAAGTCATTAAAGGAATTGATGCTCTGACAACAAATAAAACACCAGGAATCGATGGCTTCCCAAGCGAACTTTAGAAAAAAGATTGAATCCCTTTCTTAACTAGACTTTTTAAAAAAGCTGTGCAAAAGGGCAATTTCCTACAAAGAAATGCCGACTGCACAAATAATCACTTTGCCTAAAGCTAGCAAAGAACCTACAACCCCTGAAAATTTCAGACCCATTTCACTTTTGAATGTGGATGTCAATATATGCCACTATTCTAGCAAACAGAATGAAGTCCATTCTCCCTGAACTTATAAACCCAGACCAGGTTGGGTTTATACCCTTTAGACAAGCGTCCGACAACACGCGCAGACTGATAAATTTAATGCAAATGGCCAAACATAATACAACCCCATTGTTACTGCTTTCTATCGACGCTGAAAAAGCGTTTGATAGGATAAATTGGGACTGTATGAAAGGAGTTTTACAAAAGTTTAATATCACAGGTAACATAAACACAGCAATCCTAGCATTATACTCTAACCCAGCAGCAATGGTCTCAACTGCCGGACTGCAATCAAATCCGTTTACTCTTACAAACGGGACAAGACAGGGATGTCCCCTGACTCCCCTAATATTTGTCCTAATGATGGAACAAATAGCACAAGCTTTTAGGGGCAACAGTGATTACAAAGGGAAGAAACATTAACATAGACATCCCTAAATTCTATTCAATAACCAACACTATTCAAGTTTGGAAACAGGTATACAAATCCTATAGGGGATATACAGACCTACAAGGAGAAATACCTATCTCTTCTATAGATCTCCTAATCCTTGATATAAATTTATCCAGGGCCGTCTCTAGACTTTTTGGCACCTGAAAAAAAAAATTCAAAATGCTGCCCCTCCCCCTCGCCATGCCACCGGAAGACGTGTGTTGGGTAACGCTTTGTCCGGAAGTGGGGTGTGGCTTGTTCAGAAGTGCGAGGGGCTTTATACACATGACTGGTAAATAATGCCCACAATGACAGGTAAATGATGCCAACAGTGATTGGTACTAGATGCCCACAGTGACTGGTAAATGATGCCCAACATTGATTTTTGATCTGCAGGGCTGGCAAATCATGGAAAAATCATGTGCCCCAGACCAGGAGAAAAAAAAAATTCACCCTGCCTCAATAGAGAGGCGTCCCTGAATTCATCCTCTTGGCAGACATCTGGTCTAACTCAACTACAACAACTTTAGAATGATCAAGGAATTCGAACATTTGAAGACTTGAAAGCAGAATATCAATTATCTAACAAAGATTTTTACAAATATCTCTAGCTAAGACATATAATGCAACAAAACCAATAATAACATATAATAAAAAAAGGGATAAAACATAACTATAAAGCACTAATACCTGAATCAGTTCTATCTGAACTACCCCCACTCATAAAATGGAAAGATGATTTGCAAACGGACATCTCAGAAGAACAATGGCAAAAAGCAATCAAACTATCATTATTATTATTATTATTATTATTATTATTATTGATTTATATAGCGCCAACATCTTCCGAGGCGCTTTACAATTACATACTCATACATTACATACAGGGTAATACATGTTATACAAAGTCATACATATTACACAATAGGTAATACATAATATAAGTAAACAGAGTGATGTGTTTCTTACAGCAATACCATGATACAATAGGAGAGAGGACCCTGCCCAAAGAGCTTACAGTCTAGAGGATATGGGGGTGAGACATTAGGTTGCGGGAATCGGTAGGCTGTAAATAGATTGGCGGTGGAGTGTGAAAGACGGGTGGGATCATATTGGGTAGTAAGAGGGGTAATGTCTATCATATAAACTATCCAAATGTGTTAAGCACTGGAAGCTAATGTTAAAATTCGCCTACGTTGGTATAAAACCCCAACAATATTGAGCAAATACAATTTAGGAATAAGTAACAAATGTTGGAGACTATGTGGCCAAAGAAGCACACTACTTCATATTTTCTGGAGCTGCCCTAAAGCTGTGGGAAGACGCCTTTAAACTATTATCAACAATTTTAGCTTGGCACCTGCCCCCTAACCCAGCTCAAGCGCTATTAAATATAGATAGTGATGAATATCAAAATATATGACCACAATAATGTTTCACGTGTTGACCACAATAAGAACAAAATTAGCTAAATACTGGAGATCAACCGATTTCCTCACATGGGCAGAAATAATAAATACCGTAAACCTTAACAGCGAATATGAACGTACATTCGCCACTTCCAAAGGACACTATGTAAAAGTGTCATATCCTGGATGTTATGGTCAGACAACCGCAATAGAATCTCAGAACTTCTTAAGATAGATAAACACATTGATAAATAATATACTCTATATACTACAATATGCTATTAAAAACTCTCAATAGACCCACATACCGTGTTTTTATTTTTTATGTTCTATGTTTTTTTCTTGATAATTTTTAGTAATCCTTAATAACCTAATACTTTATAGGAAAAATAAAAATATTGGATAAAGGTAAACTAACCTAAAATAACAAAGAAATGCCTACAATAATGATTTGTACTTTATGAAAATTGTAACTGTTCAAACTGTTTTGACCCCAGAGATATTTTTATATTGTACACTATGCAATAACTGTTTTCTTTTTGAGTCCAATAAATAAAAAACGAATGTTAAAAAAAGCAACTATTCTTCTGTGAGTAGTTTTACTGTAGCTGGAATGGTGACAGAGATTTGACAGTTGGAATGCTGTATGCTGTGTGCAGGCTTGACAGGTGGTTTGTGGGAAAAAAGTCAGGTCGGATGGAAGTGGGAGTGGTTAAAAGAGGGAGGGGGGATACTGCTCCTAAACAAAATGTGTGCTGGATTGAAGGCATGCAGCAACACACGCAAATCAGATTAAGTGCTACTTACATGTGTTCAATTATAGATTAAGATGAGGAAAGTCATTTTTTCAGTGTAGTGTCCCTTTAAGGCTGGGTAAAATAACGGTCGGTTTGGCCAAAAAATCGCCTTGTGTGTAGGCCTTAGAGAGATACTGGGTGACCTGCCCATGTCCTCTCTCTGATCCTTTGAAAATAGGGAAAGCTGCACAATGACAGGTGGTTTCCAAGTTTAAGGATTTCTTTCTGGCAAGGCAAAGTCACATTAACATAAAGATGAAAATTCCTTATTGGTCTGGACCAAGTGAGTGCACAGAGACCAATAACCACACATTACATTTTATTAATGAGATTTCCTGACTGACATTGCAGGTTACACCGGTTTTCTACTGCGCACGCGCGGGGTGCATTCTACACCCCTTGTAGCTAAGGCGCATGTGCGAGAGGGTTCGCTTACACCCACATGACATGGTCTCCTAGCAACGGTGGAAGCTTGACGCGTTACTCCGGCAACTACAGAGCAGCGGGTTCTCCTCACATCTGATTCCAACCTGAGAACATGAGTTGCCAGCGGGAGGCCAGAGAGCGAGACGAGTTGAAACAAGCGGCTACAGAGTTCTACCGGATCCGCCAAGTGCCGGAGAGGTTGGAGGAGGCCCTGAACTGCACCTTCTTCCTGGGCCCTCAGGATGTGTATGGGCACCTGGTGAGGGCGGAATTGACGTCATAGCCGCCCCCTGTACTGTCACAAAGTGTCCCCTCAACCCTGCCATAGGGACCATGACATCTCTAGTGATATTTTATTACACATTTCAATGAGTTTAACCCTATTGGAGATTCTAGGGTGACGTCATTGCACGCTTTACAATGACGTCATTTTAAAGACAACGTTTATTTATTCCTAAATTGTTTCCTATTGTAGGATTATATGTTAATATTTGTTAATATGTAATATGTGTTTAGAAAGACTGGTTGTTTAATGTTTTATTATGACTAGGTAATTAGTCATTAAATAAAACTTAGCAGGAATGTAACATGTGACCCTACTGACAAGGTAACTGTATGTGCCACTGTAATCATGTTTCAGTGACGTAGAACCTTGGCTCCCCAGATATTTAGAATCTAATGCAACCAAGGCATGCTGGGAGTTGTAGTTTCCAAACCGTCTGGCCTGGCAAGGTTTGACATTGCTGAAACACGATTACAATGACACATACATAGTTAAAAGAAGCTTGCAGCGTCCAGGCAGAAACTGTGCCACAGCCAGGCAGGCTTAGACTTCCCAAAACGTTGAGTGTTTTTGGCGTGTTGTCTGAACATCGCTGTAAAGCGCTCGATAAACACAGACATGGTTTTTGCAATCTCAGGTCAGGGTACATATCTGTATATCTATAAAGTTCAACCCTTTATATCCTACTGATGATGCCTTCCAATAAACCGCTTAATTGTGAATCTTTGTTTTAAAGATCTAGATGTGAAATAGCCTGCTGGGAGTTGTAGTCTTCTGGGGAGCTACGGGTTGCTTATCCTGTTTCGTGTTTTATTTAAGGCAAATTACTTCGCCCAGTACAGCGAGACGCCGGTGATAAGCAGTGTGCGCGGTAGGAAGGTTCTGGATGGAGTTGGTAAGGTCACAGTTGAAGCAGAAGTATTGTGCACCGTGAAAAACATTAACAAGGTAATGAACGATGATAATATTGTTATTAAGATTCTTATGTGATCTCAATAAATCGAGTCTAGCGAGATACCAGCAGATATGATGGACACTGACTACAAATACCGACATACAGGCCCAACATTACACCATGTAAATGAATCAGTGAAGGTAAAACACACCTACATATAAATACTTGTTTATTTCCATGTGCAGCTCATCTGCTCCTCCGTGATCCCTTGTGGTTTATTGGATAAAGTTTCTCCTGACGCCCCTGATGAAAATGAACAAGTGAACTGTCAATCAGTGGAAATGGCCATTCAGTGGATAAGGGACCTGAGCCCGGTGCTGAAGGGGGTGTCACCCAGTGACCAGCACAAAGTTGACCAGATCCTAAGGTAGGACGTGGTGATCATTGGGTTTTTTTCTTTACTATTATAAGCAGATTATAAGCAAGTTCCAGCTATTCCCAGGTAAGTCCTTTTTGATGTTTTGCCTGAGAGAGCCTGGAAGTCTGACAGTCCCTTTGCATCAGCTTTATGGCAGCAGTAAAGCAGCTCGTTAAGCTGTCAGAAGTCGCTGTTCGTGATTTTGCGGTAAGGGCCTTGACTGGCGGCACCTTGATGAGGTTGCAAGTGGCGGATTTCAAGGTAAAGATCCTACATCAGGAGCGCCGGGGGGGAAAGATAAGAATTGCAAACATGAGGATTTGAAGGGGTTCTGTTTGCATGTTGGAAAGTTTGTTAGCGGGGGTGAACATGCTCTTTAATGGACATCCAAACTGAATTTTACCAAATTTTGAAAGCGTCAGGACTTTATTTTAAAAAACAGAGTTATCTGCTTACTTACACCCCCCAGTGCCGCAATTCCAGTTCCAGTTGAACCTCATCTCACAGACATATGGCTTCTTCACCCCTTTCTCTTTTCCCTGACATGTTTGGACTTGGAGACTTGTCAGTTATCTGCCTGCTACCCCAAATGCTATTCTGTTTGTAGAAGTTTATTACATGCCTTTGTACCCAGATATTTAATAGGTTCTATTCCGTTTTAACAGGTATCCACCTCCTCCCTCTGCTCAATGAGCTTTTTATCAGCTTGAGCATTTTTCAGAGGAGGCAACAGGTGAAACAGCAGTCAATCATTGGTTGTGATGTCAGTTGTCATAGCCTTGATTGACTGCATGGAGGGAGGGGCCGGCTTACTCTACCAGAATGGGGACAATAACCTTATATATCTGGTTAGTAATGCAGGTAATAAAGTGCAAAATATATCAGTTGGAGTTGGGGGCAGGTAAGGGTGGACATGCCATTGAATTTTCTTCAGGGGGAGCTTTTTGATGATATGCTAGTGCACTTATATATTCTATATTTCCAAATACTGTAAATCAACAAAAGCCAAAGTTTTTTGTTGATAATATACTCTATGATTAATAATATTATAATAATCATATACAAACTAAGAATTTAGGTAAGAATTGTTGTTAAATTGTGAAGAAATTGTAACATAAATAAGATTTGGTGTTTAAAGGAGAATTATACTTATGCAGTGCCTGATTTCTTTCTGGCTCCTCCCACAGTTAGTGTCACTGACCATTCTCCATTATCTGGCATTACAGAACATATGTTAATTAAGGAGGGGGAAGAGTTTGAGAACGGGCAGAAAGCAGTTAGTCAGTGTTTGGCCACGCTAATGTTTTTGCTGCATTTTGCGATCCGTTTGCGATTTGCAGTCTGCATGATCTTTTTTCACAGGAAGCTGCGATCGTCATTTTTGGTACGTTTTTGTCAAAATCTTGACAGAAACTTGATACAAATTTGTGGAAGCGCATAGAAAAACAGACACAATAGGACATGAAATTTTATTTTTACCCATGATCCCCTGGGAAACACAGGTAAAAGCAGATACATGTGGATGGAAAAAGCGCACAGCATTTTTACGTGAGCTCAAGTGGGGCCTCTTACGGCATGAGTATAATTTTGCTTTAATACAAAATAGACGTGAGGTCATGGGGAGATGCTTTGCTGTACATGAAACAGAACAGATATTCAGATGTATAGATGTACATGGCTTCTAGTTACTATGCTATTCATTAGCTGTGTGTACTGGGGGATTTAGTTCATTCAGCTGTTATGGATTGAGAATCTCAAAAATGACAAGTATCTATGGGTTGATGTCTGTTTTATTTGCATGTCATTAGCATATCATTATACCTGCTGGAAATTGTTTGCTTAATGCAGCCCCAAGGAAACAGAACGGTGTTCGGTAAACTAGACTTGGCTCATACGCAATCCAGTTGGCACTCTCTTGTCTGGATTGCTGTTGGCATAGGGACAAATCTACCCCAGTGACCGGATTTCCATTATAGGATACTTCTAATCATTTAATAATTCTCAGCTACACATTGTTAATGATCCAATTGGCTGCAGGTTTAATGCATAATTAGTGTCGTTATGCATAATCTATAGTAACTTTTATATATACGCTGGATGTTTTACCTCTCCTAGTTTATTCAAAATTTTGCCTGTGCTTTTATTAGGTAATATTCCCACATCTCTAAGGGGCTGATGAAAATTTTGTATTGAATGTTCCCCCTAGTCTCTATTAGAGATTTAATGTGGGTTCGAATAGAACCCAGTTTCGAATCAAATCTGAGGGTTTCGAAATCCCTCCGAAACTTTCTGAACTCCCAAATATCACGGAACCCGGATTTTTCGAAATTTTCGATTTTTAGAGAAAATCGAAAGTAGATGATTTTCGAAAGTAGATGATTTTCGAAAATCGAAAGTAAATGATTTTTGAAAATCGAAAGTAGATGATTTTTGAAAATCGAAAGTAGATGATTTTTGAAAATCAAAAGTAGATGATTTTCGAAAGTTGATGATTTTCCAAAGTAGATGATTCTTGAAAATCGAAAGTAGATGATTTTTGAAAATCGAAAGTAGATGATTTTTGAAAATCGAAAGTAGATGATTTTTCAAAATCGAAAGTAGATAATTTTTGAAAATCAAAAGTAGATGATTTTTCAAAATCAAAAGTAGATAATTTTTGAAAATCGAAAGTAGATGATTTTTCAAAATCGAAAGTAGATAATTTTTGAAAATCGAAAGTAGATGATTTTTCAAAATCAAAAGTAGATAATTTTTTGGACTAATGGACGTATGTCTTTATACAACCTCCAATACTATGTTACTATGTAAATGTTATACGACATTATGGGTAGGGTTAACAGACATTATGGTAGGTATAAGGTTGGACTAGATGGACGTATGTCTTTATACAACCTCCAATACTATGTCACTATGTCACTGTTATACACACATTATGGGTAGGGTAGAAATGTTCGCCAAGGCTCTGCCCCAGAATGTCCAGGCCAAATCTTAGAACACACAACTCCCCTTTGCCACGACCACCTGTGGGTCAATGAGGGCCACAAAAAGCATAAAAAGGAATATCCATGACTTACAGTTGCTAAATGTAAGAATCTTAAAGTAGAAAGATTAAAAATTACATTGAGCAACATTTCAGGTTAGTCCTATATCTTTTAATTTTCTAACTATTACAGTTTTGGGGTTTGGAGGGGATTCTATATTCAATTTTCATTTAAGTTGTGCTTGCCCTTTAAAGGGAAACCCCCTCAAAGTAAAATTCATATACAGCAGGAGGAACCCTCCAGACCCTAATACTGGAATACTTAATTTTCCCCAGAGTTCCTAAACATGGATATCCAGCCTAATCTCCACTGCTCTGTCCTTTCCTTTCCCCGTCCTTCCGGGTAGCAGCCATTTGCCACGCCCATTAAAGGGATGTCACAGCCAATTATTAATGGCTGTTCCCTGAGCTACCCTCTCTATGTCTGCACAAGCTCAGAGATCGGTCGGTAACAGGTCACGTAGGAAATCTTTTGGGCAGGAGGGACTTCTGCTGTATATGAATTTTACTTTGGGGGGAACTTGCCCTTTAATGTGTTATTATTTATAATAAGGCTGGATTATCATTTGCCTCCGACCTCTAATTATTATTATTGATTCAGGAAAGAAAGGGAAAGTTTACCATTGATCAGGTACAGAGTTTAGGGAAAGGGTTAAAGATCTGACACTGTTCTTTTCCCGTACCCATCAGTAGCTGCTTTGTAAATGTTTAAATGAATCTGAGAAGCAAATTCACCGTCTGTGGCAAGGCAACGTCTGTAGCTGCTAAATAACAACATCAAACAATTTAGCATGGCAGTCCCACTAGGGTGGCAGCGGGGGATGGAACGTGCTTCATTCCTGTGTGCGCTTGGCACAAGCTGTGTCTGAGATGAAAATACATTGGGTATCGACAAGAGACTGCACCAACAATGAAACATAATACACAATATAGTGTCCATAGGATGGGGGGTTATAGGGTCCAGACCATATTATAGTGTCCATAGGATGGGGGTTATAGGGTCCAGACCATATTATAGTGTCCATAGGATGGGGGGTTATAGGGTCCAGACCATATTATAGTGTCCATAGGATGGGGGTTATAGGTCCGACCATATATAGTGTCCATAGGATGGGGGGTTATAGGGTCCAGACCATATTATAGTGTCCATAGGATGGGGGTTTATAGGGTCCAGACCATATTATAGTGTCCATAGGATGGGGGTTATAGGGTCCAGACCATATTATAGTGTCCATAGATGGGGGTTATAGGGTCCAGACCATATTATAGTGTCCATAGGATGGGGGTTATAGGGTCCAGACCAATATTATAGCGTCCATAGGATGGGGGTTATAGTCCAGACATATTATAGCGTCCATAGGATGGGGGTTATGGTCCAGACCATATTATAGTCGTCCATAGGATGGGGGTTATAGGGTCCAGACCATATTATAGCGTCCATAGGATGGGGGTTATAGGGTCCAGACCATATTTATAGAGCGTCATAGGATGGGGGTTATATGGTCCAACCATATTATAGGTCCATAGATGGGGTTATAGGGTCCAGACACCATATTATAGTGTCCATAGGATGGGGGTTATAGGGTCCAGACCATATTATAGTGTCCATAGGATGGGGGTTTATAGGGTCCAGACCATATTATAGTGTCCATAGGATGGGGGTTATAGGGTCCAGACCATATTATAGGTGCCATAGGATGGGGGTTATTTAGTCATCTATTAATATGTCTTATTATGATTTTAGGTCCTAACCAAATTATATATATTTCTTTTATTTTATATATTTCGTATTATTTATTTTTTTTAAATTATTTATAATTATATATTTTTTTGGGTTGGGTCCAGAAAACCTCATATTATGAAATAAAACAATAAGTAGTGTTCCAATAGGATGGTGGCTTATAGGGTCCAAGAAAACCATATTAATTTTTGTGTCCTCCAATCCATCCTCCACCACACCTCCACATCCATACAACCATCCCGCCATCCAAGAACAAAATACACTCCAACCTCCAAAGTGTCCAATCCATCCAACCACCAAATCCAATCCATCCAAAAGACATCCCACAGAGTCCACATACAGTCCACCCCCATCCAAACATCCACTCCAATCCACAAATCCCATCCAGCCACCAACTCCCAAGACTCCACAGTCCAAGTGTCCACATCGCCAATCCAACAATCCAAGGGACAAAAAAAAAGACGAAGTAAAAAAAAAAAAAGAAAGGGAAAAAAAAAAAAAAAGAGTGGAAAGGAAAAAAAAACCATCCAAACAATATGTGTCCATCATCCACCCACCATCCAACATCCCACTCCAAAAATAGGATGGGGGTTATATAGGTCCAGACCATTTAAGAAAATAAAAGCAAAATAATAAAAAAGCAATATATAGTGTGTCATGATGGGGGGTTATAGGGTCAGACCAGATTATAGTGTCGGCAATCCAAGTGTCCAACAATATGATTGGGGGTTTATAGGGTCCGGAACCATATTATACTATATAAGTGAGTGTAGTGGTACCATAGGATGGTGGGGGGTTTATAGGTGCCACAGCCAGGGGGTGCTACCATATTATAGAGTGAGTGTCATGAGGAATGGAGTGGAGGGTTATAGGGTCTAATACTAGACCATATATAAGTTGGGGGTCCCCCCCATAGGCAGGATGTGGGGGTTCTGATCTCCAGACCCTATATACACAAAATAACAAAAACAACAACCTTTATACCCTACCCATAATGTCTGTCTAACAGTTACATAGTATCATAGTATTTGAGGTTGAATAAAGACATACGTCCATCTAGTCCAACCTTTATACAGTACCCATAATGTCTGTATAACAGTTACATAGTATCATAGTATTTGAGGTTGAATAAAGACATACGTCCATCTAGTCCAACCTTTATACCCTACCCATAATGTCTGTATAACAGTAAAGTAGTAAATAGTT
Source organism: Hymenochirus boettgeri (assembly GCA_019447015.1). Lineage (NCBI taxonomy): Eukaryota > Metazoa > Chordata > Amphibia > Anura > Pipidae > Hymenochirus > Hymenochirus boettgeri. The sequence goes on along the minus strand of CM033475.1, from coordinate 4,678,389 downwards.
ATGGAGGTTGTATAAAGACATACATCCATCTAGTCCAACCTTTATACCCTACCCATAATGTCTGTATAACAGTTATATAGTAACATAGTATTGGAGGTTGAATAAAGACATACGTCCATCTAGTCCAACCTTTATACCCTACCCATAATGTCTGTATAACAGTTACATAGTATTGGAGGTTGTATAAAGACATACGTCCATCTAGTCCAACCTTTATACCCTACCCATAATGTCTGTATAACAGTTACATAGTATTGGAGGTTGTATAAAGACATACGTCCATCTAGTCCAACCTTTATACCCTGCCTATAATGTCTGTATAACAGTTACATAGTAACATAGCATTGGAGGTTGTATAAAGACCTACGTCCATCTAGTCCAACCTTTATACCCTACCCATAATGTCTGTATAACAGTTACATAGTAACATAGTATTGGAGGTTGTATAAAGACATACGTCCATCTAGTCCAACCTTTATACCCTACCCATAATGTCTGTATAACAGTTACATAGTAACACAGTATTGGAGGTTGAATAAAGACATACGTCCATCTAGTCCAACCTTTATACCCTACCTATGAGCCCTACCCAGTGTTTCCAGGGGTCCTTTTTTGGATGGGATTGTCCCGACTGCAGGGACAAAATCCCGAGGGGGAAAGAAAAATCTGGCAACCCTCCCCTATCAAACAGTTGGCAATCGTTAAGGATTAACAAGAACTATATTTATTTATACCAGTAATCTCCAATATTTTTGAAATAGAGACTTATTAAGCCCACTTACACTGTTCAATAGGGCAGTGATTTTATTATTGATATGGTGTATAGTCACAAGCACTTTGAGAAGCCGTATTTTGAAGACCATGTCCTACTAGGGGGCATAGTGGCAGCACATGGGTGGTAGCTATTGGCCTGTCTTTCTCTTTCCTGATGATATCCTCCACCACACCCCAGAAGAGGATAATCCTTTTCTTATTTGTATAGTGAACACTCAAAGAACCAGCATATTGGAGACTCTACTAGGAGTAGGGGAAGCAGGTCATGGTCCCATGTCACCATGAAGTCCAGTAAAAAAGAAAATTTGACTCTATGTGTCTACAACATTAAATACCCATTCCTGCTGCTTTTATCGTGATGTGGAATTACATCAGGTGACTATTCAGACAGCCTGAAAACATTTGTGATGAGACCAGGCAGCGCCTTTTATGATGTTCAGCCAGTCGATGTCCCATTAACCATATCCCATTAAACAGATCAATGCACAAACCACAGAATGAATGTCTAATTGCCTGCCATCGATCTGTTGGAGCAAGGAATACTGGGCGGATAGAGAAACTCACTTGTATAGAAAAGAGTTTATTTCTGATGGATCGAAAGAATAAAAAGACTCAAGACGTAATACACAGTTTATTTAAAATCCAGTTACATTGTTTGATGTGGAGAGGCACCTAACAGACAATCAGAGATTGTAAACAATTAGAATGAACTATTTTAGTTTTAGAAATAGATTATGGCGATAGGTGATCCATTGGGCCTCGTTTGATCATGCGCGGTGCACGAAAATAAGGGGTTAAACTCGCGCTGACTGATATTGAAAAAAAACTGATATTGGGCAGCATAGTGGCTTAGTGGTTAGTACGGTGGCTCAGTGGTTAGCACTGATACCTTGCAGCACTGATGCCCTGAGTTCGATTCCACCCTTGGACAAGGAGTTTGTATGTTCTCCCCGTGCTTGTGTGGGTTTCCTCTGGGAACTCCGGTTTCCCCCACAATCATAAAGACATACTGATAGGTTGTATGTGTCAAATAAATGTGCTTAGATTGTAAGCTCCTTTGGGCAGGGAGCTATATAAATGGAAGATGTTCTATTTAAGTCCACATTAATAATAATAATAATAATAATAATATTGAAAAGGTTACCACAACTGGAACAATGTAGTTAATACAATTTTTGTGCTACTTTTAACGTTACTTTTTAAAATTAAATAGAGAATGCCAACCAAACAAATCCTGCACAATGTCCTGTTTCCCCTGATTCTGCTTCCTGGTTCTTCCAGTTAGCAACTGTGAGTTATTGATTTGACAGGTGACATCACAGCCAATGATTGAATGCTAATCCCCTAGCTGACTCTTCTGAGCATGCTCAGGCTCATAACCAGCTCACTAAATTGTTCAGTTTCCATGAGGCCTCCAGAAGCATAGCAGGCATACAGTAATGAATTCAGGACAAAGTATGATATATCAACATATTTTAAAGAGGCCATTTTTTCTAAAATATGTTCTTATGAGGGTGGAGTTGTCCTTTTAGCTTTACCCAGAGTGAGGGCCTAAACCGCTAGGTCTTTACTACTGAAAATGCAGCTGGTAGCTTTCCGAGTTGTGAAAGGGTGGACTCCGAACAGATGGACAACTCAATGAGAGGTCACGCACTATAAGTCCGTCCTCTCATACGTAGTTCATTAAAATAATCGTTTGCCATGCGGCCGATACACGATGTGTATACATGGCCATTTCAGCCAATAATCGTGCCATGTATGGGCACTATGTTGGCCAAAACGCCCATTTGGTTGAAGATCCACCTGGCCGGTTGGGCAATGATCCCCGATATAACGTCTGTTTCGGCCCCGCTATCTTACATGTGTTTGAGGCTTAAATCAACTGGATTTCAAGGTCCAGCTTTGTTTTCATGCCACAATGCAAATATTTTAGCGGCTGGGTGTGATTGGAGGAAATGTCTGTAATGTCTTGTAAGATACAGTGGAATTTAAAGAAAAACAACACAAAGCACTAATACGCCCCAACATGATTATATACAATCTGCACCTTCAGTATTTGATGCTACAATCTCCCAGGCAATTGCAGAACTAGGAAGCCATTTAATTACCGGAATGTAGGGGTTTGGATAAGTATATTTTCTTTTCCCTTCACATGCCGTAACCTGTAATCTACTCTTCCCTGTATCTAACAATTTAAACCCAATTTATTGAAAATCTGCAGACTAGAAATAAAACAATGTTCTTTCCGATAAACAATGTGGGTCCGTAGATTGTGGCGATATTACACACGAAAATAACATTTACTGTAACTCATTTCACATTTAATGTCTCTGAGATTTTATATTATCTTTTATTCATTTGGTTTACCATTAAAATATATAGTGCGACTTTGTACATTGTACATTAAAACACTGTTATAGGAATGTGCCCGCGGAGAAAACTTTGTGACAGCCTGAGGGGGCTCCAACTTCTTAAAGGACAACTAAAGCCTCAGAACAACATTGAATTAGAAGGCAGGAAAGCAGTAATCTGTGTCTCACCGCATTTTACAAGCAGCGGTTTGCAGTAAATTGCTAGGCAGCGGATAGGTAGATTCGATGTACAGCCACCCCAAGGAGGGGTCCTATTATAGTTGTTCTAGGGGCCCCAGTGAACAACTATTTTTTTCCAGTAACATTTTGTCTTTTTTTTCATATTTGGAGCAGCAAATTAAAATTCAATTTGGTGTATTTTTTTTAATTTCTTAATAATTGAGGGAATGTGCCTAAAAACGATTAGTAGCCAATCAAAGCATTAAATATTCCATGTGGAAACCAAACACTCTGAGCAGGAAACACGTGATGTTATCTACAGTGTGTGTAATAGGTATTAGATCAATTAACAATCAAATTGATCCAATATCTATGTAGGGTATGGCCAGCATAAACGTTAGAACTAGCAATGAACTTGAGGCCAATCGGACAAAAAAAAAACATGCATTGGGTAACCTGCAGTCAATGAGTCCAACTAAACATTTAATATGACACAATAAAGTGGGTTAGGAACAGAAGTGAGATACGTGCGGACGTGAGTGATGGGGTCACTGAACAGTAGAGATGGACTAGAACTCGAACTTGAACCCGAGTTTGAGTCAAACTTATCGAGTTCGAACGGACTCGGACTTCTCAAACTATCCTGGACCCGGATTTCTCGGACTTTTTAACTTTCCAGACCTTCAAAAAATTTTCAAAAATCGAACGATCTTCGAATCGTTTATGGGATAATTATCAAATCTTCGGATCGTTTATGGGATAATTATCAAATCTTCGGATCGTTTATGGGATAATTATCAAATCTTCGGATCGTTTATGGGATAATTATCAAATCTTCGGATCGTTTATGGGATAATTATCAAATCTTCGGATCGTTTATGGGATAATTACAAATCTTCAGATCGTTTATGGGATAATTAGCAAATCTTCGGATCGTTTATGGGATAATTATTGAAAATCGAACGCTGGAGCTGGAAAGTAGCGCGCGTGAGAGTAAAATCGAGTTTTGAAAGTCCTGGATATTGGAACGTGTTCCCCGAACCATTTCCCAGGTCCCACAGACATTTACATTAAATTACCATTGATATTTTAATTGTATTTCATTCGAACTTTTTGAACTATTTGACTCCCATTGACTTTAATTGGTCCGTTTTTCGAACTTCCATATAGTTCGACCATTCAAAACAGATCATATATTCGGAGTTCGTCCATCTCTACTGAGCAGCTGAATTTCCCAGAATCACAGTCAAGGGCTGGAAAATATGGCTTCATTCACACTAGGGAGCATCTTGGTGCACTTTCATGCAGTGAACACCAAAACGCTCTGCTTGTAGGATTGAACATTACCGCACACATTGTAGAGCTGTTGCAGTTTGATGCGTTAACGCATAGTGTTGCTATTGCACCAATATTCTCGGCTAGGCGTTAAGACAGGAAACATCGCACACATCACTGGCAAAGGATGTTCCGCTGCATTACAAAAACTAATGACAAAAGAACGGTATCACTTACATAGCAAATACAACGCAGGAAGCAGAATCCCTACTACAGGACTGGAAGCTTCCCTCTGATAGAGGACCGAACTCCCCACCAAAAATTCACAAACCTGGAATAAATCCCAAAACTATTCACCTGTAAATTACCATCAAATTCCCCCAAATGACTATAACGGTGGGAAAGCATGTTATAAATAAAGTTTGGGAAAAATCTATTTCAATGGTTCAACTAGGGCAGCACAGTGGCTCAGTGGTTAGCACGGTGGCTCAGTGGTTAGCACGTGGCTCAGTGGTTACACGGTGCTCAGTGGTTAGCATGGTGGCTCATGGGCAGCACTGTGGCTCGAGTGGTTAGCACGTGGCTCAGTGGTTAGCACGGTGCCTCAGTGGCAGCACAGTGGCTCAGTGGTTAGAACTGATACCTTGCAGCACTGAGGTCCTGAGTTCAATTCCACCCTTGGACACATCTGCAAGGAGTTTGTATGATCTCCCCGTGCTTTAACCTTCTAACCAACAAAAATACCAATATACTAATGTGTGGAGACTATAACTCAATCATAGACCCATCCAGGGATGTAATACCCACTAGATAAGAACTATACGTATTACTTCGCTGTACATGATACATACTCCCGTATTGAATGTGCTGGACCGACTTTAATACTCTCACTAAATCGAAAACATGCAGATTGGCCCAATCTAATGGTCAGACCATCACATATAATCCTAAAAGTTAAAGAAAACAATAACTTATCCTAAAATATTCATAGCCTTTAACCATTATCTCTTAACCCCGAAATAAACGGAAAATTGCAAACTCTCACAGAAGAATTCTTTAAAATAAATGACAACAAGGAAACTTCATATACTGCACTCTGGCGACCGTATAAGGCATAGAGTACACTAATACAGGAAGCACAAGACTTCAAAGGACAAGACTTGCCAACAGATTTCTCTGATAACAGAAATTACTCAACTAGAAAAAATAAATAAAAACTCAAGACGTAAGCATAAAAACAAAAGTGAAATAAAGTACGTCGAGAACTGCAACAATTATATCTGTTGTATTCAATTAGATCAACTGGACTTGAAATGTAGTTTTGAGAAAGCCAGTCGGATGACTAGCGAAACGTCTTCAAGAACTAAATTTCAAGTCCAGTTGATCAATTGAATAAAACAGATATACCATGACCGGATGGATGAATATTACAGATATACCATGACCGGATGATGAATATTACAGATATACCATGACCTGGATGATGAATATTACAGATATACCAGAACTGATGGATGAATATTACAGATATACCATGACCTGGATGGATGAATATTACAGATATACCAGGACCTGGATGGATAAATATTACAGATATACCGTGACCTGGATGGATGAATATTACAGATATCACCATGACCTGGATGTGAATATTACGATAACCTGACCTGGATGGATGAATATTACAGATATACCATGACCTGGATGGATGAATTTACAGATATACCATGACCTGGGATGAATATTACAGATTACCATGACTGATGGATGAATATTACAGATATACCATGAACTGGATGGATGAATATTACAGAATACCATGACCTGGATGATGAATATTACAGATATACCATGACCTGGATGGATGAATATTACAGATATACCATGACCTGGATGAATGAATATTACAGATATACCATGACCTGGATGGATGAATATTACAGATATACCATGACCTGGATGGATGAATATTACAGATATACCGTGACCTGGATGGATGAATATACAGATTCCATGACCTGGATGAATGAATATTACGATATACCATGACCTGGATGGATAATATTACAGATATACAGTGACCTGGATGGATGAATATTACATATACCATGACCTGGATGGATGAATATTACAGATATACCGTGACCTGGATGATGAATATTACAGATATACCGACCTGGATGGATGAATATTACAGATAACCGTGACCTGATGAATGAATATTACAGATATACCATGACCTGGATGGATGAATTTACAGATATACCGTGACCTGGATGGATGAATATTACAGATATACCGTGACCTGGATGTGAATATTCAGATATACATGACCTGGATGGATGAATATTACAGATATACCGTGACCTGGATGGATGAATATTACAGATATACCATGACCTGGATGGATGAAATTACGATATACCGTGACCTGATGGATGAATATTACAGATATACCTTACCTGGATGAATAGAACCTCACAAGCAAATTGCAACAATTAAATGTACAAAAATTCAAATACATATAGAAAATAAGGAGCTCGATATGCTACAGGCAATAAAACAGGTAAAATACTAGCAAACAAACTAAAAGGAAAACAAGTCAAAAACAGAATTAGCCATCTAATTCAAAAAGGAATTAAAATTACCAACCCCTATGTATGTAGAAGACTCATTTAGGAATCACTATATAATCTTATAAAAGAACAAACCATACATCATCCTACTAACACACACAACATGTAAGTGCCGCGGTATTAATTTTTGTATGCGCACAGGAATATTTTTCTGCGCACAAGCCAATTTGAGGTTAGAGGGAACATTGTCTACTAGCTTGATATTGACTCCTTTCTAACACAAATAGATCTCCGAACACTCCGATCATCCTCCCAACTTACAGGGTTTTCAATAACAGTTCATATCGTTTAAAATGGTGCTAATTTTGCCCCAACCAATCAGATGTTAGCTTACAAATGTTAAATAAGATCTGATTGGTTGGGCAAAATTAGCACCATTTTAAATGAATAGAATTTTTATTGAATCTCCCTGTATATCTCCTAAATAGAGAAATTACGCAGGATGAAGTCATTAAAGGAATTGATGCTCTGACAAAATAAACAACCAGGAATCGATGCTTCCCAAGCGAACTTTAGAAAAAGATTGAATCCCTTTCTTAACTAGACTTTTTAAAAAAGCTGTGCAAAAGGGCAATTTCCTACAAAGAAATGCCGACTGCACAAATAATCACTTTGCCTAAAGCTAGCAAAGACACCTACAACCCCTGAAAATTTCAGACCCATTTCACTTTTGAATGTGGATGTCAATATATGCCTATTCTATCTAGCAAACAGAATGAAGTCCTTCTCCCTGAACTTATAAACCCAGACCAGGTTGGGTTATACCCTTTAGACAAGCGTCCGACAACACGCGCAGACTGATAAATTTAATGCAAATGGCCAAACATATACAACCCCATTGTTACTCTTTCTATCGACGCTGAAAAAGCGTTTGATAGGATAAATTGGGACTGTATGAAAGGAGTTTTACAAAAGTTTAATATCACAGGTAACATAAACACAGCAATCCTAGCATTATACTCTAACCCAGCAGCAATGGTCTCAACTGCCGGACTGCAATCAAATCCGTTTCCTCTTACAAACGGGACAGACAGGGATGTCCCCTGACTCCCCTAATATTTGTCCTAATGATGGAACAAATAGCACAAGCTTTTAGGGGCAACAGTGATTACAAAGGGAAAAACATTAACATAGACATCCCTAAATTCTATTCAAATACCAACACTATTCAAGTTTGGAAACAGGTATACAAATCCTATAGGGGATATACAGACCTACAAGGAGAAATACCTATCTCTTCTATAGATCTCCTAATCCTTGATATAAATTTATCCAGGGCCGTCTCTAGACTTTTTGGCACCTGAAAAAAAAAATTCAAAATGCTGCCCCTCCCCCTCGCCATGCCACCGAAGACGTGTGTTGGGTAACCTTTGTCCGGAAGTGGGGTGTGCTTGTTCAGAAGTGCGAGGGGCTTTATACACATGACTGGTAAATAATGCCCACAATGAAGGTAATGATGCCAACAGTGATTGGTACTAGATGCCCACAGTGACTGGTAAATGATCCCACATTGATTTTTGATCTGCAGGGCTGGCAAATCATGGAAAAATCATGTGCCCCAGACCAGGAGAAAAAAAAAATTCACCCTGCCTCAATAGAGAGGCTTCCCTGAATTCATCCTCTTGGCAGACATCTGTGTCTAACTCAACTACAACACTTTAGAATGATCAAGGAATTCGAACATTTGAAGACTTGAAAGCAGAATATCATTATCTAACAAAGATTTTTACAAATATCTCTAGCTAAACTATAATGCAACAAAACCAATAATAACATATAATAAAAAAAGGGATAAAACAAACTATAAAGCACTAATACCTGAATCAGTTCTATCTGAACTACCCCCACTCATAAAATGGAAAGATGATTTGCAAACGGACATCTCAGAAGAACAATGGCAAAAAGCAATCAAACTCATTATTATTATTATTATTATTATTATTATTATTGATAATAGCGCCAACATCTCCGAGGCGCTTTACAATTACATACTCATACATTACATACAGGGTAATACATGTTATACAAAGTCATACAATTACACAATAGGTAATACAAATATAAGTAAACAGAGTGATGGTTTCTTACAGCAATACCATGATACAATAGGAAGAGGGACCCTGCCCAAAGAGCTTACAGTCTAGAGGATATGGGGGTGAACTTAGGTTGCGGGAATCGGTAGGCTGTAATAGATTGGCGGTGGATGGTGAAAGACGGTGGGATCATATTGGGTAGTAGAGGGGTAATGTCTATCATATAAACTATCCAAATGTGTTAAGCACTGGAAGCTAATGTTAAAATTCGCCTACGTTGGTATAAAACCCCAACAATATTGAGCAAATACAATTTAGGAATAAGTAACAAATGTTGGAGACTATGTGGCCAAAGAAGCACACTACTTCATATTTTCTGGAGCTGCCCTAAAGCTGTGGGAAGACGCCTTTAAACTATTATCAACAATTTTAGCTTGGCACCTGCCCCCTAACCCAGCTCAAGCGCTATTAAATATAGATAGTGATGAATATCAAAATATATGACCACAATAATGTTTCACGTGTTGACCACAATAAGAACAAAATTAGCTAAATACTGGAGATCAACCGATTTCCTCACAGGGCAGAAATAATAAATACCGTAAACCTTAACAGCGAATATGAACGTACATTCGCCACTTCCAAAGGACACTATGTAAAAGTGTCATATCCTGGATGTTATGGTCAGACAACCGCATAGAATCTCAACTTCTTAAGATAGATAAACACATTGATAAATAATATACTCTATATTACAATATGCTATTAAAAACTCTCAATAGACCCACATACCGTGTTTTTATTTTATGCTATGTTTTTTTCTTGATAATTTTTAGTAATCCTTAATAACCTATACTTTATAGGAAAAATAAAATATTGGATAAAGGTAAACTAACCTAAAATAACAAAGAAATGCCTACATAATGATTTGTACTTTATGAAATTGTAACTGTTCAAACTGTTTTTGACCCCAGAGATATTTTTATATTGTACCTATGCAATAACTGTTTTCTTTTTGAGTCCAATAAATAAAAACGAATGTTAAAAAAGCAACTATTCTTCTGTGAGTAGTTTTACTGTAGCTGGAATGGTGACAGAGATTTGACAGTTGGAATGCTGTATGCTGTGTGCAGGCTTGACAGGTGGTTTGTGGGAAAAAGTCAGGTCGGATGGAAGTGGGAGTGGTTAAAAGAGGGAGGGGGGATACTGCTCCTAAACAAAATGTGTGCTGGATTGAAGGCATGCAGCACACACACGCAAATCAGATTAAGTGCTACTTACTGTGTTCAATTATAGATTAAGATGAGGAAAGTCATTTTTTAGTGTAGTTCCCTTTAAGGCTGGGTAAATAACGGTCGGTTTGGCCAAAAAATCGCCTTGTGTGTAGGCCTTAGAGAGATACTGGTGACCTGCCCATGTCCTCTCTCTGATCCTTTGAAAATAGGGAAGCTGCACAATGACAGTGGTTTCCAAGTTTAAGGATTTCTTTCTGGCAAGGCAAAGTCACATTAACATAAAGATGAAAATTCCTTATTGGTCTGGACCAAGTGAGTGCACAGAGACCAATAACCACACATTACATTTTATTAATGAGATTTCCTGACTGACATTGCAGGTTACACCGGTTTTCTACTGCGCACGCGCGGGGTGCATTCTACACCCTTGTAGCTAGGCGCATGTGCGAGAGGTTTCGCTTACACCCACATGACATGGTCTCCTAGCAACGTGAAGCTTGACGCGTTACTCCGGCAACTACAGAGCAGCGGGTTCTCCTCACATCTGATTCCAACCTGAGAACATGAGTTGCCAGCGGGAGGCCAAGAGCGAGACGAGTTGAAACAAGCGGCTACAGAGTTCTACCGGATCCGCCAAGTGCCGGAGAGGTTGGAGGAGGCCCTGAACTGCACCTTCTTCCTGGGCCCTCAGGATGTGTATGGGCACCTGGTGAGGGCGAATTGACGTCATAGCCGCCCCCTGTACTGTCACAAAGTGTCCCCTCAACCCTGCCATAGGGACCATGACATCTCTAGTGATATTTTATTACACATTTCAATGAGTTTAACCCTATTGGAGATTCTAGGGTGACGTCATTGCACGCTTACAATGACGTCATTTAAAGACAACGTTTATTTATTCCTAAATTGTTTCCTATTGTAGGATTATGTAATATTTGTTAAATTGTATATGTGTTTGAAAGACTGGTTGTTTAATGTTTTATTATGACTAGGTAATTAGTCATTAAATAAAACTTAGCAGGAATGTAACATGTGACCCTACTGACAAGGTAACTGTATGTGCCACTGTAATCATGTTTCAGTGACGTAGAACCTTGGCTCCCCGATATTTAGAATCTAATGCAACCAGGCATGCTGGGAGTTGTAGTTTCCAAACCGTCTGGCCTGGCAAGGTTTGACATTGCTGAAACACGATTACAATGACACATACATAGTTAAAAAGCTTGCAGCGTCCAGCCAGAAACTGTGCCACACCGGCAGGCTTAGACTTCCAAAACGTTGAGTGTTTTTGGCGTGTTGTCTGAACACGCTGTAAAGCGCTCGATAAACACAGATGGTTTTTGCAATCTCAGGTCAGGGTACATATCTGTATCTCTATAAAGTTCAACCCTTTATATCCTACTGATGATGCCTTCCAATAACCGCTTAATGTGTGATCTTTGTTTTTAAAGATCTAGATGTGAAATAGCCTGCTGGGAGTTGTAGTCTTCTGGGGAGCTACGGGTTGCTTATCCTGTTTCGTGTTTTATTAAGGCAAATTACTTCGCCCAGTACAGCGAGACGCCGGTGATAGCAGTGTGCCGGTAGGAAGGTTCTGGATGGAGTGGTAAGGTCACAGTTGAAGCAGAAGTATTGTGCACCGTGAAAACATTAACAAGGTAATGAACGATGATAATATTGTTATTAAGATTCTTATGTGATCTCAATAAATCGAGTCTAGCGAGATACCAGCAGATATGATGGACACTGACTACAAATACCGACATACAGGCCCACATTACACCATGTAAATGAATCAGTGAAGGTACCACACCTACTATAATACTTGTTTTTTCCATGTGCAGCTCATCTGCTCCTCCGATCCCTGTGGTTTATTGGATAAAGTTTCTCCTGACCCCCTGATGAAAATGAACAAGTGAACTGTCAATCAGTGGAATGGCCATTCAGTGGATAAGGGACCTGAGCCCGGTGCTGAGGGGGTCACCCAGTGACCAGCACAAAGTTGACCAGATCCTAAGGTAGACGTGGTGATCATTGGGTTTTTTTTTCTTTACTATTATAAGCAAGATTATAAGCAAGTTCCAGCTATTCCCAGGTAAGTCCTTTTTGATGTTTTCCTGAGAGAGCCTGGAAGTCTGACAGTCCCTTTGCATCACTTTATGGCAGCAGTAAGCAGCTCGTTAAGCTGTCAGAAGTCGCTGTTCGTTTTTGCGGTAAGGGCCTTGACTGGCGGCACCTTGATGAGGTTGCAAGTGGCGGATTTCAAGGTAAAGATCCTACATCAGGACGCCGGGGGGGAAAGATAAGAATTGCAAACATGAGGTTTTGAAGGGGTTCTGTTTGCATGTTGGAAAGTTTGTTAGCGGGGGTGAACATGCTCTTTAATGGACACCAAACTGAATTTTAACCAAATTTTGAAAGCGTCAGGACTTTATTTTAAAAACAGAGTTATCTGCTTACTTACAACCCCCCAGTGCCGCAATTCCGTGTTCCAGTTGAACCTCATCTCACAGACATATGGCTTCTTCCACCCCTTTCTCTTTTCCCTGACATGTTTGGACTTGGAGACTTGTCAGTTATCTGCCTGCTACCCCAATGCTATTCTGTTTGTAGAAGTTTATTACATGCCTTTGTACCCAGATATTTAATAGGTTCTATTCCGTTTTAACAGGTATCCACCTCCTCCCCTGCTCAATGAGCTTTTTATCAGCTTGAGCATTTTTCAGAGGAGGCAACAGGTGAAACAGCAGTCAATCATTGTTGTGATGTCAGTTGTCATAGCCTTGATTGACTGCATGGAGGGAGGGGCCGGCTTACTCTACTCTACGAATGGGGACAATAACCTTATATATCTGGTTAGTAATGCAGGTAATAAAGTGCAAAATATACAGTTGGAGTTGGGGGCAGGTAGGGTGGACATGCCATTGAATTTTCTTCAGGGGAGCTTTTTGATGATATGCTAGTGCACTTATATATTCTATATTTCCAAATACTGTAAATCAACAAAAGCCAAGTTTTTTGTTGATATATACTCTATGATTAATAATATTATAATAATCATATCAAACTAAGAATTTATTAAGAATTGTTGTAAATTGTGAAGAAATTGTAACATAAATAAGATTTGGTGTTTAAAGGAGAATTATACTTATGCAGTGCCTGATTCTTTCTGGCTCCTCCCACAGTTAGTTTCACTGACCATTCTCCATTATCTGGCATTACAGAACATATGTTAATTAAGAGGGGGAAGAGTTTGAGAACGGGCAGAAAGCAGTTAGTCAGTGTTTGGCCACGCTAATGTTTTTGCTGCATTTTGCGATCCTTTTGCGATTTGCAGTCTGCATGATCTTTTTTCACAGGAAGCTGCGATCGTCTTTTGGTACGTTTTTGTCAAAATCTTGACAGAAACTTGATACAAATTTGTGGAAGCGCATAGAAAAACAGACACATAGGACATGAATTTTATTTTTACCCATGATCCCCTGGGAAACACAGGTAAAAGCAGATACATGTGGATGGAAAAAGCGCCAGCATTTTTACGTGAGCTCATGGGGCCCTACGGCATGAGTATAATTTTTGCTTTAATACAAATAGACGTGAGGTCATGGGAGATGCTTTGCTGTACATGAAACAGAACAGATATTCAGATGTATAGATGTACATGGCTTCTAGTTACTATGCTATTCATTAGCTGTGTGTACTGGGGGATTTAGTTCATTCAGCTGTTATGGATTGAGAATCTCAAAAATGACAAGTATCTATGGGTTGATGTCTGTTTTATTTGCATGTCATTAGCATATCATTATACCTGCTGGAAATTGTTTGCTTAATGCAGCCCCAAGAAACAGAACGGTGTTCGTGTAACTAGACTTGGCTCTACCAATCCAGTTGGCACTCTCTTGTCTGGATTGCTGTTGGCATAGGGACAAATCTACCCCCCAGTGACCGATTTCCATTAGGATACTTCTAATCATTTAATAATTCTCAGCTACACATTGTTAATGATCCAATTGGCTGCAGTTTTAATGCATATTATATGTCGTTATGCATAATCTATAGTAACTTTTATATATACGCTGGATGTTTTACCTCTCCTAGTTTATTCAAAATTTTGCCTGTGCTTTTATTAGGTAATATTCCCACATCTCTAAGGGGCGGATGAAATTTTGTATTGAATGTTCCCCTAGTCTCTATTAGAGATTTAATGTGGGTTCGAATAGAACCCAGTTTTCGAATCAAATCTGAGGGTTTCGAAATCCCTCCGAAACTTTCTGAACTCCCAAATTCACGGAACCCCGGATTTTTCGAAATTTTCGATTTTTAGAGAAAATCGAAAGTAGATGATTTTCGAAAGTAGATGATTTTCGAAATCGAAAGTAAATGATTTTTGAAAATCGAAAGTAGATGATTTTTGAAATCGAAAGTAGATGATTTTTGAAAATCAAAAGTAGATGATTTTCGAAAGTTGATGATTTTCCAAAGTAGATGATTCTTGAAAATCGAAAGTAGATGATTTTTGAAAATCGAAAGTAGATGATTTTTCAAATCGAAAGTAGATAATTTTTGAAAATCAAAAGTATATGATTTTTCAAATCAAAAGTAGATATTTTTGAAAATCGAAAGTAGATGTTTTTTCAAAATCGAAAGTAGATAATTTTTGAAAATCGAAAGTAGATGATTTTTCAAAATCAAAGTAGATAATTTTTGAAAATCGAAAGTAGATGATTTTTCAAAATCGAAAGTAGATAATTTTTAAATCGAAAGTAGATGATTTCAAAATCGAAAGTAGATAATTTTTTGAAAATCAAAAGTAGATGATTTTTCAAAAATCGAAAGTAGATGATTTTTCAAAATCAAAAGTAGATAATTTTTGAAAATCGAAAGTGATGATTTTTCAAAATCGAAAGTAGATATTTTTGAAAATCAAAAGTAGATGATTTTCGAAAATCGAAGTGATGATTTTTGAAATCAAAAGTAGATGATTTTCGAAAGTTGATGATTTTCCAAAGTAGATGATTCTTGAAATCGAAAGTAGATTATTTTGAATATCAAAAGTAGATGATTTTTTGAAAATCGAAAGTAAGATGTTTTTCAAAATCGAAAGTAGATAATTTTTGAAAATCGAAAGTAGATGATTTTTCAAAATCGAAATAGATAATTTTTGAAACAAAAGTAGATGATTTTCGAAAATCGAAAGTAGATGATTTTTCAAAATCAAAAGTAGATAATTTTTGAAAAATCGAAGTAGATGATTTTTCAAATCGAAAGTAGATAATTTTTGAAATCAAAAGTAATGATTTTCGAAGTTGATGATTTTCCAAAGTAGATGATTCTTGAAAATCGAAAGTAGATGATTTTTGAATATCAAAAGTAGATGATTTTTTGAAAATCGAAAGTAGATGATTTTTCAAAATCGAAAGTAGATAATTTTTGAAAATCGAAGTAATGATTTTTCAAATCGAAAGTAGATAATTTTTTGAAAATCAAAAGTAGATGATTTTCGAAAATCGAAAGTAGATGATTTTTCAAAATCGAAGTAGATAATTTTTTTGAAAATCAAAGTAGATAATTTTTGAAAATCGAAAGTAGATGATTTTCGAAAATCGAAACTCGAACTTTCAAACTTTCCAAAAATTTGAAAACGAACGAAACTCAACAGTTTCGAACATCTCTAGTCTCTCTGTTTGTTTTTTAACAAAGAGAAAAGTAAAAATTCTGCTGTGTATTAAATTACATATTATTCAGTTCTCTGCAAACCTGTATGGGCACTATTATTCATGTTCATTATTATTATTTTGTGGTTTGTTTTGAGAGACCTGGAACAATATAAAATGACATTGTATGTGTTTCATTTATTTTTTGTAAAATCCAATTTGTTTGTGGTCGCCCTAAAGGTCCAACCTGCGCCCCTCTATTTGTTGGCAACTACAACTGCCATCATTCAGTGGGTGCCAGGTTGGACAACATCCCTGCTCTAGCTTCCATTTTTTGGCTGTCATTGTCCATAAGTCCAATCCTGTTTGCCCCTGGTCTTCCACAATTAACCTTCAATCCCCCCATTTCAGTGATTTTTATAAGCCAAAAATGGAAGAAGCCAAAGAAAAGATGGAAATGGAGAGAGAATTGACCGCGCTACCGGACCACCTGCTCCGTCCCCTAAACCATCTCTCTTCCCGGCAAGAAAAAAGGGACAGGTAAAGGTGCATTTGTGCAGCACAGACAGCTGCAAAATTATCACTTTCGATTTGAAAAATCATCTACTTTCGATTTTCAAAAATTATCTACTTTTGATTTTGAAAAATCATTCTACTTTCGATTTCGAAAATCATCTACTTTTGATTTTCAAAAATTACTACTTTCGATTTTGAAAAATCATCTACTTTCGATTTTCAAAAATTATCTACTTTCGATTTTGAAAAATCATCTACTTTCGATTTTCAAAAATCATCTACTTTTGATATTCAAAAATCATCTACTTTCGATTTTCAAGAATCATCTACTTTGGAAAATCATCAACTTTCGAAAATCATCTACTTTTGATTTTCAAAAATCATCTACTTTCGATTTTCGAAAATCATCTACTTTTGATTTTCAAAAATTATCTACTTTCGATTTTGAAAAATCATCTACTTTCGATTTTCAAAAATTATCTACTTTTGATTTTGAAAAATCATCTACTTTCGATTTTCGAAAATCATCTACTTTTGATTTTCAAAAATTATCTACTTTCGATTTTGAAAAATCATCTACTTTCGATTTTCAAAATTATCTACTTTCGATTTTGAAAAAATCATCTACTTTCGATTTTCAAAAATTATCTACTTTTGATTTTGAAAAATCATCTACTTTCGATTTTCAAAATTATCTACTTTCGATTTTGAAAAATCATCTACTTTCGATTTTCAAAAATTATCTACTTTTGATTTGAAAAATCATCTACTTTTGATTTTCAAAAATTATCTACTTTCGATTTTAAAAATCATCTACTTTCGATTTTCAAAAATCATCTACTTTCGATTTTCAAGAATCATCTACTTTGGAAAATCATCAACTTTCGAAAATCATACTTTTGATTTTCAAAAATCACTACTTTCGATTTTCAAAAATCATCTACTTTCGATTTTCAAAAATCATTTACTTTCGATTTTCGAAAATCATCTACTTTCGAAAATCATCTACTTTCGATTTTCTCTAAAATCGAAATTTCGAAAAATCCGGGTTCCGTGATATTTGGATTCAGAAAGTTTCGGAGGGATTTCGAAACCCTCAGATTTGATTCGAAAACTGGTTTCTATTCGAACCCACATTAAATCTCTAATAGAGACTAGGGGAACATCAATACAAAATTTTCATCAGCCCCTTAGAGATGTGGGAATATACCTAATAAAAGCACAGGCAAAATTTTGAATAAACTAGGAGAGGTAAAACATCCAGGTATATATAAAAGTTACTATAGATTATGCATAACGACACTAATTATGCATTAAACCTGCAGCACATTGGATCATTAACAATGTGTAGCTGAGAATTATTAATGATTAGAAGTATCCTATATGGAAATCCGGTCACTGGGGTAGATTTGTCCCTATGCCAACAGCAATCCAGACAAGAGAGTGCCAACTGGATTGCGTTGAGCCAAGTCTAGTTTACCGAACACCGTTCTGTTTCCTTGGGCTGCATTAAGCAAACATTTCCAGCAGGTATAATGATATGCTAATGACATGCAAATAAAACAGACATCACCCATAGATACTTTTCATTTTTGAGATTCTCAATCCATAATCAGCTGAATGAACTAAATCCCCCGTACACACAGCTAATGAATAGCATAGTAACTAGAACCATGTACATCTATACATCTGAATATCTGTTCTGTTTCATGTACAGCAGCATCTCCCCATGACCTCACGTCTTATTTGTATTAAAGCAAATTTATACTCATGCCGTAAGAGGCCCCCTTGAGCTCACGTAAAAATGCTGTGCGCTTTTTCCATCCACATGTATCTGCTTTTACCTGTGTTTCCCAGGGGATCATGGGTAAAAATAAAATTTCATGTCCTATTGTGTCTGTTTTTCTATGCGCTTCCACAAATTTGTATCAAGTTTCTGTCAGATTTTGACAAAAACGTACCAAAAATGACGATCGCAGCTTCCTGTGAAAAAAATCATGCAGACTGCAAATCGCAAACGGATCGCAAAATGCAGCAAAAACATTAGCGTGGCCAAACACTGACTAACTGCTTTCTGCCCTTTCTCAAACTCTTCCCCCTCCTTAATTAACATATGTTCTGTAATGCCAGATAATGGAGAATGGTCAGTGACACTAACTGTGGGAGGAGCCAGAAAGAAATCGCACTGCATAAGTATAATCTCCTTTAAACACCAAATCTTATTTATGTTACAATTTCTTCACAATTTAACAACAATTCTTACCTAAATTCTTAGTTTGTATATGATTATTATATAATTATTATCATAGAGTATATTATCAACAAAAAACTTTGGCTTTTGTTGATTTCAGTATTGGAAATATAGAATATATAAGTGCACTAGCATATCATCAAAAAGCTCCCCCTGAAGAAATTCAATGGCATGTCCACCCTTACCTGCCCCCAACTCCAACTGATATATTTGTGCACTTTATTACCTGCATTACTAACCAGATATATAAGGTTATTGTCCCCATTCGGGTAAGTAAGCCGCCCCTCCCTCCATGCAGTCAATCAAGGCTATGACAACTGACATCACAACCAATGATTGACTGCTGTTTCACCTGTTGCCTCCTCTGAAAAATGCTCAAGCTGATAAGCTCATTGAGCAGAGGGAGGAGGTGGATACCTGTTAAAACGGAATAGAACCTATTAATATCTGGGTACAAAGGCATGTAAAACTTCTACAACAGAATAGCATTTGGGGTAGCAGGCAGATAACTGACAAGTCTCCAAGTCCAAACATTCAGGGAAAAGAGAAGGGGGTGAAGAAGCCATATGTCTGTGAGATGAGGTTCAACTGGAACTGAATTGCGGCACTGGGGGGTGTTTAAGTAACAGATAACTCACTTGTTTTTTAAAATAAAGTCCTGACGCTTTCAAAATTTGGTAAAATTCAGTTTTGGATGTCCATTAAAGACATGTTCACCCCCCTAACAAACTTTCCAACATGCAAACAGAACCCCTTCAATCCTCATGTTTGCAATTCTTATCTTCCTCCCCCCGGCGCTCCTGATGTAGGATCTTTACCTTGAAATCCGCCACTTGCAACCTCATCAAGGTGCCGCCAGTCAAGGCCCTTACCGCAAAATCACGAACCCGACTTCTGACAGCTTACGAGCTGCTTTACTGCTGCCATAAAGCTGATGCAAAGGGACTGTCAGACTTCCAGGCTCTCTCAGGCAAACATCAAAAGGACTTACCTGGGAATAGCTGGAACTTGCTTATAATCTGCTTATAATAGTAAAAAAAAAACCCAATGATCACCACGTCCTACCTTAGGATCTGGTCAACTTTGTGCTGGTCACTGGGTGACACCCCCTTCAGCACCGGGCTCAGGTCCCTTATCCACTGAATGGCCATTTCCACTGATTGACAGTTCACTTGTTCATTTTCATCAGGGGCGTCAGGAGAAACTTTATCCAATAACCACAAGGGATCACGGAGGAGCAGATGAGCTGCACATGGAAATAACAAGTATTTATATGTAGGTGTGTTTTACCTTCACTGATTCATTTACATGGTGGATGTGGGCCTGTATGTCGGTATTTGTAGTCAGTGTCCATCATATCTGCTGGTATCTCGCTAGACTCGATTTATTGAGATCACTAAGAAATCTTATAACAATATTATCATCGTTCATTACCTTGTTAATGTTTTTCACGGTGCACAATACTTCTGCTTCACTGTGACCTTACCAACTCCATCCAGAACCTTCCTACCGCGCCACACTGCTTATCACCGGCGTCTCGCGTGTACTGGGCGAAGTAATTTGCCTTAAATAAAACACGAAACAGGATAAGCAACCCGTAGCTCCCCGAAACTACAACTCCCAGCAGGCTATTTCACATCTAGATCTTTAAAACAAAGATTCACAATTAAGCGGTTTATTAAGGCATCATCAGTAGGATATAAAGGGTTGAACTTATAGTAGTATACAGATATGTACCCTGACCTGAGATTGCAAAAACCATGTCTGTGTTTATCGAGCGCTTTACAGCGATTCAGACAACACGCCAAAAAACACTCAACGTTTGGGAAGTCTAAGCCTGCCTGGCTGTGGCACAGTTTCTGCCTGGACCTGCAAGCTTCTTTTAAACTATGTATGTGTCATTGTAATCGTGTTTCAGCAATGTCAAACCTTGCCAGGCCAGACGGTTTGGAAACTACAACTCCCAGCATGCCTTGGTTGCATTAGATTCTAAATATCTGGGGAGCCAAGGTTCTACGTCACTGAAACATGATTACAGTGGCACATACAGTTACCTTGTCAGTAGGGTCACATGTTAACTTCCTGCTAAGTTTTATTTAATGACTAATTACCTAGTCATAATAAAACATTAAACAACCAGTCTTTCTAAACACATATACATATTAACAAATATTAACATATAATCCTACAATAGGAAACATTTAGGAATAATAAACGTTGTCTTTAAAATGACGTCATTGTAAAGCGTGCAATGACGTCACCCTAGAATCTCCAATAGGGTTAAACTCATTGAAATGTGTAATAAAATATCACTAGAGATGTCATGGTCCCTATGGCAGGGTTGAGGGGACCTTTGTGACAGTACAGGGGGCGGCTATGACGTCATTCCGCCCTCACCAGGTGCCCATACACATCCTGAGGGCCCAGGAAGAAGGTGCAGTTCAGGGCCTCCTCCAACCTCCGGCACTTGGCGGATCCGGTAGAACTCTGTAGCCGCTTGTTTCAACCGTCTCGCTCTCTGGCCTCCCGCTGGCTCCCTGGCAACTCATGTTCTCAGGTTGGAATCAGATGTGAGGAGAACCCGCTGCTCTGTAGTTGCCGGAGTAAACGCGTCAAGCTTCCACCGTTGCTAGGAGACCATGTCATGTGGTGTAAGCGAACCCTCTCGCACATTGCGCCTTAGCTACAAGGGGTAGAATGCACCCCGCGCGTGCGCAGTGAAAACCGGTGTAACCTGCAATGTCAGTCAGGAAATCTCATTAATAAATGTAATGTGTGGTTATTGGTCTCTGTGCACTCACTTGTTCCAGACCAATAAGGAATTTTCATCTTTAGTTAATTGACTTTGCCTTGCCAGAAAAAATCCTTAAACTTGGAACACACCTGTCATTGTGCAGCTTTCCCTATTTTCAAAGGATCAGAGAGAGGACATGGGCAGGTCACCCGTATCTCTCTAAGGCCTACACACAAGGCGATTTTTGGCCAACCGACCGTTATTTTACCCAGCCTTAAAGGGACACTACACTGAAAAAAGACTTTCCTCATCTAATCTATAATTGAAACACATGTAAGTAGCACTTAATCTGATTTGCGTGTGTTGCTGCATGCCTTCAATCCAGCACACATTTTGTTTAGGAGCAGTATCCCCCCTCCCTCTTTTAACCACTCCCACTTCCATCCGACCTACTTTTTTCCCACAAACCACCTGTCAAGCCTGCACACAGCATACAGCATTCCAACTGTCAAATCTCTGTCACCATTCCAGCTACAGTAAAACTACTCACAGAAGAATAGTTGCTTTTTTAACATTCGTTTTTTATTTATTGGACTCAAAAAAAACAGTTATGCATAGTGTACAATATAAAATATCTCGGGGTCAAAACAGTTTGAACAGTTACAATTTTCATAAAGTACAAATCATTATGTAGGCATTTCTTTGTTATTTAGGTTAGTTTACCTTTATCCAATATTTTTTTTATTTTCCTATAAGTATAGGTTATTAAGGATTACTAAAAATTATCAAGAAAAAAAACTAGAACATAAAAAATAAAACACGGTATGTGGGTCTATTGAGAGTTTTTAATAGCATATTGTAGTTATAGAGTATTTATTTATCAATGTTTTTCTATCTTAAGAAGTTCTGAGATTCTATTGCGGTTGTCTGACCATAACATCCAGGATATGACACTTTTACATAGTGTCCTTTGGAAGTGGCGAATGTACGTTCATATTCGCTGTTAAGGTTTACGGTATTTATTATTTCTGCCCATGTGAGGAAATCGGTTGATCTCCAGTATTTAGCTAATTTTGTTCTTATTGTGGTCAACACGTGAAACATTATTGTGGTCATATATTTTGATATTCATCACATATCTATATTTAATAGCGCTTGAGCTGGGTTAGGGGGCAGTGCCAAGCTAAAATGTTGATAATAGTTTAAAGGCTCTTCCCACAGCTTTAGGGCAGCTCCAGAAAAAATATGAAGTAGGTGCTTCTTTGGCCACATATCTCCAAACATTTGTTACTTATTCCTAAATGTATTTGCTCAATATTGTTGGGGTTTTATACCAACGTAGGCGAATTAACATTAGCTTCCAGTGCTTAACACATTTGGATAGTTTATATGATAGACATTACCTTACCCCTTCTACTACCCAATATGATCCCACCCGTCTTTCACACTCCACCGCCAATCTATTTACAGCCTACCGATTCCCGCACCTAATGTCTCACCCCCATATCCTCTAGACTGTAACTCTTTGGGCAGGGTCCTCTCTCCTATTGTATCATGGTATTGCTGTAAGAAACACATCACTCTTTACTTATATTAGTATTACCTATTGTGTAATATGTATGACTTTGTATAACATGTATTACCCTGTATGTAATGTATGAGTATGTAATTGTAAAGCGCCTCAGATGTTGGCGCTATAAAATCAATAATAATATAATAATAATAATAATAATAATGATAGTTTGATTGCTTTTTGCCATTGTTCTTCTGAGATGTCCGTTTGCAAATCACTTTCCATTTTATGAGTGGGGGTAGTTCAGATAGAACTGATTCAGGTATTAGTGCTTTATAGTTATGTTTTATCCCTTTTTTATTATATGTTATTATTGGTTTTGTTGCATTATATGTCTTAGCTAGAGATATTTGTAAAAATCTTTGTTAGATAATTGATATTCTGCTTTCAAGTCTTCAAATGTTCGAATTCCTTGATCATTCTAAAGTTGTTGTAGTTGAGTTAGACCAGATGTCTGCCAAGAGGATGAATTCAGGGACGCCTCTCTATTGAGGCAGGGTGAATTTTTTTTTTCTCCTGGTCTGGGGCACATGATTTTTCCATGATTTGCCAGCCCTGCAGATCAAAATCAATGTGGGCATCATTTACCATCACGTGGGCATCTAGTACCAATCACTGTTGGCATCATTTACCTGTCATTGTGGGCATTATTTACCAGTCATGTGTTAAAGCCCTCGCACTTCTGAACAAGCCACACCCCACTTCCGGACAAACGTTACCCAACACACGTCTTCTGTGGCATCCGAGGGGGAGGCAGCATTTTGAATTTTTTTTTTCAGGTGCCAAAAGTCTAGAGACGCCTGGATAAATTTATATCAAGGATTAGGAGATCTATAGAAGAGATAGGTATTTCTCCTTGTAGTCTGTATATCCCCTATAGGATTTGTATACCTGTTTCCAAACTTGAATAGTGTTGGTTATTGAATAGAATTTAGGGATGTCTATGTTAATGTTTCTTCCCTTTGTAATCACTGTTGCCCCAAAGCTTGTGCTATTTGTTCCACATTAGGACAAATATTAGGGAGTCAGGGGACATCCCTCTTGTCCCGTTTGTAAGAGTAAACGGATTTGATTGCAGTCCGGCAGTGAGACCATTGCGCTGGGTTAGAGTATGCTAGGATTGCTGTGTTTATGTTACCTGTGATATTAACTTTTGTAAAACTCCTTTCATACAGTCCCAATTTATCCTATCAACGCTTTTTCAGCGTCGATAGAAAGCGTAACAGGGGGTTGTATATGTGTTGGCCATTTGCATTAATTTATCAGTCTGCGCGTGTTGTCGGACGCTTGTCTAAAGGGTATAACCCAACCTGTCTGGGTTTATAAGTTCAGGGAGAATGGACTTCATTCTGTTTGCTAGAATAGTGGCATATATTGACATCCACATTCAAAAGTGAAATGGGTCTGAAATTTCAGGGGTTGTAGGTTCTTTGCTAGCTTTAGGCAAAGTGATTATTGTGCAGTCGGCATTTCTTTGTAGGAAATTGCCCTTTTGCACAGCTTTTTTAAAAGTCTAGTTAAGAAAGGGATTCATCTTTTTTTAAAGTTGTCGCTTGGGAAGCCATCGATTCCTGGTGTTTTATTTGTTGTCAGAGCATCAATTCCTTTAATGACTTCATCCTGCGTAATTTCTCTATTGGAGATATACAGGGAGATTCAATAAAAATTCTTATCATTTAAATGGTGTAATTTTGCCCCAACCAATCAGATCTTATTAACATTTGTAAGCTAACATCTGATTGGTTGGGGCAAAATTAGCACATTTTAAACGATATGAACTGTTATTGAATAACCCTGTAAGTTGGGAGGATGATCGGAGTGTTCGGAGATCTATTTGTGTTAGAAAGGAGTCAATATCATAGCTAGTAGACAATGTTCCCTCAAACCTCAAATTGGCTGGTGCGCAGAAAAATATTTCCTGTGCGCATACAAATTTAATAAACCGCGGCACTTACATGTTGGTGTGGTTAGTAGGATGATGTATGGTTTTGTCTTTTAAAAGATTATATAGTGATTCCTAATGAGTCTACTATATCATGGGGTTGGTAATTTTAATTCCTTTTTGAATTAGATGGCTAATTCTGTTTGACTTGTTTTCCTTTTATTTGTTTGCTAGTATTTTACCTGTTTTATTGCCTGTAGCATATCGAGCTCCTATTTTCTATAGCTATTCGAATTTTGTACATTTAATTGTTGCAATTTGCTTGTGGAAGGGAGATTTTTGAAAATCAAAAGTAGATGATTTTCGAAAGTTGATGATTTTCCAAAGTAGATGATTCTTGAAAATCGAAAGTAGATGATTTTTGAATATCAAAAGTAGATGATTTTTGAAAATCGAAAGTAGATGATTTTTCAAAATCGAAAGTAGATATTTTTGAAAATCAAAAGTAGATGATTTTCGAAGTTGATGATTTTCCAAAGTAGATGATTCTTGAAAATCGAAAGTAGATGATTTTTGAATATCAAAAGGAGATGATTTTCGAAAATCGAAAGTAGATGATTTTTCAAAATCGAAAGTAGATAATTTTTGAAAATCAAAAGTAGATAATTTTTGAAAATCGAAAGTAGATGATTTTCGAAAATCGAAACTCGAACTTTCAAACTTTCCAAAAATTTGAAAACGGAACGAAACTCAACAGTTTCGAACATCTCTAGTCTCTCTGTTTGTTTTTAAACTAAAGAGAAGTAAAATATCTGCTGTGTATATAAATTACATATTATTCAGTTCTCTGCAAACCTGTATGGGCACTATTATTCATTGTTCATTATTATTATTTTGTGGTTTGTTTTGAGAGACCTGGAACAATATAAAATGACATTGTATGTAGTTTCTATTTATTTTTTTGTAAAATCCAATTTGTTTGTGGTCGCCCTAAATGTCCAACCTGCGCCCCTCTAGTTGTTGGCAAACTACAACTGCCATCATTCAGTGGGTGCAGGTTGGACAACATCCCTGCTCTAGCTTCCATTTTTTGGCTGTCATTGTACCAATAAGTCCAATCCTGTTTGCCCCTGGTCTTCCCACAATTAACCTTCAATCCCCCCATTTCAGTGATTTTTATAAGCCAAAAATGGAAGAAGCCAAAGAAAAGATGGAAATGGAGAGAGAATTGACGCCGCTACCGGACCAGCCTGCTCCGTCCCCTAAACCATCTCCTCTTCCCGGCAAGAAAAAAGGGAGCAGTAAAGGTGCATTTGTGCAGCACAGACAGATAAAAGGGTTTGGTGATGTAGAGATTTATAGAACATTACACACATTGTCATTAGAATTTTAGGGTTTTTGGTTTTCAGCCCTGAGCACTGAATTTAACTGCTGAAAATAAAGCTCCAGCTTACTAATTACTAAACAGCTGTACATGTGTTTAAGGGATCATGAAAGGTAGAACTGGTATAGGCTATCCCTTTAAAATACATTTCAATGTACTAGTGAACTGAATAGGCATTGTTACAGAGATTTGCAAATCCCTATTCCCAACGTTTGTCCTCCTTATATTTAGTTATCAGTCCTAAGCTGTATTTTATTGCTGATTATTCATGCAAACATTTTGTGAATTTTTATCATGAGATTTAGGGCACGGCC
This sequence comes from Hymenochirus boettgeri, assembly GCA_019447015.1. Taxonomy (NCBI): domain Eukaryota; kingdom Metazoa; phylum Chordata; class Amphibia; order Anura; family Pipidae; genus Hymenochirus; species Hymenochirus boettgeri. Next base: position 4,651,597 of record CM033475.1, on the reverse strand, counting down.
ACACTGAAACGCAAACGCACACGTAATCGCATGCAATTTCATGTGCGATTTTGTTGCGTTTGCACATGCGTTCTTTTCATTAAGTATTGGAAAACGCATGCGATTGCAATTTTAAATGCGGAACGCAAATCGCAAGCACAACCGAATTGCACCCGAAAACGCAAGCGTAAATGCAGAAAAATCGCAGCAGTGTGGCCTAGCCCTTTAAGGAAATGTCCACCCCCCCCAAAACCTAGAAACCATTCTACATACCATGGGTAATTTTAAAGGGGGGGAGAATTAGAATGCCCAGAATCCCCCTTTCTGCTAGTCTATAGTTACCTGCAGGTAACAGTCGGACGGTAACATACAGTAATAATCTAATGGTAATGTACTGTAACAGTCTGACGGTAACATACAATAACATTGTGATGGTAATGTACTGTAACAGTCTGACGGTAACATACAATGGTAATGTACTGTAACAGTCTGACGGTAATATACAGTAACATTGTGATGGTAATGTACTGTAACAGTCTGACGGTAACATACAGTAACATTGTGATGGTAATGTACTGTAACAGTCTGACACATTTCATGTTCACTGCAGGCAAAAAGGCATCAGTAGTAGAGAAGCCGATTCCACCAGCTGAACCCCCAGAGCCGTCTGTACAAGGAAGCATTGCAATTGGGGCATTGTCACTTGCCGTGGCCAATGCTTCTGCCATACTCACCGAAACCCCTTTATACTTACACATCGCAGCCTTACGGAACAAACAGGTATCAAATTAAATAGCACTTTAATCCACAGGACAAATGTGTATAGACTGTAGTTCTCCTTTAAACAATCTTTCCTGCACAATCAGGCATATAACTGGATTTTCTCGCTATAGAAACCCACAGAATTCTTCATGCCCACTCCCATGATAACACTGCTGAACTATGGGAAATGCTCCCCTGGCAAGCTAAACCTAATGAAGGAGGTCCTTGTTATTCCACAGGTTGGACTCTCGGTGCATCAGGTGGGTGCTTGTCACCTATTGCAATGGGGGGTGCATTTTGTTTTGTTGACAATCTATTTCACAGAAACTAATCCCTTTAACTGATTTCTCTCTAGAGCCTGGAAATGGTGTTGACTCTTCAGAAACAAATCTTTAAACAACTAGATAGTATCTCTAAGACTGGGGTAAGTTTCCTGGTCTAGGTTGACCTTCCATTGACCGCGTATGGATTAAGGATAACAATAATAACTCTTACGTTCTCGCCAACTGGATTGTGTCCATTTCTGCCACAGCAATGATTTGCGTGGTTGAAAAGAAACTAAAACTGTAACAGTAACGAGGCCAGATACAGGATTTACCCACTGGGTGAGAAATTGAGAAAAAGCCGCAGTCACATCAGCAGTTCTTTCTGCTGGAAGATTTTTTTTAAACTTATGATTTTGTTTGTCAGAAACCAGATGGAATATAAAGACTAGTGATACAGCATCTGATTCAGTTGAACATGTGCATTGCACGCTATAAGTAGATTTCAGCCTTTACATCTCCTTTAAACCATCCGCATCATTATTCAAACATTGACTCAGTGAAAATAATGCAGTTGCAACCGTTTGCACCATTGGATAAAGAGATGTAGAATACCACTAAGTTTGTCTCCTTGTCCGGAAACACTTCCTGTTACCCAGAAGTCTCAGCAATGTCACCATTTGTATCTACGAGCAATAAAGTTGTTGCATTATGCCCCACTAAGGCTTTTAATATATATCATTTCCAAAATGTCAAAATAAAAAACTAATAGTAGAAAAAAAATAATTCCCCTTTCTCTCCATACGATCTTGTAAATGGCGCCTAGCTCTTTGGACATACGTTTGAAGATACATTTCTTTATTCTCATTACTTTTAGACCGTAATGAAGAATGTGTCCCCACTTGGCAGCTTATTACTAGGGGGTGATCGTATAGAGCAACCTCTGGATTTAATATCTGAAGCCTGCCATCACACCGGCCTGGAACTAGGAAAAAATCTGTATTTAGCCATAAATTGTGCTGCCCATGAATTAATGGACTATGTAAGTAGCCTTTTAACACACCATGTCCTTAATTGACAGTGTTCTTTTTATTTCTAACACTATTGCTTAATTTCTGCCTTAACTATCCTCTCCTTCAATGTGCCCAAGGAATAGAATAGAATCCATTTTTAAAATTTACATATTTCTTTCAGAACAAAGGTAAATATGAAACCATAAGTGGAACATTCAAGAGTCCCGATGAAATGGTTGATCTCTATGTGGATTTAATTAACAGACATCCTGCTATACTGGCATTATTGGACCCTCTGAGAAAAGAGGTAAGGCGCAGCTAAAATAAGAGGACCAGAAGGAATGAATTACTTTTTTCGGAGGAAGAAACAATTTCTTTCTCTCTTACCCCGTGTTATTGCAAAGTTCTTGCAGCATTTATTGTAGAACTACAATGTACAACACACCTTCAATTGGAGGACGACAGGGACAAGCCTTTATAGTTTGGTTGGCTGTTTACTAAAGGTGCATAAGTTGTAGCCCATTGTCTCCTGTCCAGGGCATAGCTAACAGGGAGTGCACCTGCAGTGGGGTCAGAGGGGTGCACCGAATTTCTACTCTCCTATAAGTAGCGCCGTGCCCATGAGGCACATTGAAAAATCTGCTGAAGGTGCCAGCACCACAGCTATTGTGTTTCTATTACACGGGCTCCTGCACTTGAGGCTCTTTGGTTTATAGCTTCACAACTACCACCTTTAGGGTCCATATTCTGTCCCACTATGGTTAAAGTGGCCATATAGTGTTGATTACCTACCAACATTCCCAAGAAGGACATCGCCTGGTCAGTCACTTTATGATCAGTGTTACAGATTTACCAGGTAAAACCGCTGGGATATTAGACATTTCATTTAATTCAATGTTCATCGGATACAATGTAGAAATGACTGTAACGTCTAATAAGCGCATGACCACCTTTAAAAGCACTGAAACATTAAAGGGCCACTTAACCTTAAATTATCTATAACTGTATATTAAAGAGTTAATCAATTTAGAAGTTCTTTCGCCAGCTTTCCCTTTGCCTGCCTTATTTCAAAGAAAAATATTATTACGGTATAAGGGAAACGAGACAGAAAAGCTAAAATCCAAACCTTTAACAATATTGCAACAGGCAAGCAGAGTGAGAGCTGTCAGTAAAACTAACTCTGAAGGTGACCATACATTAGGACAATTTTATGTACAATCTGACATTTCCATCGATTGGCCTAAAAATTGTACATTTTCCCGGTCTTGTGCGACATTAGATCGTAATTACGATCGAGAAAGTCGTTTTTTATAGTCGATTGGTAAAATGATTTATTGTTTTCTAAAGTTCCGATTAAATGTGAATGTAATGTAACCTCACAATAGACGACATTTGATATTAATCGCAAAACAAATTGAATGTCGAACAATATTTATGGTACATCTTCGTACAATTACCATTGTACATCTGTCTATCAAAGTATCGGTCGGTTTAAGATCGTAATTACGATCGTAATAGTATATGGCCACCTTTATTGTCAGTAACGCTTGCTCCAACTTCCTATACAATTATAGGTTGTGGTGGGAAATGGTTAATTTTGGGGTTTAAACTTTATATTTATAGATATAAAAAACAAACAGTCCCAATATAAAGCTGCCCTTATTTCGGAAGTACACAAAAAGATCGAGCTTAACCAATGTGGCATATTACACACAGAGGATATATTAAATAAATATTACTATAGAAATTGTTGTAGTTATTTCTCGATTTAGACCAGCGTCAGTCTCTTGCCTTTGCTTCCTGACAGCCTATTCAGGATTTCTGCGAATTTCCTGCAGCGTAAATATCCTTTCTGATTCCACTATTCAGCTCTCATGTTTGCTACACAATGTCTCGACTTAGCACATTTTATCCAAACAATCCTCGCATTAACCCGCCTTTTATCTGTAAAACACTCAACATAATTATCAAAGCTTATTCACCTTGTAGTTTTTTTTTTTAAAGTCAATTTCTAAAGTCACCGTTTAAGAAGCATTGATTGAAATTCTTTAATCTCACTTAGCGACGCTACACGGTAAAAACCGAACAATGCTCTTCTTACCACTAACGTATTGTTCTTGTCAAGTCATTGTGTCTTTTACCATTTAAATTGTCATTTCTTAAGACAATACGCTGTCTTGGAGTAAAGCGCGCATATTAAGGTTTAGAATTTCGAGAGCTACGGGTTTCTATTGAAGGATGAATACAGAAAGCAGGAAATGTTTAATCAGGGAGAAAAATTAATTTTAGCAATCTAGGCTGTCAAGCTATGTCTTTAAAAGGATATAGAGATAAAGTTACAAAATGTGAAACAAGGGTTTCTTGTGACTGTCAATCTATCTGTAGATAAATGTCCATTTTAGATTCCTTGCAATTTGGTTGTACCTTGTCCAGTAGGTCAGGCTCTGCTAACGAGGTGAAGACAAGTGAGAATAGTGCTCCAAGGTATAGTCAGGAAGTAATTATCAATGGAATCTATTGCCTGATTATTACATTTTATTTCAAGACATCTGGTTATATGAAAACAATCCTTGTCTGTGTGTCTGGAATAGCAGATCCCTGCAGATTTTCTGGAATTTACCTGCATTTTTTTAACGTTGCCGCTAGGACAATTCTGCATATAACATTTTCCTAGCGGCAAAACGTCTGGATATGCTAATAAAATGTCAGAAAAATGTCATAAGACGTTATGGTCATTGGTTGACGCCTACAGCCTTCTCTGTGCATGCCCGAGCTTGTAATAAGCTTGCAGAGCATAGGTAGGAGGTGGCAACTTCTGACAGTGCTGCAAAGACCAGAAGCATTACATCACATTAGAAATCTCTTTCTAGTTTAAAAGGAGTAAGGCTGTGTAAACATGATGCAATATTTCGGGCCAATCGACCAATAGTTCAGTGTATCGGTCGTTCAGGCCAGAAACATTGAATTGGTTTTCTACCAGACGCAACCATCGTCCAACCTTTCATTCGTCTGGATCAGCGTCGTTCGTCCTGGCCGACCAGTCAGAAGTGCCTACGGTCGGTCAGGACAAAGGATCTGCCCATGTGTATCCATCTTAAATCTAGCAGTTTGGATTGGTGGCAACAATTACCGGTATGTGTATGGAGCCCAAGCAGATAAGCAACAATTCACATCATTTTTGTCTGATGGACTGACATGTCCTTCAAGAACGAAAGAAATAAAATCTGTATTTGCATGTACAATGCAGCTGAAGGGACAATTGCCAGTGCATTTATTTTGGTCCATAGTAGAGGTTAATAATCGTTTTTTGGGAGATTGTCAAGTAAACAAACATTTTATATATCTGTATACACACAGCATGTGGGCAATGATAGTGTTTTGTTAACAGACAGGCAGTAGCTTTACGACCAGGGGAACAGCCAGGATTGGTGCCACAGTCTGGAGTAGAAAGACCCTTGGTAGATCTTTAATCTTTTGGTTCATAAAATTGGTCTGTCTGAATAGTCGGACACATGGGTTTATAACAGCCAATTGTGTGGCCTTTGATAGATCACATGATTAGTCGGGCTGAAATATCGGTCACATGACTTTAAAGGACAACTCCACTCTTATAATAACATCTTTTAGAAAAAATGTCCCCTTTAAAATATGTGGAGATATCCAAGTTTGTCCTCTGGAATCATTAGCATATGCCTGCTATGTTCCTGGATGCCTTGTGGAAACGGGGGTAGTGTGTGTTAAAGGCTATATTTGTTCACGCCCCCTCCAGCAATTTTGGAGCTGGTTCTGAGCATGAGCATGCTCAAAAGAGGCAGCTAGGTTTTAGCATTACGTTATAGGCTGTGATGTCAACTGTTAAATCCATAACTGACAGTTACTAACTGGAAGAACCAGGAAGCAGAAACAGGGGAAACAGGACTTTGTGCAGGATTTCAGCATTCTAACTCAGGTTTGGGGGGGGGATTGACTTATATCATTTTTAATTTGAGGGCTGAACCTGCACTTTATGTCCAACAGACAGACTAGCGATTGGCTGAAAAACAAAGCCATAGCATTTTCTATAAACAGGCAAGAAATATAACATTTGATATTTCATTGAATAAAACTGTCAGTAATGATCTAAAAGAAGGAATAATAAAGAACAGGTTCATCATAGGGTTAATGGTTCTCATGGTCTCTATATCATCCTATGGATATGCATTGAGCTGTGCACACAGTGAATGTTCTGTCAGGGAGTCTGTCTGGAATATCAGATATTTTGCTCTGTTTATTGAATCCACATTTCCTGTTATTTAGGGTTCCATTGTTTACACCACTGACATTGATTTGATCGAGTGCAGTGTGACTAGGTAACACGAATCCCACCGGTTAACCTTTCTAGCATGGCTAATTAAAAGAACAGCTTGACTTTAAATAAGACGGGCTTCGTTGTTAACGAATTAAATCCAACTGGATGTTTAACCCATGTTTAAGGAAAGAAAATGCTGCAAAAACTAAAAAAAATCAATAAAATGCAATGGTCAAGATGCCATCAAACATTAGAATTCCTGCAATACTGTGTATGCCTTACTACTGGAATTCCTGCAATACTGTATGTGCCTTACTACTAGAATTCCTGCAATACTGTATGTGCCTTACTACTAGAATTCCTGCAATACTGTATATGCCTTACTACTAGAATTCCTGCAATACTGTATATGCCTTACTACTAGAATTCCTGCAATACTGTATATGCCTTACTACTGGAATTCCTGAAATACTGTATATGCCTTACTACTAGAATTCCTGCAATACTGTATATGCCTTACTACTAGAATTCCTGCAATACTATATATGCCTTACTACTGGAATTCCTGCAATACTGTATATGCCTTACTACTGGAATTCCTGCAATACTGTATATACGTTACTATGCATGTGACTATTGAAGGTGCACTAGCTCTAATTACTCTGTGCTGCTCATTCCCTCCGACATTTCCCTTTACAAAGGTCCATTATAGAAACCACATGGTGCAGAGCTGCAGGGGGAGGATAATAAAGTGAACCCGATCTTAGCACAGCTCTGTGCAATGCATTTCCCAGCAGTATTCCTTATTAGAATGCGTAATACTGTGTGTGTAGTTAAACTGTAGCTTGTTTTTTGGTATTGTAGACAGCTGCAAACCCAATATACAAACTTCAGTCTAAGAATAAGCCAGAGATCAGATACATAAAGACAGTAATGCTGTAACTTACCACACTGAATGCTGTTGGACCAGCACTTACATTTTTTGCACTTTGTATTACTTGCACTACACTTGTATGTAACATGTATGTTTTCCTTATTTATATTAATGCAACTGTAAAGCGCCACAGAAGATGTGGGTGCTATATAAATCCACAACAATAATAATAATAATAATAATAATAAGGAAATCCTGCATACAAATTCCAAGAAATCTCAGTTTACCAAACCATACGTTTAAGGTATTTGGAGATTAAGGGCATTAGATATAGAGTCACAAACAAATAAATATCAAGTAGTCAATAACGGACCCCGGACAGTTATTAAGATACAAGGTGGCAGCTCACTCTACCCAAGAGGCTATGAATCTCTGTCCAATTGAGTTCATATTTTGTGATTTATTTTTTTTAAACATGATGATAGAAAAACAATCTTTATGGTATAGAACATGGCCGCCAGCATGTTATAGAGTAATGTCTGGTGTATCCCTTTAACCAGGATTCTGTACAGTGGGAGAGTCTATGCAATACTCTTGGGTCCAAATGTTACATTCTTTCTGAAGCAGCAGCAAAACCTGTGTCTGAACTGTCTGAGTCCGGTACCATCAGTCACCCCACATGCATGGGTGTTGTCATCAAACACACTAATGAAACTACTATATCCCAAATGATGGACGTCTTCATTCACGGAGAAGGTAAAGAGCTTATGTAATCAGTGTAAACCATGTGTACTGAATGTTTGATATTATGCTCAATGTACAATGAAACATGCTGCAGAAATAGAAACAATATTACAGTCCATACAATGCTACCTATCGCAAAGGAAGGGCCAGCTAACTTGTACTTCCTGTTCCCCTCCCCCCTCCTGTATGCGGTAATTCATTGGCTGAAGCGGAGCTTTGTGAGTGGGAGAGGGACCTGCTGTCCATAGCAAATGAGCAATCGCTGCACATTTAACAAAGACCGGTAAGGCTCTGTTGTGTGCCAAATAATGTGCGTTGTGTAAATTTAATATGGGGATGCAATACTGCCTAACTTGAAAACATTTTTTTGTTTTATTTTGCCGCCCCAGGCCGCAGCCTAGGTGGCCTAGTGGGAAATCCGGCCCTGATCAAGGGCACTAGTTCATCTTAATCTTTCTTTGCTGAAAGTAAACAAGATCAGCCATCCAGCCAATCAATACTCAGCAGGACCATTAGGACCAGTACACACCAATTGATCACCCAGCATGATATTTTGGTTGGATTAGCAGGGTTTTCTTCTCTGCTTTTCATTCTAGTCCTATATTGATTCTGACTGATTGTGATGGTACATCATCATGTACATGCTTATCTTAGACTGATTGCTATAACTGATTAAAGAACAGTGTATTGATCAACTGATTGGTATATCAGAGGGGGAATCTGCCTGTGTGTACTAGGTCTTAACTAATTCTGTCTCACATTAGCATGGGCAAACTTCCTGGATTGGGTAGGTTAAAATGACATGTTAAGTTGAAAAAATTGTCAAGTCCCTGGCCATCTTGTGGTCTTGCATTAAGCCATACAGCAGAATACTTATCCCTTTAATAGACAATTCCCGTGGGAAAAGAACATACATAATATAGAAAAGATGCAAACCCACACATTTTTTCAACATACAAATATATCTGCTAATACAAACTAAACTTGGCTCTAGGACAATAACTTGCTGTTCTTGCTCCTCCCCCATTCCAAGTCACTGACACTCCATCCATTCTCTGACGTTGGCGCGCACATGTTAATAAGTTAGAGGGCTGGTACAACACTATACTTCAAATCTTTCAGATGTCAGTGGTGTCCCCGTAGACAGATCTAACTTTAACTAGAGACGTCATTTTATCTCTTTTATTGTACGTTATTTAGGCAGAACATTCCTAGTTATATTACATTGGGGCCAGTTATATGGATAACCTCATCTAAGCAACCCTGAAACGACAACACAAAGGCCTATTTTATGACAGTAGCAAAAGGCATGGAATTCATATTTACCTCCCCCAACCCCCATGCTTACCAGTTCTTAGATGCCCCCCTTTCTTTTAAGGTTCATGCCTCCTCTTAAAACTGCACAAGCTTATTACTAGCCACGCATGAGAAAGCAGTTCAGGCAGCATTGACATCAACTGTCATGGCCACCATTAACTGCTGCTACCCGGAAGAAGATGGATCACAAAAGGGGATTGTGAATACCAACATAAAGATCTTCCAAAAGAACACCCAAATGCCTGGAAGTAAGGGGATTTGGCATGGTAAAAAAAGTATAAATCTTTGTGGAGGGGGTGTAGACGTACCCTTTAAATTAAAAATTTGAGCAAAGAATATATCGGGAATGAGCTACATATGTTTTTTTTTCATCTTAAAGTCATACAAATCTATTTACAAAGGAAAGTATAAGATCAAAGCCACAAGTGCAGGGGTGTCTCTGGGGTTTTTGCCACCTGAGTCAAACTTTTGAATGCTGCCCCTCTGTATTACTAGGCACTATGTTTATTTTCCTTCTGCTCTGCCTGCCTCTTTTCAAAAAAAGTGAGCTCTGCCTGCCGCCTCTCTCATATTTATCAGGGGAGCCCGCCCTTAGCATTTTGCTCATTTTGCCTCATTAGAGAAACACGCCTGCACAAGTGCGATATTAAATTCACACACCGGGGGTGCTTGTGGCTCTTGGTATATTCCCCTGACTATGTACAAACAAATATTGTATTAATTTGTCACACTGATAAAAGCGCCTGTTTAAATAAAATAATAAAAATCAATCTCCGTCCCTGATTTCACGTCCGTCCTCCGCTGAATAATGTAGTAAAAAAATAAATAAAAGGAATCTTGATGTTTGTTGGAATAACCGTAGTCTGCAGATGTCTATATTGTTTGAAAACCTCTAGCAATTTACTAACAGGGATTGGAGGGCTCCGAGTGCGGTACCAGTTCAGGAATGTTAAGAGCAGACAACATTTTATTCCATTATATTTTCAGGAATGCAATTGCCTTCCAGCCCTTAGTATAATTGCATAATTTATTATTGACATTTCGATACTTTCCATTTGCTAGCCTTGATTCTAGGGGCACAATTTGCTTTAAAGAGATATTTTGAAAACTCAAGTGCACAAACACAATCACTGGAAAGAATGCACAGTTCATCACTGTATTCTGTGCGTCTGCTACTAACTCCCCCCGGCCCCAGGAATGTTTTTCCTTGTAAAAACTGTTTTTTCATCGTTTTATCTGCCTTCATTCCAGGGTTTGATTGCAGGTAAATAAAACAAACCGGAAATTTTACGATTTTCTAGGGGAAAAAAAATATTTTTTTAATTTTGTAAAATCAGTCTATCATTTTATTGTTTTTTTAGCAGAAAAGCGAGCGGACGTGTTCGGATGTGCGTATGAGGAATCCGATGGAGACAGCCCAGCCGATTTGGTAAATATGGCGACAATAAAAAGGGTTATATTTAGAATACGAATGGCGTGGGGGACTGTGTTGATTGTTAGTGTGCAGCCTTGAAACTACGGAGAGGGAGAATATGGACCTGCAACCGGGACCCTAAATATTAAAGGGCAAGTCCAGTCCTGAAATTAAAACTTACATACAGGTAAATCACCCCCAAACCCCTAAACGGTAATAGTTTGAAATGTGAAATATATAAGTCTAACCTGAAATCCTGCACAATGTCCTGTTTCCCATTTCTGCTTCCTGGATCTTCCAGTTAGTAACTGTCAGTTATGGATTTGACAGTTGACATCACAGCCAATGACTGAATGTTAATCCCCTGTCTGTCTCTTCTGAGCATGCCCAGGCTCAGTACAGGCTCAGTACAGGTTTCTAAATGGCTCAGTTTCCATGAGGCATCCAGAAGCATAGCAGGCATACAGTAATGAATTCATAGGACAAACTATGATATATCTACATATTATAAAGAGGCCATTCTTTCTAAAAGATGTTCTTATGAGGGTGGAGTTGTCCTTTAAAACCCTTTGGTATATTTGTTTCGCTGCTGAAAATAAACGTCTGTGATGTAAACTTGTCTGACATTGTTTCCCATCAATGGAATAAACCGATTAGTTATTATAATACGGCTGTTTGATAAAAAGCCCCAAATCACTTACAAAAGCGGACACCCCTCTCTCTATAACGGAGAATGATTCTCCAATCCAGATCAATGTAGTAAATTAACCCATTTAGAACTGAGTCACACTGTGTGTACAGATTGCGATAGGCTGTACACGTTTCATATTGCATTATGGAGGATCTGACCCAACACTTGCTTCCTTCCACTTCACTCCCACTTTGTTTAGATGCTCGATAACAAGAGTATTGAAAAAACAGAATTGTTCCACCTTCATGAAGAGAGAAGCCGGAGAGGGTAATTGGACAGTGCCACTAGCCAGGATTAGGGCTACAGCTATTCTCTGTATTGCCAAGTGAATAGCAGGAGCCTGTCGGCTCATAGGGCTTGCAAGTTGCACCCAAGAAGAAAACCTTTTAAGTGGTGCTAGGCTTCTAACAAAATGAGCATTACAAAGGGGATAATGTGCCCCTTACTGTGTAATATAAGGATATAAGAAGTCGCCAATGAACATATAAAAGAACTAGGCTGAGTACAGCTCATTGAACTAATATTACACAGCGAGGGTTACGTTATATCCAATAATAAGCAATTTGGTGTTTGTTATGCAAATGTTCCTATTTTGTGTACATCGGCGCCCTCTGGTGTCTGGGTTTTCTGATCACAGGAGAGTTGTTTCACCCACAAACAGAACTAAGACTGGGAACACACCAGGTGATTTTTTCGGCCGTCCGAAAATATCGGCTGGTGTGGGGCGGCCGGCCACGATCGGCATTGATCGTTTGTTCGTCCGGATCGACGAATGCATGATCGGACAATTCCGATCTATCGTGCGGTTCCCTATGTGACCGCACGATCGACCGTTCACAAATTCGAATTTGCCGCGACCGGTGGACATTTGTCCCAGCCGAGAGCTCGCTTGTAGTCCGGCCGTGTGTACCCAGCCTAAGAAGGACCCAAACCTAGTAACAATGTTATGTTTGTAATGTAAATGTCATGTCTAAGTGGTATCACATTGCGTTTATACTTTCCAGATGCTAATTAGACATTTACAGGAAGATTTTATTTAGCGTTGGAAAGATAACATCTGATTGGTTGGGGACCATTAGGTCGTTTCGTCTGTGTACAGACCTTTACGTGTTTGGCCAGCTTGAGGCTCGGCCGATTGGATTCGCCCCATTAAATACACGCTATAACAGCATCAGTCTGTCATCGCACTAATACTACATATGGTTTTGGAATAACATTCGGCGATCTGCTGGGCGGATCAACGAACGACCCCCAACCGAACGCATACACACGGTCATGTGTACGAGACTTTAGGCTGAGGCCACACTATGCCGGATGACAACTTGTGTTACCATCCGTTTGCGTTGCAATCCACGCAATAGCCCACAATCGGAGCGCATGTGATCCGCAAAAAAAATGGTGACACCGTGCGCTGTGAAAACGGATCTCAGCACATGCAATACAGCCACCCATGTGTATGGTATGGAGTAACCTTGCATGTCTCTGCCCATAATGAAGGTTTATTACCCTATTTGTTTGATATTTATTGGCGCGAGCCTCAACGGATTTACAAGGCTCCGGCGATAGAAACTGATCAGTTGAGGGACGGGTATGACAACCATACAAGCTTGAGCTAGAGATCGATCTTTAGTTCCCCTTTAATCTTCTACTGATTGAATGTTCACACTGGTCATCACACAGGTGCCCGTTTCTTTTGTCATCAAAAAGGCAGTTTCACAACACCGCCACTTTAAATCTACTCATTTGTTGTCTCTGGGGGACCTGCTGTCTGGTATCAAAGCAGCGCACAGAGAAAGATGTAGTCATGACCATCAATTGACTGAGAGTGGAGGGAAAATACAGGGTGAACATCATTATTTTCCTGCCAATTCACTTAATAGATATGTACCTGCCTGTGCTAAATTACAGGCACAGACTGCAAAATAAAAAGGGAAAATCTATTTAGTGATGTTGTTTTGCAACTGCAGGGTGAACAGAACGAACTGGGTGGGGGGTTAGAGTAAAGGGAAACAATATAACGGCGTGATGGCAAATTTCGTAAATATTTCATTTACCGTGCGGTTTTATTACAGGGTTCAACAGGAGAGGAATGCACGTTTTGTTATAACTTCAAATTATCGTTTAATTGGCACAGATCGCGCATAATACAGCGCAGTGGGAGTTTACTGGTTATTAGCCAGTTAAATGAAGTTCCGTGTGCCTTACAGCTGTCTAGGAAAGGGGCCGTATTCACAAAAGGTTGAAACATTCAACGCTGTCGCTATCGACTTGTAAATCCAGCATTTCAAGCAGATTTTCTTAACGTGGAAAATAGCTTTCTGCAAATGGCACATCATTGTTTGTGAGTCTAATGTAAAGGGGCACTGGAAATGCACACACAAAAAACACAATTTAAAAAAAGGATACTATAACGTATAATTTCCAGGGAGCTAGGACACAAATCTCCTACTTCCTGTTTTTTTTACAATAGATGGAGCTTGAAGAAAAAAGGGTCTGCCTGGTACAGCGCATCTGCTTCTCCCTGCCAACTTCTCTAACATAGAACAGCAACAACAAAAAGTGAGCTGTACATTGTAAAGATTAAATACAACACATATATTATTCCAATTTTGATGTTAATGGGTTGAATAAAAGATGTATTTTATCTCGACAATGTGACTGGTGCAGCAGCTTTTCTTTTATTGCTGTTCTATGGGGGAAGTGGGCGTCCCCAGGTTGTACCTGAACACTGAGCTGTTGAGTCATGTGATCTCCCTGAGACTGGAACCCCCAACTATTGTATATTTGCTTCTCTGACAATAGAGTAAATGTGTAATACCGATCCGTTGGGAAGAATGATAGTTTCCAGTAATACCGATCCGTTGGGAAGAATGATAGTTTCCAGTAATACCAATCCGTTGGGAAGAATGATAGTATCCAGTAATACCGATACGTTGGGAAGAATGATAGTATCCAGTAATACCGATCCGGGGTTATTTCACAATGAGAGTTATTTAAGGAGACCCTGTTAATACTTTGGAGCTTGAAGATAAAAACAGGTGGTAGGAGGTGTTTCTTACCTCCCTAGAAAGGTTCGTTTGTTTTAATTGTGTTTTGGGCTTTTCCAATAATTTAGGTTTATCCCAGTTCAAACATTTGATGGCTCCTTTCTCAGCTGTTTGTTCAAATATTGTTCCCCGATGACCTGGAATGGTCACTTTTCCACTTCTGTAGATACCACATAACAATGTCCCCAGGGTTGGATTTAAGAATCGATTATTAAACATTCATTGTGCCTTTTGTGTAGGAAATGGGTTGTTTACATCTCTGTGAAATATTTGTTGACAGATGGTTACAATGTCTTTAATCCTTTGGATTGCTGTGGGTTTATCACGTTCCCAGAAGTGATGTCAATATCTCATTGTTTCAAACGACCACTTTAGTGCACAGCAAGGTGTTAAATGTAACATGGTGGATCCGATAGCCTAATACATGCATAAAAGCAGCCATTCGTTGTGTACTCTGGGTCCGGTGTGCACCACTCATTGTGCGGTATCGGCTACATTAAAATGTGTTCTTATTTAATGCCATGGTTGTAAAATACCATGAACGATCAATATTTTATGACCATGAACACATCCTTAAATACTTATGTGGCCATAACAATCCTGCAGTATCATTACCGATACCGCGGATTTGTGAATAAGCCCCATAATCAATTTGATGTAAACGCTCCCTGCCTGGAAACTGAACGACAGCGTGGAAAGCCATGTAGCCATCTTCAGGATTTAGTAAGACCCTAATGGTTTATCTACTATTCACAAAACCTGTTTAAACTCATTGGCAGTTAGGAAAGGTTTCTATTAATCTGCAATAACCAAACAAATGTTATCCAACTGCATGAACGCAGTAAAAAGCTCCGGGAGCCTTAAGATATCTGTTTAAACTCCTCCCTCAATACTGCAATGAATTCCTTATTGACCAATAGCAATAGGCTTCAATAAACACATGTTTTCTGCTGCTCTCGGGATCCGTGTCCCTGTAATAATTGAATTTATAAAGATAATGTGATTTTCTACCAGTAGTGCTTAATGTGGGATGTGTAACTATAACCCTTTAAGATAAAATGATCCCTGTCTGACATGTCTGGGACAATAAAGTTACAGGCAGGAGGATGTTTATGTACATTTGTACGTGATAGACTTAGTACCAGACAACCTGCTGTTACTTTATGTTGGTAACTTGTATATATTGATCTTCCACTCCACTAACTTTTCTTTGCCTTAGGCCGTTGGGTTTGGAGCGCAATTTATCAAGTTGGGAGGTCTCCTGCGTGGAGAAAGGACCACCAAGTACAACCGCCTGCTCGCTATAGAAGATGAGCTAACACAAGCTGGACAATTAGGTACACATGACTTCATTCTCTGTCCTTTCAACCAAAGCCAAGACTGGGAACATGTGGGAGATAATGACACAGTAGGAGGCAAAGAGAAGTAGACAACAAGGAACAATGAGCAATATCATCTTAACTGTGTCTTGGTTTACCTGAATGCTGCAAGGACTCGCCGAGCAGCCCTGGATGTATATAGGGAATTTAAACACACACAATATTGATCTGTTTCCCTTGAATGGGTGATCATGCACTCTCCTTTCTGTAGTAGCAGGACATTATTCAGTATTGACTATTATCTCTTATTTTGATTTTAGACAAATATTTGATTGTTTACTAAACCCAATTCAACTTCCAGTTTAATAGTCATATCCCATAATGCAACTGGGTAAATATATATGTTTTATACATGTCCCGGGATTTTTTTTACTCCATTACCTTTCCTTTCTAGTATGCCAGAAGACTAACTAGTGAAACTTCTTTAAGAACTTCAAGTCCAATTGATCTAACTGAATCCCGCAGAACTATTTTAATTCTATACATTTCCTTTTTCTTAACCTATAAACGTTTCCTCTTTTTAATCTCTAGTATTCAGGACGAAATATGAATTCCCAATACTTTGTAATGACAGTCAAACGCTTGGTGGACCAGAAGAAACACACGGACATTCCTAGAACCAGAACTCCTACCTGGTCACAGGTAAACCGAACGAAACAATCTCCACTCCCGTCATGATGAACTTCCCAGACATGTAAATGGCAAATTTAACTTTTTCAAATAAAAATTAGATCTGGACACAAACTTAAAATGTTTTAATTGCAAAATAGTTTAAAGACAAGGAAGTTGTATGAAGCTGCCCACTAAGGCCTGGTACCCACGATGAGATATTTATATAGTTCAGCGTATCGGTCAAAAATTATTGCATCCGAATGTGGCCATGTTCGACCGATCGTTCGTCCGAATCGGACATGGTGGAAAACCTCATTCGATCGTGCGTTCCTCTATGGACCGCACGATCGGTCGTGGTAACTGTTGAACGCGGCTGCTTTTGCCGCAACCGACCGGTCGAAAGTATCGAACGGTTGGTCAGGAGGAAAAATCGCTAGGTGTGTACCTAACTTAAGGCCTGGTACCCATGGGTAGATTTATATCCTACCCACAATGAATTACCAAGTTACAGGTTGGTCAGAAATTTAAGCTGTGCATCCACTTTTTCAGAATGACCGATTTCTTGACATTAAAGCTCAGAGTATAGTAATGTTTGCAAAATTTTAATTGTGCCATGTGCTCTGTATAAACTATGGGGGTTATTCAATAAAAGTTCTTATCGTATAAAATGGTGCTAATTTAGCCCCAACCAATCAGATGTTAGCTTTCAAATGTTAAATAAGTTCTGATTGGTTGGGGCAAAATTAGCACCATTTTAAACGATAAGAACGTTTATTGAATCTCCCTGTATGTGACTAATTCATTAAAATAGGTCGGACACTTTTAGATCTTCGCACTCTGTTAGCCAGGGGGTTAATTAGTCCTTATACAATTATTAACGGTCGGTGGAGGGACTTGTACCAAGATTAGAGACTGTCACGGTTTTCACTCTCAGGTTTGTACAGTGAATCACGTAACAAAACGCACAGTCACGGGTGTTAATAACCATTCTAAGGCAGGATATTAACATTGACTTCTTTCAGGGCAAAGTAACAGGTGCCTTGGAATTACCACTTAATCCAGGGATGTTGCTGTTCCATTTGTTACACAAAAGGCCAAAGAGTTTATGGACAGGTGAAAATAATGTGTTTAAAGAGACAAGATGCTCAGTATGTGACCTTCTGCTGCTGCCTGCTGAACTCCAACTCTCACCCCTCTTAGTATATGGCTATGAAACAACAGGCATATTTGGACTTTAGAAGGAGAAAAAAATGCATAAAAAGTACTTGTATCCATGTACCGTATAGTTACACACACAAACCATTCATTTTAATAAGTAAATCACAAGCACTGAATCTCAGTTAAAGAAACGGTTACACTGCATCCACATATATCACCGACCGACCATCAATGACATCCCACAAGTTAAAATTAACAAGAGGTTCATCTTACGTCGTAAGATGCTCGTCTCTCCGGTACGGCATTTAAACCTAGTTGCTAAGGTTACCGTTCCTAGCAGCACAGCGGAGACTTGAATGGCAGGTTAGAAAAGAAACAGAAATCAAATTAGCCTCGTGTCCAGTCCACTTGTACTGCTATAATCAGGGTCCTGCATCGGGTCAGGTACCTGCGGCCTGCAATTGAAGATTCCTGCTTTATATTTTCGTGTTATTTGTATGAACATTTTTGTTAATGAATAAAAGTTATTTTAACTTTTTGACTTATTTTTAACTTCCCTGTACAAATTTTAGGAAGAAAGAAAAAAAGCAGGTCAGGGGCGGGTCTGGAAAATTAGACCTTAACCATACAGCATCTTCCATTCCAGGATTGACAGGGGCAGAAGAGAAAGGAAGATAATTCACCTAAGGTTGGGTACAAACCAGAAGATATTTTCGGCCGATTCACGGCACTTTCGGTCGGTCAAAAATATCTCCTGGTGTGAGGCGGCCAACCGCAACTGACCTCGATCATCCGAACGGATGTGTCGGAAAATCCCTATAGGACCCCACGGTCGATCGTTCGCAAATTCGGCCGCGACCGACAGACATTTGTCCCGGCCGAGCGCTAGCGCCCAGCCTAAGGGTTAAGCCAGCCTGTGCTGCCATTTTAGCCAACCAACCTCTACAACATACTGCACATACATTTAAAGGGTATGTACTGTACACTGGGAAATTGGTTCTTTAAATTGCCCATTTCTGGAAACTTTGTCAATCAAGTTTATCTGGGACATATCCATTTTGATGGGTCTATGCTGGAGTCTCAGTAAGCCTGGCAAAGTCCCGTGGTGGGTGGGGCTTGAATGTTCTGGGTGTGTGGCTGTGATTTTTTGGGGGGGCGTGGCTAAGTGATCTGGTGGTAGAACTGCATTGATAGGCTCCGCCCTAATCCTTTCCCATCGCCCGGAAAGGTATGCACAAACTCCTCTGCTGTGTGCATTTTTGCTGCACCTAAAATAGTAACAGTTGGTGTGAATTGCATGGTGGGAAATTTCCTCTCCAAATGGTGCCTCATAGCAAAACGTACTGGATTAAACACAATACACACCTCAGAGAAATGCTCTATTTCGCTTGGACAAAACGCCCTCACTCCAGACGTAAATTGCATGAACATGGGCGGCTCGGTTAGCGTGTGTATGGAGCGAGTTTTTCTTGCGTGTATTTATTCAAAGATTTATATATTTTTCAGATTACACCCCCTTTAAAGGTGCCCCTTTCCCTAAAATGCATTAAGCTTTAAGATCCCTTGAACTCCATCTTAACCTACCGTGCAGTGAAGTCTCCCACAATCCACGCTCAGTAGGAAATAAATAATTCCCAGTGAATTGATTTTGCTCTTGTTGCCAGAACAGATTTTCGCTTTATTACATTGGAGGGTGGGATTTTATTTCCAGGACGTGCAGCCCTGACCACGAGCCTTTCACCTTCAACAACACACAAGAAAGTTTTCTCTTTTCTACATTTCAACAACAATATAAAGTATCTGTGGAGCTAACGCCATAAAAAGTGCTTTCAATCTGCAGTAGCCAATCACAGGTTCTCTAATTGCAGTAAGGCTGAGGCCACCCTACAACGCACCAGAAGCACACACGCGATTGCGATTCTGGTGCGTTGTCGCAAGTTTGCGCATGCGATTTCGCTATTTTCTATTACGGAAAAAACAAATGCAATTGCGCCCCAAACATGCAATGGTGAACCCCAAACGGAAGCACAATTGCATTCTCCCGCGATTTCCATTCTAACCAAAATCACATGCGCAAGCTAGTGTTCCAACATGCACGCTAACATCTGATTAGTCGCTGCTAATTTATTGCGTCAGCTCCTATAGTGTTAACGCCCAGAAGATTGCGAGGAATTTACATTAACGGTATACATCACGGAGTGGACAGAGACAATAGACATTGGTATTATTGGAATAAACAGTATACATAGTCATCCTCTGATTGATTTAAGGGTAATATGGTAAGAACAATCGGAACCCTGCTGGATTGCCAATGGGAGCCTCTGGTCTTCTAAAGGTTCGTACACACGTGTGATGTGTACGAATGCTTTTTCCGTCGATAATCGGCCCGTGTGTAGGGCCTTTATCGGCCAAAACAGACGTTCGTACACATCATGCATCGCGGGTCGGGACCCACGATCGCATGTGTGTACGAACCTTTATCCTTATTATCTGAAAGATCCCAACGATACAAACACACAAAGTAATCACACATTTAACAAGCATCAATTTGATTGGACAGCAGACACAATGATAAAGACACACAGGAAATCCACCCACCTGGACTTCTAGTTCCAGAGCCTCCCAAGCTATGCATATATAGGTGCCATGCACATCAGGGATGTTCGAAAACTACAACTCCCAGCACTCCATGTTTGTATTCTGCAGCCAAGGAATGCTGGGAGTTGTCTTTTTCAAAAAACCCTGGTGGACATCCCTGATATAGATTAAAAAAAAGGAAGGAAACCCCGAGACTTTAAAACACAATCTCACGTCCAACGGGAGTTTTTAAAAAGAGAACAATTTAAACTTGAGCTAAAAAATAAAAAGGAATTCTAGAAAACAGTGGTATTTAAAACAAACAAGAGTATTAGAAAACTGGACACAGCTAAATCTAACTCCCATATTACATGTACACATACATGAGCATTAAGGTGCCAGTACACACGAAAATACAAGGCCAAGGTGATTTAAGAAATGCAATTTTCTACCAAAGAGTAAAATCCCTGCTTTGTGTGTGCGTGGCTACACTAAAAAAATCAGACGGGTTAATCACCTGAGACGTGTGTGTACACTGTACATGTGTGTGTGCACTGTATGTGTGTGTGCACTGTACGTGTGTGTGCACTGTATGTGTGTGTGCACTGTACGTGTGTGTGTACTTTCCATGTGTGTGTGTATGTACACTGTATATATATATGTGTGTGTACACTGTATATGTGTGTGTGCGCACTGTACATGTGTGTGTACACTGTATATATGTGTGTGTGTACACTGTATATTTGTGTGTGTGTACACTGTATATATGTGTGTGTGTGTGTACACTGTATATATATGTGTGTGTGTGTGTGTACACTGTATATATGTGTGTGTGTGTACACTGTATATGTGTGTGTACACTGTATATATGTGTGTGTGTACACTGTATATGTGTGTGTGTGTACACTGTATATATGTGTGTGTGCGCACTGTACATGTGTGTGTACACTGTATATATGCCAGATACAGAAAGGATCCTGCACACTCCCAGTCCAATATTCGCACTAGAAAGGTGCTGGGTGCTCCAGCGTAGTGGCAAACTTCACATATATCGCAAGGAATGCTGTGCACACCAGACTTATAAAGAAAAGGTGTTTATTACATCAGTAAAAAACCCTGTAACGTTTCGGCGAAATAATTTCCGGTATAATTTTGGTATGTGTCTGATGAAGGCGGAAATTATTTCGCCGAAACGTTACAGGGTTTTTTACTGATGTAATAAACACCTTTTCTTTATAAGTCTGGTGTGCACAGCATTCCTTGCGCTGTATATAGGTGTGTGTACAACTGTATATATGTGTGTGTGTACACTGTATATATGTGTGTGTACACTGTATATATGTGTGTGTGTACACTGTATATATGTGTGTGTGTGTACACTGTATATGTGTGTGTACACTGTATATGTGTGTGTGTACCACTGTATATGTGTGTGTACACTGTATATATGTGTGTGTGTACACGGTATATGTGTGTTGTACACTGTATATATGTGTGTGTGTACACTGTATATATGTGTGTGTGTACACTGTATATATGTGTGTGTGCGCACTGTACATGTGTGTGTGTACACTGTATATATGTGTGTGCGCACTGTACATGTGTGTGTGTACACTGTATATATATGTGTGTGTACACTGTATAAATGTGTGTGTGCGCACTGTACATGTGTGTGTATACTGTATGTATACACAGGGATTACACATTGCTGTAATAAAAGACTAGCGATATTTTGGTGCATGTTATTGTTCAGTTGCTCATAGTGACTAATGCAGTAGATACACAGATTTACATTGTGCATAGGAAGCCTCTTTGGAGTTGCAGAAAGGTTCACCGACATCTCTGAGTTAAAAGGATTTTCCATCACTTGAGGTTTCGCAGATAAAATACCATTTCGTTCCATGTAGTTCCACTTCCTTTTCTTGCAGTGGAAAGAGTTCATTCTCATTAACAGTTGGAGCTATTGGCTTCCTTCATTTTACCATCTGCGTTCACGTTTTGCGTCGGTGGACTTTGTAGTGCGTCAGTTTTGGCAGTAGACGCAGGCTGGACGCTAAAGTCTAATGACGGACAGGGACTGGCTTTCTTTGCTTGTGTTCCAGCTGCACTTAGAGCTTCCGCAGATCTAGGGAACAAACACAGACACACTAAGAGGCACATCTGCAATAAAACAAGTCATACAAGGGGGATAAATACATCAATAGTTCAGTATATAAATAGAAGTGCTAGAGCTTTGCCACAAGGAGGTCCCTGCCCCGTAGAGCTTACAATCTAGTTAAACAGTACTCGCGAATCTAATGAAACTTACCAGTACTGCAATCGTATAGCATGAGACCATCTGACACCCGTTGAGTTTATGATAGGAATGGCATTTGTAGTGTACTGTCTCTTTAAAACGCATGGCCTAGAAAAAGCTTTATATTTTACTGCAGCGACATGGAGCTTTAGTAAATTCGCCCTGCTGCTTTACAGCTTGTGGAAATATTGACAAAAACAGATATTGTTTTTTTCTATGGGGTTTTGTCAGCGCGCCCTTTGAAAATGTCAACAATTATAGTTGGACCTGCAGCTGAAATATATAAAGAGAGAGAGAGATTGCTCGGCGCGTAAATTACCCATAGGATACGGCAGAAAATGTTACCTAGAATGTGGCACTGGAGGGGGTAGATTCCCAGTGCTGCTCTCTGAAAGGAGGCATTTGTTTTTATCCTGGTTTTACTCTTTTTCTAGCAAACCAAAAGGGTCTGTACACTTGGAAAATTGTTTGTTTTTTTAAATTGCCCATTACTGAAAATTATAATTCCTCCCAACTATGACTGTATCGTTTGTTGATCAGTCCCCTATTTCTTTAGATACCCAATCAGAACCATCTTACATTTCAACTGTCAATCAACTGCCTTATTATCATAAACTCTTCTGCTGTGTGCAGTTTTGCTGTAACTGGAATGGTGCTATTTGGTATGTGTGAATTGCATAGTGGGAAATTCCCTTTCCCAGTGCTGCCTCAGTAATTATTGAGCATGCTTGCCCTCAAAAGATAGTCAGGTCAGATTAAAGGAGGCGCCAATTAAGAGAAGGAGGGTGGATATGAGCCAGAGACAAACAAGTACTGTATTGCAGACATGCAGCAACATACCCACCTCAGAATAAGTGCTAATTATATGTATTTAATTATAGATAAAGATGAGACAAAGACATTGAGACAATTGAAGTTCCCAGGATTCTGTAGTGGTTATGGTCTAAAATGATAAGTCCATTTACCAATCGCAAAGCTACACACACCTAGATAACTAGGCTGGGAACAATTGTTTTAGCCAACAACCTACCATGTGTACAGGGGCCTGGCAAATGATTTATCTTGCTGGAGTCTCCCACTCATCCACCCCTTTATAACATAGAAAAGGCTGCAGCAATAATTTGAGTCATTTATATATCTACATTCACTGCTGGAAGCATGTAAAGGAAGATTGTTCTGTGCACATAATAAGATGAATCTAGGTAAAGAAAGAAAACAAAGATATTTCCTAGAAACTGGGTTTAAATCGACTCCTAAAAGCCACAGATTCTAAGCTAGAAATAAGTTAACTGTTCATTTCATTGCTGTTATACTGCAGGAAATACTGTGATTTCGAAAGGTAATTACCAATATCGATCCTTTATCTTGGTCATAAGATACACCAAGTAGAAGGCACAGTTGTAAAATAACTCTGCGATAGTAATGATCGGAATTTTACGGTTCTGTCATTACTTTGCGGCCACTAAAAGGAACAATTTACAGATAGCGTTCCTTATAAATAACAATATGCTTCTGATAATGATTTAAATGTTATTGTTTTCCCTCCTGCTATTAAGGGGGGGGATCAGTGACCATATAAATTCACAAGTTGACATGCTGAGACATAATGGACATTACATTCTGGGTACCACTCATATAATATGAGGGATAATGTATCCCCTACTGTAAATTATAAGGATATTAGAAGTCACTGAGGAGTTCTGTATCTATATAAAGGTACAAGGACACAGACTGAGTTATACAGGGAACTCTGGGTACCACTCATGAAATATAAGGGATAATGTATCCCCTACTGTAAATTATAAGGATATTAGAAGTCACTGAGGAGTTCTGTGTCCATATAAAGGTACAAGGACACAGACTGATTTATACAGGGAACTCTGGGTACCACTCATGTATTATAAGGGATACTGTATCCCCTACTGTAAATTATAAGGATATTAGAAGTCACTGAGGAGTTCTGTGTCCATATAAAGGTACAAGGACACAGACTGAGTTATACAGGAAACTCTGGGTACCACTCATGTATTATAAGGATAATGTATCCCCTACTGTAAATTATAAGGATATTAGAAGTCCCTGAGGAGTTCTGTGTCTATATAAAGGTACAAGGTCACAGACTGAGTTATACAGGGAACTCTGGGTGCCACTCATGTATTATAAGGGATAATGTATCCCCTACTGTAAATTATAAGGATATTAAAAGTCACTGAGGAGTTCTGTGTCCATATAAAGGTACAAGGACACAGACTGAGTTATACAGGGAACTCTGGGTACCACTCATGTATTATAAGGGATAATGTATCCCCTACTGTAAATTATAAGGATATTAGAAGTCACTGAGGAGTTCTGTGTCTATATAAAGGTACAAGGACACAGACTGAGTTATACAGGGAACTCTGGGTACCACTCATGTATTCTAAGGGATAATGTATCATCACTGAACATTCATCCAACATTAGAACCCCCCCTGTGGGTTTAATAGACTTCTATGAGAACGAGGTAGAAAATAAAACGATTGTGTCTCGTTACATGTTACTCTTTGGGGCAGAACAGTGAATTTTTCTTAACTATGAAGGAGTCAAACAGCTTAGAAATAAGGAATAGATCCTCATACATAAATCCCCACGAAACCGTTTAATAATCGAGGTTCTACGATGTAAAACGTTATTATAAAAAGATAGAAAATAGGATATCGTCAACGTAAAATCCAAGATTTCTAAAATGAGCCGAAACCTCATTCTCGAAAAAAACGCATCTTAATTTCTCGACCTGTCAAATAAAAGCGGTTACATTTTCATGCACATCGATTCGTCTCCGTTTTGAGGAACGTTCTCGCTTCAAAAGGAATTATTCAGAACAAAAAAAAACGAGAAAAAGAACGGCGATATTGTGTAGAACCGTTATATTGCAAAGAACAAAATGGTCAAAAGCCACAAAACTTATCTTTCAAATCTCAACAGCCGGACTATTTAACACAGTCTGGCGAATCGGAGTCTAATTCAATGCCCTGCTCACTGTGGGAAGTCTACATTAGTGCGTGGCGCAGATCCAAAGACTGAAACGCAGGAAAAACAATTTGAACTCTCGTTACGTTTGCAACGAGAAAAATAAATGGACACACACAAAAAAAAAAAAAAAACTCGCGTCCATACTTACCACCTTAAAGGAGAGAAAATGAAGAATTTTATGTCTGTCACAGAGGAAATAGCTCAGCAAGGTCCAGAAAGAAAAAGAAATGATCATTTAGGCAAAGTCAGGGGGTTCTGTAAAGGTTTGTGAGACAAAATCAAAAGGGTTTTTTTCTGAACCGCTAAAGCTTTGTTTAAGCAGATTCTGTAAGAAATAAACGGGGCTCATTCTATAATGAATTCCTGCTACTTTGTGGCTTTAGAAAACCCAGCAATTGTTCCATAGTCAGGTAGGTTACAATAGAAGAACATGATCAATCCTCTCCATCAGACTGAGGAGCCTGGCCGTACGCTTAGTAGACATTAGATATATACACGTCTTTATACAACCTCCAATACTATGTTACTATGTAACTGTTATACAGACATTATGGGTAGGGTATAAAGGTTGGACTAGATGGACGTATGTCTTTATACAACCTCCAATACTAGTTACTATGTAACTGTTATACAGACATTATGGGTAGGGTATAAAGGTTGGACTAGATGGACGTATGTCTTTATACACACCCCAATACTATGTTACTATGTAACTGTATACAGACATTATGGGTAGGGTATAAGGTTGGACTAGATGGACGTATGTCTTATACAACCTCCAATCATGTTACTATGTAACTGTTATCAGACATTAGGGTAGGGTATAAAGGTTGGACTAGGGGACGATCTTTATACAACCTCCAATATCTAGTTACTATGTAACTGTTATACAGACATTATGGGTAGGGTATAAAGGTGGACTAGAGGACGTATGTCTTTATACAACCTCCAATACTATGTTACTATGTAACTGTTATACAAGACATTATGGGTAGGGTATAAAGGTTGGACTAGATGGACGTATGTCTTTATACAACCTCCAATACTTTGTTACTATGTAACTGTTATACAGACATTATGGGTAGGGTATAAAGGTTGGACTAGATGGACGTATGTCTTTATACAACCTCCAATACTATGTTACTATGTAACTGTTATACAGACATTATGGGTAGGGTATAAAGGTTGGACTAGATGGACGTATGTCTTTATACAAACTCCAATACTATGTTACTATGTAACTGTTATACAGACATTATGGGTAGGTATAAAGGTGGACTAGCGATGGAGTATGTCTTTATACAACCTCCAATACTATGTTACTATGTAACTGTTATACAGACATTATGGGTAGGGTATAAAGGTTGACTAGATGGAGTATGTCTTTATACAACCTCCAATAATATTGTTACTATGTAACTGTTAACAGACATTATGGGTAGGGTATAAAGGTTGGACTAGATGGACTATGTCTTTATACACCTCCAATACTATGTTACTATGTAAATGTTAAAGACATTATGGGTAGGGTTAAAAGGTTGGACTAGATGGACATGTCTTTATAAACCTCCATACATGTTACTATGTAACTGTTATACAGACATTATGGGTAGGGTATAACGGTTGGACAGGATGGACGTATGTCTTTATACAACCTCCAATACTATGTTACTATATAACTGTTATACAGGCATTATGGGTTGGGTATAAAGGTTGGACTAGATGGACATATGTCTTTATACAACGTCCAATACTATGTTACTATGTAACTGTTATACAGACACTATGGGTAGGGTATAAAGGTTGGACAGGATGGACGTATGTCTTTATACAACCTCCAATACTTTGTTACTATGTAACTGTTATACAGACATTATGGGTAGGGTATAAATGTTGGACTAGATGGATGTATGTCTTTATACAACCTCCAATACTATGTTTGAATGTTACTATGTACACTGTTACAGAATTATGGGTAGGTTATAAAGGTTGGACTGATGGACTATTGTCTTTATCAACCTCCAATACTATGTTACTATGTAACTTGTTATACAGACATTATGGGTAGGGTAAAAAGGTTGGACTATAGACGGATATGTCTTTATACAACCTCAATACTTGTTACTATGTAACTGTTATACAGACATATGGGATGGTAAAAGGTTGGACTAGATGGATGTATGTCTTTATACAACCTCCAATACTATGTTACTATGTTAACTGTTATAACAGACATATGGTGGGTCTAAGTGACTAGATGGACGTATGTCTTTATACAACCTCCATACTATGTTACTATTAACATGTTTATACAGACATTATGGTAGGGGATAAAGGATGGACTAGATGGACGTATGTCTTTTCCAACCTCCATACTTTGTTACTATGTAACTGTTATACAGACATTATGGGTAGGGTATAAAGGTGGGACTAGATGGAATTTTTATACAACCTCCAATACTAGTTACTATGTAACTGTTTACAGACTTATGGGTAGGGGTATAAAGGTTGGACTAGATGGACAGTATGTCTTTATACATCCTCCAATACTATGTTCTATGACTTTATACAGACTTATGGGTAGGTATAAGGTTGGACTAGATGGGACGTATGTCTTATCAACCTCCAATACTATTTTACTATGTAACTGTTATACAACATTATGGTAGGGTAATAAGGTTGGACTAGTATGACAGTATGTCTTTATACAACCTCCAATACTAGTTGTTACTATATAACCTGTTATACAGACATTATGGGTAGGGTATAAGGTTGGACTAGATGGACTAGTCTTTATACAACCTCCATACTATTTTACTATGTAACTGTTTACAGACATTATGGTAGGGTAGGGTATAAGGTTGGACTAGATGGACTATGTCCTTTATAACCACCTCCAATACTATGTACTAGGTACTGTTAACGACAATTATGGGTAGGGTATAAAGGTTGGACTAGATGGACGTATGTCTTTATACAACCCCTCCAATACTATGTTACTATGTAACTGTTATACAGACATTATGGGTAGGGTATAGGTTGGACTAGATGGACGTATGTCTTTATCAATCTCCAATACTATGTTACTAATAACTGTTATACAGACATTATGGGTAGGGTATAAAGGTTGGACTAGATGGACATGTCTCTTTATACACCTCCAAACTATGTTACTATGTAACTGTTATACAGACATTATGGGTAGGGTATATAAAGGTTGGACTAGATGGACGTATTGTCTTTACTACACCTCCAATACTTATGTCCTATGTAACTGTTATCAACAGACATTATGGGTAGGGTAATAAAGGTTGGACTAGATGGACGTATGTCCTTTATCCAACCTCCATACTATGTTACTATGTAACTGTTATACAGACATTATGGTAGGGTATAAAGGTTGACTGATGGACTTATTTCTTTATACAACCTCCAATACTTATGTTACTATGTAACTGTTTTTATCAGACATTATGGGTAGGTATAAAGGTTGGACTAATGGACGTATGTCTTTATACAACCTCCAATACTATGTTACTATGTACTGTTAGACGACATTATGGGTAGGGTATAAAGTTGGACTAGATGGACGTATGTCTTTATACAACCTCCAATACTATGTTACTATGTAACTGTTTAACAGACATTATGGGTAGGGTAATAAAGTTGACTAGATCAGGATACTTCAAAACTACAACTCCACAGTTCTATGTCTTCTACAAGCACTCTGTAGTTAGGTGACTTTGGGAGTTTGTATTTTTCAAACATCCGGATATTACAGGTGTTTCATCCAGCTGACTAGTATAAAGACATGTGTCGCCATTCAACCTCCCATACTATGTAACATATTAACTATGTAGACAGGCCCTAGATATGTACCTATCTGGAGAGTTACTAACCACCTTGCAAGAAACCTCTAAACTACCACATATATTTACCCAGGTATAAGAGTTGTACACTCAGATTGCATCGTTTTAGCCTTTCCATATGCTTGTGGTATTCATACTATGGTCGGGTTTACTCTACTGGGGAAAATATTTTGCTTGAATCAGGTTGAAATAGTGGGATTTTCTTTTTAACTTTTTACTGCGACCTAAAATTCTTTCAACCTAAGGACTACGTAAGCCAAGCACCATCACCTCGGAGGTGCGTACAAGGCTTTAGGCGTGATAATAGATGTAAGCTCTGGTGGGACAGGGCTTGGTGCGTAAGGTGGTTCCAGAAACAGAATGTCAAAAGTTCTTTTACATGTAATCTAATTCTGCTAATGTTCTGGGGTAATTGACCGTGCTGAAGGGCACAAGGATCTCTTATTACAGCGCTCCCCTGCCGTGTCACAGACAACTGGTGTATTAAGATTACAGCAGAGGAAGGAAAGCCAAATCCTTTAATTACATAAGATCATCAGATTAAGCCTCTCCGCTGAGCATTCTGTCCAGAAGGTGTCTACAGGGCCCTTGCACTAATTGATTATTAACAGGCGGGACAGACAGGAAATTTGGAGACCACCTTATTTATAACAATGCTGTCCTGCAAGACCCCCCGGAACCCGTAGTTACCGTCAATGAGCAGCCTGTCTCCTTTCAGGGGAAACCTTAGTTAAAACTAAAACGTTCCAAGTTCAACTCCCACCCCAAACCCCATACAGAAACGAACCCTTCTGGGTAAACCTCACAATGGGCAGGGTAGGAAGGAAGAGCCGACCAGAACGATATGACAGAAAATATTCATAGGTTTTTTAATTTACTTTTATCGTTCGCTACAGGCAGCAAAGGGTAGTTGTCTGCCTCTGCCAACATAGAAGACACACAGACACCCACATTTACATACAGACAATCAATGAGCACAATGCTCTAAGGCTTGGCAACCTCTATAACTACTACTTGGCTTGGCAACCTCTATGAACTACTACTTAAGGCATCTTCAGACAAACAACATGGCAGCACCCTCAGCTCTATAAAAGCAGCATTGGTTTTTTTTGCTGAGGTGCAAACATCTGATTGGTTGGGGCAAATGACAGCACAGGCACATGTTACCTTGTTACTGGTCTACTACAGTTAGAGAGATATGAACTGGAATAAAGGAAGTTTTAGTATTAAGAGCCCTGTAGAGTGTGGCCATACATACAAACGATCATAGGTAAATCTCTTTTGGTAGTCGGCACTCCGGTCAATCTACTTTAGTAGAGGGAGCCAATACCATCGTGCGGTGTATGGCCGCATATGGGATAGCTAATCCACGCGTGTACCCAGCTTATCCAACGCATGTACCTAGCTTATATCCAACATGTGTACCTAGCTAATCCAACACGTGTACCTAGCTAATCCAACACGTGTACCTAGCTAATCCAACTGTGTACCTAGCTAATCCAACCGTGTACCTAGCTTATCCACACGTGTACCTCTGCTCCAACACTGTACCTAGCTAATCCAACACGTGTACCTAGCTAATCCAACATGTGTACCTAGCTAATCCAACACGTGTACCTAGCTAATCCAACACGTGTACCTAGCTAATCCAACACGTGTACCTAGCTTATCCAACACGTGTACCTAGCTTATCCAACACGTGTACCTAGCTAATCCAAAACATGCACCTAGCTAATCCAACACGTGTACCTAGCTAATCCAACACGTGTACCTATCTTATCCACAGTTACCTATCTTATCCACACGTGTACTATCTTACTTATCCAACCTTTTACCTATCTTATCCAACAACGTGTAACCTAGCTAATCCAACACGTGTATCCTAGTTTATCAACACGTGTACCTAGCTAATCCAACACGTGTACTACTTTCCAACACGTGTACCTAGCTATCCAACACGTGTACCTAGCTTATCCATGCCTGTACCCAGTTTATCCACACGTGTAACCTAGCTATCCAAACGTGTACCTATCTTATCCACGCCTTTACCCAGCTTATCAAACGCGTGTACCTGCTAATCCAACACGTGTACCTAGCTAATCCAACACGTGTACCTTCTTATCCACGCCTTACCCCACTTATCAAACGCGTGTACCTAGTTTATCAAATGCATGTACTATCTTATCCAAACGCGTGTACATAGCTATCCAACGCGTGTATCTATCTATCCTATGTGGGTACCTAGCTTATCTAACAGCTTCAATCGAAAGTTTCCCGGTCTATTATCGATCCGCCCCCATATTAATACTAATTCTAACACCATAAGGGTTATTTAGCCCTTAAACTCAATAGAAATTCACATGAACTTCCAAACCAGCCAATTAGCCTTGAACCTTTCATTGTTTGGCACAATTCTGATTGGCTGCTCCTACTATTGTTCTGCTATGGAAATAAACGAGGCCAGATCAATGGGAGGAGCTTTAGCAAGTCTTGTGACACTACTGGGGAAGGACAGCGTCATTGTGGCCCTATTAGAGGAATACGGAATTTCTAGACCGAGGTTTTACCATCCCCTGGTTTGTATTATGTAATAATTTATCATTATACCCACTCGTTGGCTACAGAACCAATATTGACAGTCGGCAGTGTCACCAATCGATAAAACGATAATCATCAATCAGCATTTAAAAGCGCCCAATCACTTGTATGACCCATTGAAGTCACGTTATATGCCCCCACAATCCCTTCTCATTTTATAGAAATTTGTGGATCGGGACAAATTATTCCTCGTTTTACATCCGACCCCCACCTCCTCCGATGCCTCGCAAGAGCCAGCCTGGAATTCTGCTTCATTCCGATCGCTGTTATTGGGTGAAAATAAATCCCAAATGGTTCTTTTATTTTTGTTTTGTTTCCAGATCCTTATTGAAGTGGCAAAGCAGAGAACGCCAACCGACACATTGCTTTTTATCGCCTCTAACAACTGTGACAAAAAAAAAAAGATCCTTTTCATGGACAATTCAGCAGATATCAGGCAGACCTTGGGCTGTAATTATTTCTAATTCCATTTTGTGCTTTCGTTTTCTTTTGTTTTCAGGGTTTTTTTTGGGGGGGGGGGGGGGGGGGGGGGGCAAAAAGTAGACAAAAGGTGATAACAGCCTCACTGTCTGCGGGATGAAGG
The DNA here is from genome assembly GCA_019447015.1 of Hymenochirus boettgeri. Taxonomy (NCBI): domain Eukaryota; kingdom Metazoa; phylum Chordata; class Amphibia; order Anura; family Pipidae; genus Hymenochirus; species Hymenochirus boettgeri. The sequence goes on along the minus strand of CM033475.1, from coordinate 4,619,122 downwards.
TTATCCGTTTTAACACCGCGTTATACGCCCGACTTTAAACATAATATGATATAATTGTTTTGCCTCCTGCTGCAATCCTTATATTCAACAATGGCAATCATCAAAAAGAAGTGATAAAAAAAGAAGAAAGAAAGACGCGCACACAAAAAAAATTCTGCGAATGACTGGCGGGTCCACGGCGGTTGGTTTGCGGATACGGAAAGTCATTAACCAATGATGTATCCAAGTTCCTGCAAACTAAAGTAACAGAGACTGGTGAACAGCCCAAGCACAGGACCAGTAGAACCATTTATTTGGAGATTTTTGTTAATTTTTTTTTTTTTTTGTGTTTAACTTTATCGGTTAAAGTCTCTAGTCACACCAAATGAACAAGTTATCTTGGTCTTATCAAAAATGCAATAAGACGTGACCTACACACAAGGGGCCATATCGGTTTAATCGTTGAAGGGCTGAGCTCTAACTTTTAGTTTTCCCCCCGTGTTAGTCCGTACTTGACCCATAGAAAGTAAATGGACGATACCAAGATCCTTTGCCCATGAATCAATATTTAACCTGGGCCAATACTGGATGTGTGCTACGGAGTGATAAATCCAATCAGGCGCCGTTGATGGCCCATGTGTACCTAGCCTAAAGGCTCGTACACATGCTCGATTTCCAAGCTATTCACGACCCCCAACTTGAGCGCATACACACAGACAATCCTCGTCCGGACGACCGTACGTCAGGTGTACTGCTCTGACATTGGGGGTCGTGCCTCACTCGAAAATTTGGCGAAAGTACGAGCCTTAATAGGGCAGGAGAATTCCCCACGACCTGCCATCTACTTATAATGGCCTTGCTCATCTGTACTTGATAACGTTTATTAAAGGGCATGTCCACCCCCAAAACTAAAATTGAACCCCATACTGGCCCCAAATGTGTAGTGTTAAAAAAAATCCTTTCCTAACATGTCTGCTCCTTAATGGTTCTCCTGCAGTGTCGTTCAAAGTCCAGGAAACTGAAGAGTAGGAGCTGTCTTCCTGTTCAAAAGGTTTTCCGCCTCCTCCTTGTCCTCTGAGAGGACAGTGGCATGTGCAGGGGAGCCCTTTCCCCCTCCCTCTAGAGCCCCTCTTCTAAATCCTAACATATCGTTCCGGCAAGCAGAGGGACAAGATCAGAGTGCTGGAGGATCGAAAGATTGTAAGTAAGTTCTACCCTAAAACCTTTTTTTTTAACAACAAGACTAGTGGTTGGGGGGTGGGGGGTCTTCTACATATTTAAAAATGTATTTTGCAGGTGAACATGCCCTTTAATGAGCATACACTATAACTATTACCTTCTAGCTTTCCCACTACGTTCCCCTCATAGCAAGGGGCTCCTACATTTCTGTGATTGACTACCGATAACTAGGCCAGCCTGGGAACATCGTCATTAAATTGACATCTATCAATGATCTGTCTAATCATGTATGACCAGCACTTCCAAGCTGTCTCTATCCTTCTAACCGAGTACACAGAGATCCCCTCTAGGGTCGTTTCATAGTTTTAGCAAGTGTAAAGATCTCAGACATCCCATATGAAACTCGGTCTTAGATTTCCCTGGTATTGTGACAGTGTATGAAATAATCTCCCTCTCTAAAGCTCCTTCCCCCAATTAACATTATTTGTACACGGGAATTGGAATTAAGCGTGATTACAATGTTACCATGGGCGCTGTCTTACCCACTTCTCCGCTTTCAACTCTGTTACCCCCACCGAAATTCCCTCAATAAAATAATGTTGGGGAAAAAAAAGAAATACCTCAATTTAAACAGTTTAAATAAATGGCAGAATTTGTAAGAGATATATTCCCATGTGAGCAATCTGAAACTCAGAACCCCGATTGTGGGAAGGTGTGAACTATGGAATAAGGGGAGGGAATGGATAAGGATGGGGGATTTTTCCAGAATAGATTGTTATATTTCCAGAACCACACAATGATATTCTTGACCCTGATTGGTGGGAAGGTGTGAACTATGGAATAGAGAGGGGAGGGAATGGAATAGGAAGATGGGGAGTTTTCCAGAATAGATTGTTATATTTTCCAGACACACACAATGATATTCAACCCTGATTGTGGGAGGTGTGAACTATGGAATAGAGAGGGAGGAATGGAATAAGGAGATGGGGAGTTTTTCCAGAATAGATTGTTATATTTCCCGACACACACAATGATATTCAGACCCTTTGATTGGTGGGAAGGTGTGAACTATGGAATACGAGGATGGAATGGAATAAGGAGATGGGGAGTTTTTCCAGAATAATTGTTATATTTCAGACACACACAATGAATATTCAGCCCTTTGATTGGTGGGAGGTGTGAACTATGGAATAAGAGAGGGAATGGAATAAGGAGATGGGGGATTTTCCAAATAGATTTTGTTTTTTCCAAGACCACCACAATGATATTCGGACCCTTTGATTGGTGGGAAGGTTTGAACTATGGATAGAGAGGAGGGAATGGGAATAAGGATGAGGGGGAGTTTTCCAGAAAAGATTGTTATATTTCCAACACACACAATGATATTCGGACCCTTTGATTGTGGGAAGGTGTGAACATGAATAGAGAGGGAGGGAATGGAATAAGGAGATGAGGGAGTTTTCCAGAATAGATTGTTATATTTCCAACACAACACACTGATTTATCAGACCTTTGATTGGTGGGAAGGTGTGAACTATGGAATAGAGAGGGAGGGAATGAATAAGGCAGATGGGGGAGTTTTCCAAATAGATTGTTATTTTCCAGACAACACACATGATATTCAGACCCTTTGATTGGTGGGAAATGGTGAACTATGGAAATAGGAGGGAGGGAAGGATAAGGAGATGGGGGAGTTTTCCAGAATAGATTGTTATTTTCCAGACACACACAATGATATTCAGACCCTGATTGGTGGGAAGGTGTACTATGGAATAGAGAGGGAGGGAATGGTATAGAGATGGGGAGTTTTCCAGATAGAGATTGTTATATTTCCAGACACACACAATGATATTCGGACACTTTGATTGGTGAAGGTGTGAACTATGGAATAGAGAGGGAGGGAATGGAAATAGGAGATGGGGGAGTTTTCCAGATAGATTGTTATATTTCCAGACACACACATGATATTCGGACCCTGATTGGTGGGAAGGTGTGAACTATGGATAGAGAGAGAGGGAAGGATAAGGAGATGGGGGAGTTTTCCAGAATAGATTGTTTATTTCCAGACACCCACAATGATATTCAACCCTTTGATTGGTGGGAAGGTGTGAACTATGGAATAGAGCGAGGGAGGGAATGGAATAAGGAGATGGGGGAGTTTTCCAGAATAGATTGTTATATTTCCCAGACACCACAAATGATTTCGACCCTTTGATTGGTGGGAAGTGGTGAACTATGGATAGAGAGGGAGGGAATGAATAAGAGATGGGAGTTTTCCAGAATAGATTGTTTATTTCCAGACACACACCATGATATCGACCCTTTGATTGGTGGGAAGGTGTGAAACTATGGAATAGAGAGGGAGGGAATGGAATAAGGAGATGGGGGATTTTTCCAGAATAAGATTGTTATATTTCCCAGACCAACAAATGATATTCGCCCTTTGATTGGTGGGAAGGTGTGAACTATGGAATAGAGAGGAGGGAATGGAATAAGGAGATGGGGAGTTTTCCAGAATAATTGTTATATTCCAGACACACACAATGATATTCAGACCCTTTGATGGTGGGGGGAAGGTGTGAACTATGGAATAGAGAGGAGGGAATGAATAAGGAGATGGGGAGTTTTCCAGAATAGATTGTTATATTTCCAGACACACACATGATATTCAGGACCCTTTGATTGGTGGAAGGTGTGAACTATGGAATATAGGGGGGAATGGAATAGGAGATGGGGGAGTTTTCCAGAATAGATTGTTAATTTCCAGACACCACAATGATATCAGACCCTTTGATTGGTGGGAAGTGTGAACTATGGAATAGCGAGGGGGAATGGAATAAGGAATATGGGGGAGTTTTCCAGAATAGATTGTTATATTCCAGACCCACACAATGATATTCGAACCCTTTGATTGTGGTGGGAGGTGTGAACTATGGATAGAGAGGGAGGGAATGGAATAAGAGATGGGGGAGTTTTCCAGAATAGATTGTTTAATTTCCAGACACACACATGATATTCAGACCCTTTGATTGGTGGGGAAGGTGTGAACATGGATAGTATAGGGAGGGAATGGAATAGGAGATGGGGAGTTTTCCAGAATAGATTGTTATATTTCCACACACACAATGATATTCAACCCTTTGATTGGTGGGAAGGTGTGAACTATGGAATAGCGAGGGAGGAGGATAAGGAGAGGGGGAGTTTTCCAGAAATAGATTGTTATATTTCCAGTACACACACAATGATATTCAGACCCTTTGATTGGTGGGAAGGTGTGAACTATGGAATAGAGAGGGAGGGAAATGGAATAAGAGATGGGGAGTTTTCCAGAATAGATTGTTATATTTCCAGACACACACAATTGATATTCAGGACCCTTGGATTGGTTGGGAAGTGTGAACTATGGAATAGAGAGGGAGGGAATGGAATAAGGAGATGGGGGAGTTTTCCAGAAAGATTGTTATATTTCCAGACACAACACATAGATATTCGGACCCTTTGATTGGTGGGAAGGTGTGAACTATGGAAGAGAGGGAGGAATGGATAAGGAGATGGGGAGTTTTCCAGAATAGATTGTTATATTTCCAGACACAACACAATATATTCAGACCCTTTGATTGGTGGGAAGGTGGTGAACTATGGAATAGAGGGAGGGAATGGAATAAGGATGGGGAGTTTTCCAGAATAGATTTGTTATATTCCAGACAACACAATGATATTCAGACCCTTTGATTGGTGGGAAGGTGTGACTATGGAATAGAGAGGGAGGGAAAGAATAAGGAGATGGGGGAGTTTTCCAGAATAGATTGTTATATTTCCAGACACACACAATGATATTCAGACCTTGATTGGTGGGAAGGTGTGAACTATGGAATAGAGAGGGAGGGAATGGAATAAGGAGATGGGGGAGTTTTCCAGAATAGATTGTTATATTTCCAGACACACACAATGATATTCGACCCTTTGATGTGTGGGAAGGTGTGAACTATGGAATAGAGGGAGGGAATGGAATAAGGAGATGGGGGAGTTTTCCAGAATAGATTGTTATATTTCCAGACACACACAATGATATTCGGACCCTGATTGGTGGGAAGGTGTGAACTATGGAATAGAGAGAGAGGGAATAGGAATAAGGAGATGGGGAGTTTTCCAGAATAGATTGTTATATTCCAGACACACACAATGATATTCGGACCCTTGATTGGTGGGAGGTTGTGAACTATGGAATAGAGAGGGAGGGAATGGAATGGAGATGGGGAGTTTTCCAGAATAGATTGTATATTTCCAGACACACACAATGATATTCGGACCCCGATTGGTGGGAAGGGTGAACTATGGAATAGAGAGAGGAAAGGAATAAGGAGATGGGGAGTTTTCCAGAATAGATGGTTATATTTCCAGACACACACAATGATATCGACCCTTTGATTGGTGGAAGGTGTGAACTATGGAATAGAGAGGGAGGGAATGGAATAAGGAATGGGAGTTTTCCAGAATAGATTGTTATATTTTCCAGCCACACACATGATATTCGACCCTTTGATTGGTGGGAAGGTTGTGAACTATGGAATATAGGAGGGAGGGAATGGAATAAGGAGATGGGGGAGTTTTCCAGAATAGATTGTTATATTTCCAGACACACACAATGATATTCAGACCCTGATTGGTGGGAAGGTGGAACTAGGGAATAGAGGAGGGAAATGGAATAAGGAGATGGGGGAGTTTTCCAGAATAGATTGTTATATTTCCAGACACACACAATGATATTCAGACCCTGATTGTGGGAAGGTGTGAACTATGGAATAGGAGAGGAGGGATGAAAAAGGAGATGGGGAGTTTTCCAGAATAGATTGTTATATTTCCGACACACACAATGATATTCAGACCCTGATTGGTGGGAAGGTGTGAACTATGAATAGAGAGGGAGGGATGAATAAGGAGATGGGGAGTTTCCAGAATAGATGGGTTATATTTCCAGAACACCACATGATATTCAGACCCTGAGTGTGGGAAGGTGTGGAACTATGAAGATAGAGGAGGGAATGGAATAAGGAGATGGGGGAGTTTCCAGAAAGATTGTTATATTCCAGACACACACAATGATATTCGGACCCTTTGATTGGTGGAAGGTGTGAACTAGGAATAGAGAGGGAGGGAATGGAATAGGAGTGGGGGAGTTTTCCAGAATGATTGTTATATAAAACGTGCCCCTCCCACACACATTCATTTCCATTGACTTACTGAGATGAGATGTTTGGATTTCTTCCTTCTTCCCCCCTGTATTATTTCTCACATGTATTCTGAGTTCCAGGGCTTTTTCGCTGTTGGCCTGAGAGGATTTGGAGGCAGACCCCGGACTGGCATCGATTTGGACTCCTGGGTGGTCAGTGTACCCGCCGGGTCTACGAAATACACAGTGAAGGCAGAAAATGTTCTTATAAATAAAAAACAATCAAACCACACAGCAGGAATGAAAACCGTGCAGGTTTAACCCCTAAGTGTCTACGACTATTGACTTTCTGCCTGCAACCCCAACTGCTATTTTTATCAGCTTATTACATGCATTAGTAACCAGATATCTAATGACAAGTTCTGTTTTTCCTTTCTGGTAAAGGTGTCCGCCTCCTCCTCTGCTCAATGAGCTTTTTATAAGCTTGAGCATGTGCAGAGGAGGCAGCAGGGTAAACAGGTCCAATGATTGGCTTGTGATGTCAGTGGTCACAGCCTTGATTGACAGCTCATGTAGGGAGGGGCCAGATAACTCTGTCAGAATGGGGAAAAACTAACTCACAGATTCTCTACTTCGGTCCCCCCAATATGAGCAACTGTCCCATCAGATGACATGGAAATTAAGAAACTGAGGCCGTTCTTTTTATTTCTGACAGGTTGAGTTTACAGGCTAACGTATACTCTGTACATGTGAGTAAAGCAGGATGGCACCAGCTTCCACACAACTGTAGAATAAATATAAACAATGGGGGGGGTGAAAGCAGATACTGTATTAAATATGATAACAGGTCCAAATTACCATGAAATGAATTGGGATGAAGAACTAAAAAGCTAAAATATAATAAACTATCAAAAAGTATCAACATATCTCTTCCACCGGTAATAATATCCAGCCCAATCATATTCTTACAACCTCAGCTCATCTCCTAAGTTCGGCAGTTTTCCGGATTAAACAGTTCAGTGACATTTACACATGCTCAGTGATCCTCTAGCAGCCCCCTCCTCCTACCTGAGCGGCCAAGTAACTACTGGGTGGCCTTACGTGATCCTGCTGTAATAGGAGAATTGAGCAGTGAGAAAAACCCTGTTGTTACTCACTAGAAAGGAGGGGCTGCAGATCAGTAATGAGTCGAGGCAAAGCTGGTTATTTTTCTCATGCTGTGGCGAGAGCTTTATAATAAAATTGTGGCATCTATATACTGTAAGGGATATCAATGATGTGCCTTACAACTAGATTCCTGCAATACTGTATGTGCCTTACTATGGATTCCCTGCAATATGTATGTGCATTACTACGGAATTCCTGCAATACTGTATTATGCCTTTACTACTGGAATTACTGCAATACTGTATGCTAATACTAGAATTCCCCTCCCTGCACAATACTGTATATGCCTTACTACTAGGAATTCTGCAAATACGATATATGCCTACTACTAGAATTCCTGCAATACTGTATGTGCCCTTTCTACTGGAATTCCTGAAATACTGTATATGCCTACTACTAGGAATTTCTGCCAATACTGTATATTTCTTACTACTAGAATTCCTGCAATACTGTAGGTGCGCTTACTACTAGAATTCCGCAATACGGTCATATGCCGTACTACTGGAATTCCGGCATATGTATATGCTACTACTAGAATTCACGTGCATACTGTATGTGCCTTTACTACGGAATTCCTGCAATTACTGTATAGGGCCGGTTCCTAATGGAATTCTGCAATACTGTATATGCCTACTACTGGAATTCCTGCAATACTGTATATGCCGTACTACTGATTCCTGCAAATTACAGTGTGTGCCTCACTGGAATTCATGACAAGACTGTATGTTGCCGTAATACTAGAATCCTGCAATTACTGTATGTGCCTTACTATGGAATTCCTGCAATACTGTATGTGCCTTTACACTGGAAGTCCGGCCAATACTGATATGCCTTACTACTGGAATCTGCATACTGTAGTGCCTTACTACTAGATTCCTGCCAAGGTAGTGCTTTACTAACTGGAATCCTGCAATTAATGTATGTGCTACTTACTGGAATTCCGCAATACTGATATGCCTTACTACTGAATTCTGCCATACGGTATATGCCTTATACTAGAATTCCTGCAATACTGTATATTGCCTTAATACTAGAATTCCTTGCAATACTGTATATGCCTTACTACTAGGAATTCCTGAATACTGTATGTAGCTTATAAGAATGTCGGCCAATACTGTATATTGCCTTACTACTAGAAATGCCTGCAATAATGTATGTGCCGTAATACAGGGAATCCTGAAAATACGGTGATATGCCTTACGATAGAATTATGCCAATACTGTATGTGCCTTACTACTACTAGAATTCCTGCATTTACTGTAGATGCCTTTATACTGAGGAATGACTGCAATACTGTATATGCCTTACTAATAGCATTACTTGCAATACTGTTGTGCCGTTTCTTACTACTAGAATTCCCGCATACTGTGTGTGCCTTATACTGGAAATTCTGCATACTGTATGGCCTTAATACTGGAATTCCAGAAATAGTGTATATGCCTTACTACTAATTTTTGAACCTGCAATACTGTATTATGCCGTACTAACAGAATTCTGGCAATACTGTATGCCTTACTACTGGAATTCTTGCACACTGTATGGGCCTACTACTAGAATTCTGCAATAATGTATTGTCTTATACTGGAATTCCTGCAATACGGGTATAGGCCTTACTACGGAATTCAGAAATACTGTATATGCTTACTACTAGAATTCCTGCCAATACTGTATATGCCTTACTATAGAATTTCTGCAAACTGTATGTGCCATTACTCCCAGACTTCCTGCAAAATGTAGTGCCTTACTACTGGAATTTCTGCATACTGTTAGTGGCCTACTACATAGGCATCTGCAAGACTGTATATGCCTTACTACTAGAATTCCGCAATACTGTATGTGCCTTACTACTTGGAATTCCTGCAATACTGTTATGTGCCTTATACTGGAAGTCCTGCAATACTGTATATGCCTTACTACGGGAATTCTGCCCAATACGTAGGGCCTTACTACTGGAATCCTTGGCAAGTACTGGAATGCTACTACTGGACTTCTGAAATACTGTAGTGCATTACTATAGATAGTGTTAACTGCAATAGATATGCCTACTGCTAGATTCTGCAAACTGATGTGCCTTACTACCAGAATTCCTGCAATACTGGCTATGCCTTACTACTGAATTGTCTGCTAAACGTATGTGCCTCTTACTAATAGAATTCCTGCAATACTGTATAGCCTTACTACTAGAATTCCTGCAATACTGGAGATGCCTTACTAAATGGAATCCTGAAAAATCCTGTATTGCCTTACTACAATGGAAGTCTGAAATACTGTTATGCCTTACTCTAGGGCATCTGCAATATGGATATGCTTACTACTAGAATTCCTGCAATACTGGATATGCCGTACTACAGATTCCTGCAATATGTAATGCGCGTACTACTGGAATTCATGAAATAAGTATATGCGTACTACTAGGGAATTCCGGCAATAATGTATATGCCTTACTACGGATTCTGCAATACTATAGATGCCTAATACTGGAATCCTGCAATACTGTATTATGCCTTACTACTGAATTCTGCCAATACTGTATATACTTTACTAGCATGATGACTATTGAAGGTGCATAGATCTAATACTCTGTGCAGCTTCTTCCCGCCGACATTTCCCTTTACAAAGGTCCATTATAGAAACCAACAGGGTTTGCAGAGCTGCCAGGGGAGGATAATAAAGTTGAACCCGATCTTAGCACAGCTCTGTGCAATGCATTTCCCAGCAGTATTCCTTATTCGAATGCGTTAATACCTGTGTGGTGTAGTTAAAAAATGTTAGCTTGTTTTTTGGTATGTAGACAGCTGCCAAACCCAATATACAAACTTCTAGTCTAAGAATAAGCAGGATTCAGATACATACCAGGACAGTTAATGCTGTAAACTTACCACATGAATGCTGTTGGACCAGCACTGACATTTTTTGCACTTTGTATGACTTTGAAACTACATTGTATGTAACATGTAAGGTTTTCCTTTTTATATTAATGAACGTAAAGCGGCCACAGAAGATGGGTTGCTATATAAATCACCACAACAATAATAAGAATAATAATTAATAATTAAGGAAATCCTGCATACAAATTCAAGAAGAAATATCAGTTACCAAACCATAGTTTAAGGTATTGGAGATTAAGGGCATAGATATAAGAGTCACAAACAAATAAATATCAAGTAGTCAATAACGGACCCCGCGACAGATTAAGTACAAGTGGCAGCTCATCTACCAACGAGGCTATGAACTCTGTCCAATTGAGTTCATATTTGTGATTAATTTTTTTAAAAGTGATGATAGAAAAAACAATCTTATGGTATAGAACATGGCCGCCAGCATGTTATAGGTAATAGAGTAAGTCTGGTGTATCCCTTTAACCAGGATTCTGTTACATGGGAGAGGTCTTGCAATACTTGGGTCCAAATGGTGTTTACAGTCTTCTGAAGCAGCAGCAAAAACCTGGTCTAACTGTTCTGAGTCCGGTACCATCAGTACACATGATTAGTGGGTTTTTTGTCCTCAAACACAACTAATGAAACTACTATATCCCAAATGATGGACGTCTCCTTCAGGAGAAGGTAAAGAGAGTATGTAATCAGTGTAAACCATGTGATGAATGTTGATATTATGCTCCAATGTACAGATGAACATGCTTCAGAAATAGAAACAATATTAAGTCCCACAATGCTCCTATAGCAAAGGAAGGTGCAGTAACTTGTACTTCTGTTCCCATCCCACCCTCCTGTATGCGGTTAATCATTGGCTGAAGCGAGCTTTGTGAGTGGGAGAGGGACCTGCTGTCCATTCGCAAATGAGCAATCAGCTGCACATTAACAAAGGCCCGGTAAGGCTCTGGTCGTTGTGCCAAAATAATGTGCGTGTGTAAATTTAATATGGGGATGCAGATAAGTGCCTAACTTTGAAAACATTTTTTTGTTTTATTTGCCGCCCCAGGCGCAGCCTAGGTGGCTAGTGGGAAATCCGTCCTGTCCAAGGGCACTAGTTCATCTTATCTTTCTTTGCTGAAAGTAAACAAGACAGCCATCCAGCCAATCAATACTTCAGGCAGGACCATTAGGAACCAGTACACACCAATTGTCACCAGCATGATATTGGTTGGATTAGCAGGGTTTATTCTCTGCTTTCATTCTAGTCCTATATGATTCTGACTGATGGATGGTTACATCATCAGGTACATGCTATCTAGCCTGATGCTATAACTGATTAAAGCACCAGTGTATTGATCAACGGAGGTAGATCAGAGGGGGAATCTGCCTGGTTACTAGGTCGTAACTAATCTGTCTCACATTAGCATGGGGCAAACTTCCTGGATTGGGTAGGTTAAAATGACATGTTAAGTTGAAAAAAATTGTCAAGTCCTGGCCATCTTGTGGTCGTGCATTAGCCATACAGCAGAATATTATCCTGTAATCGGAAATTCCCTTGGGAAAAGAAACATACATAATATAGAAAGATGCAAACCCAACATTTTTTCAAACTTACAAATATATCTGCTAATTACAAACTAAACTTGGCTCAGGACAATAACTTGCTGTTCTGTTACTCTCCCCATTCCAAGCAATGCACTCCACCATTCTCGGATGTTGGCGCGGCACATGTTAATAAGTTAGAGGTGGGACAACACTATACTTCAAATCTTTCAGATGTCAGTGGTGTTGTCCCCGTAGACTAGACAGATCTAACTTTTACCTAGAGACGTCTTTTATCTCTTTGATTGTAGTATTTGGGCCGAACATCTAGTTATATACATTGGGGCCAGATATTGGAGAACCTCATCTAAGAACCATGAAACGACCAACACAAAGCCTATTTTATGGACCGTAGCAAAAGGCCTGGAATCTATTTTACCTCCCACCAACCCCATGCTTACCAGTATAGATGCCCCCTTTCTTTTAAGGTTCATGCCTCCTCTAAAACGCACAAGCGGATTACTAGCAAGAATGAGAAAGCAGAGTTCAGGCAGCATTGACATGCAAAAAAACTGTCATGGCCCACCATAACTGCGGCTACCCGGAAGGACGAAGGGAGAATCACAAAAGGGGATTGTTAATAACCAACATAAGATCGCCAAAAAGAACACCCAAATGCCTGGGAAGTAGGGGAATTTGGCACATGGAAAAAAGTATAAATCTTTGTGGAGGGGGGTGTAGACGACCCTTTTAAATTAAAATTTGAGCAAAGATATACGGGAGTGAGCTACGTATGTTTTTTTTCAATCTTAAAGTCATACAAATTATTTACAACGGAAAGTATAAGATCAAATGCCACAAGGGCAGGGGGTTATGGGGTTTTGCCACTGAGTCAAACTTTTGAATGCTGCCCCTTCTGTATTATAGGCACTAAGGTTAGTTTTCCTTCTGCTCTGCCTGCCTCTTTTTGCAAAAAAAGTGAGCTCTGCCTGCCGCCTCTCTCAATTTACAGGGGAGCCGCCCTTAAGCATTTTGCTCATTTTGCCTCATTAGAGGAACAGCGCTGCACAAGTGCGATATTAAATTCAAACACAGGGGTGCTTGTGTCTTGGTATATTCCCTGGACTATGTACAAACAAATATTGTATTAATTTGTCACATGATAAAAGAGCCTGTGTAAAATAAATAAAAAATAATCTCCGTCCCGATTTCACGTCCGTCCTCGATGAAATGTAGTAAAAAAATAAATAAAGGCAATCTTGATGTTTGTTGGAATAAACCGTAGTCTGCGATGTCTATATGTTTGAACACCTCTAGCAAGTACTAAACAGGGATTGGAGGGCTCGAGTGCAGGGACAGTTCAGGAATGTAGAGCAGACAACATGTTATCCATTATATTTTCAAGGAATGAAAAGTGCCGTCCAGCCCTTAGTATAATTGCAAATGATTATTGACATTTCGATACCTTTTCCATTTGCTAGCCTTGATTTAGGGCCACAATTGCTTTAGAGTATTTTGAAAATCAGTGCACAAACACAATCCTGAAGAATGGCACAGTTCCATAACTGTATGCTGTGCGTCGGCTACTAATCCCCCGGCCCCCGGAATGTTTTTTCCTAGTTAAAACTGTTTTTTTCATGTTTTATCTGCCTCTTCAAGGGTTGATTGCAGGTAAATAAAACCAAACGGAAATTTTACGATTTTCTAGGGGAAAAAAATCTATTTTTTAATTTTGTAAAATCAGTCTATCATTTTTGTTTTTTAGCAGAAAAGCGACGCGGACGTGTTCGATGGGTATGAGGAATCAGATGGAGACAGCCCAGCGATTGGTAAAAATGGCGACATAAAAAGGGTTATATTTAGAATACGAATGGGTGGGGGACTGTTGTTGATTGTTAGTGTGCAGCCTTTGAAACACGGAGAGGGGAGGAGATATGACCTGCAACGGGACCACTATATACGTTAACGGGCGAAAAGTCACAGTCACTGTGAAATTAAAACTTAACATACAGGTTAAATCACCCCCCCAAAACCCCTAAAACAGGGTTAATAGTTTGGAAATGTGAAATAGATAAGTATAACTGAGATCCTGCACAATGTCCTGGTCACCATTTCTGCTGTCCTGGATATTTCAGTTAGTAAACTCGTCTAGTTATGGATTTTGACAGTAATCACAAGCCAAATGACTGAATGTTATCCATGTCTGTCTCTTCTGGCGATGCGCCAGGCTCAGTACAGGCTCAGTAAGGTTCTAAATGGCTTCAGTTCTCCATGAGGCAGTTCAGAAGCATAGCAGGCATACAGTAATGAATTCATAGGACAAACTTATGATACGTATATCACATATATAAAGAGGCCTCTTTCTAAAAGATGTTCGTCTGAGGGTGGAGTTGTCTTTAAAACCCTTGTATATTGTTTCGCTGCTGAGAAATAAACGTCTTTGATGTAAACTTGTCTATGACATTGTTTGCCCATCAATGGAATAAAACACGGTAGTTATATAATACGGACTGTTTGAGAAAAAAGCCCCAAATCACTAACAAAAAGCGGACACCCCTCTCAGTCTATACGGAGAAGAAGATTCTACAATCCAGATGTCAATGTAGTAAATTACCCATTAGAACTGAGTCACATGTGTGTAACAGATTGCGAAGAGGCTGTACACAGTTTCATATGCATATGGAGGATTCTGACCCAACATTGCTTTCTTCCACTTTCACTCCCACCTTTGTAGAGCTCGATAACACGAGTTGAACAAAACAGAATTGTTACACCTTCATGAAGAGAGAAAGCCGGAGAGAGGGTAATTGGCCCAGTGCACTAGCCAGGATTGGGCACAGCGATTTTCTGTATTGCCCAAGTGAATAGCAGAGCCTGTCGGCTCCATAGGGCTTGGCAAGTTGCACCCAAGAAGAAAACACTTTTAAGTGGTGCTAGGCTTCTAACAAAATGAGCCATTACAAAGGGGGATAATGTGCCCCTTAAGTTATATAAGGATATAAGAAGTCGCCAAGGACATATAAAGAACCTAGGTGAGTAAAGCTTCATTGAACTAATATATTACACAGCCGAGGGTACGTTATTATCCAATAATAAGCAATTTGGTGTTTGTTATGCAAATGTTCCGATTTGTGTACATCGGCGACCTCTGGTGTCTGGGTTTCTGTCAAAGGAGAGGGTGTCACCCAAAAGAAAACAGAACTAAGATTGGAACACACCAGGTGCTTTTTGCGGCCGTCCGAAAAATATTCGGTGGTGTGGGTGGGGCGGCAGGACCACGATCGGATGGATCGTTTGTTCGTCCGGATAGCCGAATGATGATCGGACAATCCGGATCTATCGTGCGGTTCCATATGTGAACGCACGAATTCGACCGTTCAAAAATTCGAATTTGCATGCGAAGGTGGACATTTGATCCCAGCCGAGAGCTCGCTTGTAGACCTCGGCCGGTGATGGACCAGCTAACGAAGGACCCAAACTAGTAACACTGTTATGTTGTAAGTAAATGTCATGTCTAAGTGGATATCACAATTGAGTTTATACTTTCCAGATGCTAATTAGACATTTACAGGAAGATTTTAGTTAGCGTTGGAAGAAAGATACATCTGATTGGTTGGGGACCATTAGGTCGTTCGTCTGTGTACAGACCTTACGTGGTGGCCAGCTTGAGGGCATCGGAACCGATTGGATTCGCTGCCCATTAAATAAACCCACGGCTATAAAACAGCATTCAGTCTGTCATAGCACTAAGAACATATATCGGTTTTGGAAAAACATTCGGCGATCTGCTGGGCGGATTCAACGAACGACACAAGATGCCGAAACGCATTACACGCACGGTCATGTGTACGAGACTTTGGGCTGAGGCCACAACTATTGCGGATGACAACTGTGTTACCATTCGTGATGCGTTGCAATCACGCAACTAGCCCACAATCGGAGCGCTGTGATCCGACAAATTAAAATGGTGACACCGTGCGCTGTGAAAACGGATCTTCGGAGAAATGCAATCAAAGCCACACAATGTGTTATGGATGGAGTAAACCTGGCAGTCTCTGCCATAATGAAGGTTTAGACCTATTTGTTTGATATTATTGGCGCGGAGCTCAACGATTACAAGGCTCCTGCGATAAACACGTGATCAGTGAGGGAGGTATCGACAACCATACAGGCTTGAGCTAGAGATCGATCTTTAGTTCCTTTAATCTTTTACTGTTGAATGTTAACACTGGTCATACACAGGTGCCGTTCTTTTGGTCATCCAAAAAAAGGCAGTTCACAACACCGCACTGTAAACTCTTCATTTGTGTCTCTGGGGGACCTGCTGGTCTGGTATCAAAGAGAGCACAGAGAAAGATGTAGTCACATGACCATCAATGACTGAGAGTGGAGGGAAACTACCGGGTGAACAGCATATGTTATGCCATTGCACTTAATGAATGACCTGCCTGTGCTAAATACAGGCACAAGATGACAAAATTAAAAAGGGAAAAATCTATTAGTGATGTTGTTTTGAAAACTGCGGGTGAAACAGAACGAAGCTGGGTGGGGGGTTAGGGTTAGAGTAAAAGGGAAACAATATAACGGGAGTGCGTGAGTTGATGGCCAAAAGTGTAACTAGCATTTACCGTGCGGTTTTTATTACAGGGTTCAACAGGAGAGGAATGCACGGTTGTGATAATCAAATTATAGTTTAATTGGCACAGATCAGCGCATAATACAGCGCTAGTGGGAGTTTACTGGTATTAGCCAGTATAAATGAAGTTCGGGTGCCTATACCAGCTGTCTAGGAAAGGGGCCGTATCACAAAAGTGTGAAACATTCCAAAGCTGTCGCTAGCGAACTTGTAAAGGCCAGCCTTTCATAGCAGATTTTCTTAACGTGGAAAATAGCTTCTGAAATGGCACATAATTGTTTGTGAGTCTAAGTGTAAAGGGGGCACGCTGGAAATTGACACACACAAAAAAAAAACACAATTTAAAAAAAAGGCTATACTATAACGTTATAATTTCCAGGGGAGCGGGACACAAATTCTCCCGACTCCGTGTTTTTTACCATAGATGGAGCTTGAAGAAAAAAGGGGTCTTGCCTGGTACAGCGCATTTGCTTTCCCTGGACCAACTTCTCTAACATGAACAGCAAACAACAAAAAAGTGCAGCTGTACATTGAAAGATTTAACTACAACAACATGATATTATTCCCAAAGTTGATGTTAAGGGGTGGATAAAAGATGTATTTTCTCTCGACAAGTGGACTGGCTTGCCAGCAGCTTTTCTTTATTGCTGTTTATGGGGAAGTGGGAGTCCCCAGGTTGTACCTGAACACTGAAGCTGTTGAGGTCATTGATCTCCGCTGAGGACTGGAAGACCCCCAAAATGGATATTTGTTATCTCGGACAATAGAGTAAATGTGTAATCACCGATCCGTTGGGAAGAATGATGTTCAGTATAATACCGATCCGTTGGGAAGAATGATGAGGTTTCAAGTAATACCAAGTCCGTTGGGAAGAATGATAGTTTCCAGTAATACCAATCCATTGGGAAGAATGATAGTTTCAGTAATACATCATGGGAAGACATGAAGTATCCAGTAATACGATCCGTGGAAGAATAATAGTTCCAGTATACCGATCGTTGGGAAGATGATAGTTTCCAGTAATACCGATCCGTTCGGAGAATAATAGTTTCCAGAATACCATCGTGGAAGAATGATAGTTTTCCAGTAATACCGCATCACGTTGGGAAGAAGATAGTGTCAGATCTGTATCCAATCCGTTGGGAAGAATGATAGTTTTCAGGAATACCAATCCGTTTGGGAAAGAATGATAGTTTCCAGTAATACCAATTCCGTTGGGAGAATGATAGTGTTCCGGAGTAATACCATCCGTTGGAAGAATGATGTTTCCAGTAATACCAATCCGTTGGAAGATGATATGTTCCAGTAATACCAATAAGTTGGGAAGAGAATAGATAGTTTCCAGTAATACCAATCCGTTGGGAAGAATGATAGTTTCCAGTAATACCAATCCGTTGGGAAGAATGATACGTTTCCAGTAATACCAATCCGTTGGGAAGAATGATAGTTTCCAGTAATACCGATCCGTTGGGAAGAATGAGTTTCCAGTAATACCGATCCGTTGGGAAGAATGATAGTTTCCGTAATACCGATCCGTTGGGAAGAATGATAGTTTCCAGTAATACCAATCCGTTGGGAAGAATGATAGTTTCCAGTAATACCGATCCGTTGGGAAGAATGATAGTTCCAGTTTATACCGATCCGTTGGGAAGAATGATATGTTTCCAGTAATACGATACCGTTGGGAAGAATGATAGTTTCCAGTAATACCAATCCGTGGGAAGATAATAGTTCCAGTAATACCAATCCGTTGGGAAGAATGATAGTTTCCAGTAATACCGATCCGTTGGGGAAGAAAGAATAGTTTCCAGTAAATACCGATCCGTTGGGGAGCATGATAGTTTCCAGTAATACCAATCCGTTGGGAAGAATGATAGTTTCAGTAATACCATCCGTTGGGAAGAATGATAGTTTCCAGTATTACCGACCGTTGGGAAGAATGATAGTTCCAGTTAATACGATCCGTTGGGAAGAATGATAGTTTCCAGTAATACGATCCGTTGGAAGAATGATATAGTTCCAGTAATCCTCCGTTGGGAAGAATGATAGTTTCCGAGTAAACACGATCCGTTGGGAAGAATAATAGTTTCCAGTAATACCCATCCGTTGGGAAGAATGATAGTTTCAAGTAATCCAAGCCGTTGGGAAGAATAATAGTTCCAGTAATACCCACCGTTGGAGAATGATAGTTTCAGTAATACCGATCCGTTGGGAGAATGATAGTTTCCACAGTATACCGATCGTTGGGAAGAATGATAGTTTCCAGTAATTACCCATCCGGTGGAAGAATGATAGTTCCAGTCATACCGATCCGTTGGGAAGAATGATAGTTTCCAGTTATACCGATCCGTTGGGAAGAATGATAGTTTCCAGTAATACGATCCGTTGGGAGAATGATAGTTTTACCAGAATTATCCAATCCGTGGGAAGAATAAGTTTCCAGTAATACCAATCCGTTGGGAAGAATGATAGTTTCCAGTAATACCGATCCGTGGGAAGAATAATAGTTTCCAGTAATACCGATCCGTTGAAGAAAAGAATGATAGTTTCCAGTAATACCAACCGTTGGGAGAAGAATGAAGTTTTCAGTAATACCAATCCGTGGAGAGAAGGATAGTTTCCAGTAATACCGATCGTGGGAAGAATGATAGTTCCAGTAATACCGATCCGTTGGGAAGATGATAGTTCCAGTACATACCGATCCGTTGGGAAAGAATGATAGTTCCAGTAATACCAATCCGTTGGGAAGAATAATAGTTTCAGTAATACCAATCCGTTGGGAAGAATGATAGTTTCCAGTAAGTAATACCGATCCGTTGGGAAGAATAATAGTTTCAGTAATACCCATCCGTTGGGAAGAATGATAGTTTCCAGTAATACCAATCCGTTGGGAAAGAATGAGAGTTTCCAGTAATACCAATCCGTTGGGAAGAATGATAGTTTCCAGTAATACCGATCCGTTGGGAAGAATGATAGTTTCCAGTAATACCGATCCGTTGGGAAGAATGATAGTTTCCAGTAATACCGATCCGTGGAAGAATGATAGCTTCCAGTAATACCGATCCGTTGGGAAGAATAATAGTTTCCAGTAATACCGATCCGTTGGGAAAAATGATAGTTCCAGAATACCAATCCGTTGGGAAGAATGATAGTTCCAGTAATACCAATCCGTTGGAAGAATGATAGTTCCAGTAATACCGATCCGTGGGAAGAATGATAGTTTCCAGTAATTACCGATCCGTGGGAGAATGATAGTTTCAGTAATTCGATCCGTTGGGAAGAATAATAGTTTCCTAGTAATACAATCCGTGGAAGAATGATAGTTTCCGTAATACCAAGCCGTTGGGAAGAATGATAGTTTCCAGTAATACCGATCCGTTGGGGAAGAATGATAGTTTACAGTAATACCGATCCGTTGGGAAGAATGGATAGTTTCCAGGAATACCGATCCGTGGAAGAATGAAAGATAGTATCCAGTAATCGATCGGTTGGGAAGAATGATTAGTGTCAGTAATACGATCGTGGAAGAATGATAGTATCCAGTAATACCGATCTGTTGGAAGAATGATAGTATCAGTAAACCGATCCGTTGGGAAGAATGTAAGATCTTCAGTAATACCGAGTCCGTTGACAGAATGATAGCATCCAGTAATACGTCGTTGGAAGAATGAGTTCCAGTAATAACCGATCCGTGGGAAGAATGATAGTATCCAGTAATACCGATACGTTGGGAAGAATGATAGTATCCAGTAATACCGATCCGTTGGGAAGAATGATAGTATCCAGTAATACCGATCCATTGGGAAGAATGATAGTATCCAGTAATACCGATACGTTGGGAAGAATGATAGTATCCAGTAATACCGATCCGTTGGGAAGAATGATAGTATCCAGTAATACCGATCACGTTGGGAAAGAATGATAGTATCCAGTAATGCCGATCTGTTTGGGAAGAATGATAGTATCAGTAATACCGATTCCATTGGGAAGAATGATAGTATCCAGTAATGCCGATCCATGGGAAGAATGAAGTATCCAGTATACCGAAGTGGGAAGAAGATAGTATCCAGTAATACCGATCTGTTGGGAAGAATGATAGTATCAGTAATAGATCTTGGAAGAATGAGTTTCCAGTAATACCGATCGTTGGAAGAATGATGCATCCAGTAATACCGATCCGTGGGAAGAATGAGTTTCCAGTAAGTACCGATCCGTTGGGAAGAATGATAGTATCCAGTAATACGATCCGGTGGGAAGAATGAGTTCCAGTAATACCGATCCGTTGGGAAGAATGATAGCATCCAGTAATACCGATCCGTTGGGAAGAATGAGTTTCCAGTAATACCGATCCGTTGGGAAGAATGATAGTATCCAGTAATACCGATCCAAGTGGGAAGAATGATGCGAATCCCGTAATACCGATCGTTGGGAAGAAGATGCATAGATACCAGTAATTACCGATCCGTTGGGAAGAATGATAGTATCCAGTAATACCGATCGTGGGAAGAATGATAGTATCCAGTAATACCGATCCGTTGGGAAGAATGATAGTATCCAGTAATACCGATCAGTGGGAAGAATGATAGTATCCGTAATACCGATACGTTGGGAAGAATGATAGTATCAGTAATAGACCGGGTACCGGGGTATTCACAATGAGAGTTATTTAAGGAGCCCTGTAATAACTTTGAGCTGAAGATAAAAACAGGTGGTAGGAGTGTTTCTTACCTCCCTAGAAAGGTCGTTGTTTTAATTGTGTTTTGGGCTTTCCAATAATTTAGGTTTATCCCAGTTTCAAACATTGATGGCTCCTTCTCAGCTGTTTGTTCAATATTGTTCCCCGATGACCGGAATGGTCACTTTTCCATTGTAGATACCACATAACAATGTCCCAGGGTTGGATTTAAGACGATTATTAAACATTCATTGTGCCTTTTGTGTAGGAAATGGGTTGTTACATCTCTGTGAAATATTTGTTGACAGATGGTTACAATGTCTTTAATCCTTTGGATTGCTGGGGTTATACGGTCCAGAAGTGATGTCAATATCTCATGTTTTCAAAACACACTTTAGTGCACAGCAAGTGTGTTAAATGTAACATGGTGGATCCGATAGCCTAATACATGCATAAAAGCAGCCATTCGTGTGTAATCTGGGTCCGGTGTGCACCACTCATTGTGCGGTATCGGCTACATTAAATGTGTTCTTATTAATGCCATGGTTGAAATACCTTGAACGATCAATATTTATGACCATGAACACATCTTCTAAATACTTATGTGGCCATAACAATCCTGCAGTATCATTACCGATACGCGGATTTGTGAATAAGCCCATAATCAATTTGATGTAAACGCTCCCTGCCTGGAAACTGAACGACAGCGTGGAAGCCATGTAGCCATCTTCAGGATTTAGTAAGACCCTAAGGTTTATCACTATTCACAAAACCTGTTTAAACTCATTGGCAGTTGGAAAGGTTTCTATTAATCGCAATAAACAACAAAATGTTATTCAAACTGCATGAACGAGTAAAAGCTCCGGGAGCCTTAGATATCTGTTAAAATCCTCCCTCCAACTGCAATGAATTGCCTATTGACCAATAGCAATAGGCTTCAATAAAACACTGTTTCTGCTGCTGCTCGGGATCGTGTCCCTGTAATAATTGAATTTATAAAGATAATGTGATTTTCTACCAGTAGTGCGCTTAATGTGGGATGTGTAATATAAACCCTTTAAGATAAAATGATCCTGTCTGACATGTCTGGGACAATAAAGTTACAGGCAGGAGGATGTTATGCTACATTTGTACGTGATAGACTTAGTACCAGACAACCTGCTGTACTTTATGTTGGTACTTGTATATATTGATCTTCCACTCACCTAACTTTTCTTTGCCTTAGGCCGTTGGGTTTGGAGCGCAATTTATCAAGTTGGGAGGTCTCCTGCGTGGAGAAGGAACACAAGTACAAACGCCTGCCGCTATAGAAGATGAGCAACACAAGTGGACAATTAGGTACACATGACTTCATTCTCGTCTTTCAACCAAAGCCAAGACTGGGAACATGGTGGGATAATGACACAGTAGGAGGCAAAGAGAGTAGACAACAAGGAACAAGAGCAATATCATCTTAACTGTGTTTGGTTGTACCTGAATGTGCAAGACTCGCCGAGCAGCCCTGGATGTATATAGGGAATTTAAACACCAACATATTGATCTGTTCCCTTGTGGGTGATAATGCCTCTCTTCGTAGTAGCAGGACATATTCAGTATTGACATTATTTATCTCTTATTTGATTTTAGACAAATATTTGATTGTTTACTAAACCAATTCAACTTCCAGTTTAATAGTATTCCCATTAATGAACGGGTAAAATATATATGTTTTATACATGGTCCCGGGATTTTTTTTACTCCATACCTTTCCTTTCTAGTATGCCAGAAGACTAACTAGTGAAACTTCTTAAGAACTTCAAGTCCAATTGATCTAACTGAATCCCGCAGAACTATTTAATCTCTACATTTCCTTTTTCTTAACCTATAAACGTTTCCTCTTTTTAATCTCTAGTATTCAGGACGAAATATGAATTCCAATACTTTGTAATGACAGTCAAACGCTGGTGGACCAGAAGAAAACACACGGACATTCCTAGAACCAGAACTCCTACCTGGTCACAGGTAAACCGAACGGAAAACAATCTCCACTCCGTCATGATGAACTTCCCAGACATGTAAATGGCAAATTTAACTTTTCAAATAAAATTAGATTGGACACAAACTTAAAATGTTTTAATTGCAAAATAGTAAAGACAAGGAAGTGTATGAAGCTGCCCACTAAGGCCTGGTAGCCCCACGATGAGATATTTTATAGTTCAGGTATCGGTCACAAAATTATTGCATCCGAATGTGGCCATGTTCGACCGATCGTTCGTCCGAATCGGACATGGGGGAAAACCTCATTCGATGTGCGTTCTCTATGGACCGCACAGATCGGTCGTGGGTAACTGTTGAACGCGGGTGTTTTGCCGCAAACCGACCGGTCGAAAGTATCGAACGGTTGGTCAGGAGGAAAAACGCTAGGTGTGTACCTAACTTAAGTGCGTACCCATGGGTAGATTTATATCCTACCACAATGAATACACAAGTTACAGGTTGGTCAGAAATTAAGCTGGCATCCACTTTTTCAGAATGACCGATTTCTGACCTTAAAGCCAGAGTTAGTAAGTGTGCAAAATTTAATTGTGCCATGTGCTCGTATAAACTATGGGGGTTATTCAATAAAAGTTCTTATCGTATAAAATGTGCTATTTAGCCCCAACCAATCAGATGTTAGCTTTCAAATGTTAAATAAGTTCTGATTGGTTGGCAAAATTGCACCATTTTAACGATAAGAACGTTATGAATCTCCCTGTATGTGACTAATCATTAAAATAGGTCGGACACTTTTAGATCTTCGCACTCTGTTAGCCAGGGGTAATTAGTCCTTATACAATATTAACGGTCGGTGAGGACTTGTACCAGATTAGAGACTGTCACGGTTTTCACTCTCAGGTTGTGACAGTGAATCACGTAACAAACGCACAGTCACGGGTGTTAATAACCATTCTAAGGCAGGATTTAACATTGACTTCTTTCAGGGCAAAGTAACAGGTGCCTTGGAATTACCACTTAATCCCGGGATGTTGCTGTTCCATTTGTTACACAAAAGGCCAAAGAGTTTATGGACAGGTGAAAATAATGTGTTTAAAGAGACAAGATGCTCAGTATGTGACCTTCGCTGCGCCTGCTGAACTCCAACTCTCACCCTCTTAGTATATGGCTATGAACAACAGGCATATTTGGACTTTAGAGGAGAAAAAAATGATATAAAAGTACTTGTACCATGTACCGTTATAGTTACACACACCAAACCATTCATTTTAATAAGTAAATCACAAGCACTGAATCCAGTTAAAGAAACGGTTACACTGCATCCACATATATCACAACCGACCATTCAATGACATCACAATTAAAATTAACAAGAGGTTCATCTTACGTCGTAAGATGCTCGTCTCTCCGTACGGCATTTAAACCTAGTTGTAGGTTACCGTTCCAGCAGCACAGCGGAGACTTGAATGGCAGGTTAGAAAAGAAACAGAAATCAAATTAGCCTCGTGTCCAGTCCACGTACGCATAATAGGGTCCTGCATCGGGTCAGGTACTGCGGCCTGCAATTGAAGATTCCTGCTTTATATTTCGTGTATTTGTGAACATTGTTAAGAATAAAAGTATTTTAACTTTTTGACATTTTTAACTTCCCTGTACAAATTTAGGAAGAAAGAAAAAAAGCAGGTCAGGGGCGGGTCTGGAAAATTAGACCTTAACCATACAGCATCTTCCATTCCAGGATTGACAGGGGCAGAAGAGAAAGGAAGATAATTCCCTAAGGTTGGGTACAAACCAGAAGATATTTCGGCCGATTCACGGCATTTCGGTCGGTCAAAAATATCTCCTGGTGTGAGGCGGCCAACCGCAACTGACCTCGATCTACCACCGGATGTGTGTCGGAAAATCCCTATAGGACCCCACGGTCGATCGTTCGCAAATTCGGCCGCGACCGACAGACATTTGTCCGGCCGAGCGCTAGCGCCCAGCTAAGGGTTAAGCCACCTGTGCTGCCATTTTAGCAACAAACCTCACAACATACTGCACATACATTTAAAGGGTATGTACTGACACTGGGAAATTGGTTCTTTAAATTGCCATTTCTGGAACTTTGTCAACAAGTTTATCTGGGAACATATCCATTTTGAGGGAGTTATGTGGAGTCTCAGTAAGCCTGGCAAGTCCGTGTGGGTGGGGCTTGAATGTTCGGGGTGTGTGGCTGTGATTTTTTGGGGGGGCGTGGCTAAGTGATCTGGTGGTAGAACTGCATTGATAGGCTCCGCCCTAATCCTTTCCCATCGCCCGGAAAGGTATGCACAAACTCTCTGCTGTGTGCATTTTTGCTGCACCTAAAATAGTAACAGTTGGTGTGAATTGCATGGTGGGAAATTTCCTCTCCAAATGTGCCTCATAGCAAAACGTACTGGATTAAACACAATACACACCTCAAGAAATGCTCTATTTTCGCTTGGACAAAACGCCCCACTCCAGACGTAAATTGCATGAACATGGGGCGGCTCGGTTAGCGTGTGTATGGAGCGAGTTTTTCTTGGTGTATTTATTCAAAGATTTATATATTTTTCAGATTACACCCCCTTTAAAGGTGCCCCTCCCTAAAAGCATTAAGCTTTAAGATCCCTTGAACTCCATCTTAACCTACCGTGCAGTGAAGTCTCCCACAATCCACGCTCAGTAGGAAATAATAATTCCCAGTGAATTGATTTTGCTCTTGTTGCCAGAAACAGATTTTCGCTTTATTACATTGGAGGGTGGGATTTTATTCAGGAAGTGCAGCCCTGACCACGAGCCTTTCACCTTCAACAACACACAAGAAGTTTTCTCTTTTCTACATTTCAACAACATATAAAGTATCGTGGAGCTAACGCCATAAAAAGTGCTTTCAATCTGCAGTAGCCAATCACAGGTTCTCTAATTGCAGTAAGGCTGAGGCCACCCTACAACGCACCAGAAGCAAAACACGCGATTGCGATTCTGGTGCGTTGTCGCAAGTTTGCGCAATGCGATTTCGCTATTTTCTATTACGGAAAAAACAATGCAATTGCGCCCAAACATGCAATGGTGAACCCCAAACGGAAGCACAATTGCATTCTCCCGCGATTTCCATTCTAACCAAAATCACATGCGCAAGCTAGGTTCCACTGCACGTAACATCTGATAGTCGCTGCTAATTTATTGCGTCAGCTCCTATAGTGTTAACGCCCCGAAGATTGCGAGGAATTTACATTAACGTATACATCACGGAGTGGACAGAGACATAGACATTGGTATTATTGGAATAACAGTATACATAGTATCCTCTGATTGATTTAAGGGTAATATGGTAAGAACAATCGGAACCCTGCTGATTGCCAATGGGAGCCTCTGGTCTTCTAAAGGTTCGTACACACGTGTGATGTGTACGAATGCTTTTTCCGTCGATAATCGGCCCGTGTAGGGCCTTTACGGCCAAAACGACGTTCGTACACATCATGCATCGCGGTCGGGACCCACGATCGATGTGTGTACGAACTTTATCCTTATATCTGAAAGATCCAACGATACAAAACACACAAAGTAATCACACATTTAACAAGCATCAATTGATTGGACAGCAGACACAATGATAAAGACACCAGGAAATCCACCACCTGGACTTCTAGTTCCAGAGCCTCCCAAGCTATGCTATATAGGTGCCATGCACATCAGGGATGTTGAAAACTACAACTCCCAGCACTCCATGTTTGTATTCTGCAGCCAAGGAATGCTGGGAGTTGTCTTTTTCAAAAAACCCTGGTGGACATCCCTGATATAGATTAAAAAAAAGGAAGGAACCCCGAGACTTTAAAACACAATCTCACGTCCAAAGGAGTTTTAAAAAGAGAACAATTTAAACTTAGAGAAAAAATAAAAAGGAATTTAGAAAACAGTGGTATTTAAAACAAACAAGAGTATTAGAAAATGGACACAGCTAAATCTAACTCCCATATTACATGTCCACTACATGAGCATTAGGTGCCAGTACACACGAAAATACAAGGCCAAGGTGATTTAAGAAATGCAATTTTCTACCAAAGAGAAAATCCTGCTTTGTGTGTGCGTGGCTACACTAAAAAATCAGACGGGTTAATCACCTGAGACGTGTGTGTACACTGTACATGTGTGTGTGCACTGTATGTGTGTGTGCATGTACGTGTGTGTGCACTGTATGTGTGTGTGCACTGTACGTGTGTGTGTACTTTCCATTGTGTGTGATGTACCTGTTATATTATGTGTGTGTACACGATATGTGTGTGTGCGCAGTACATGGTGTGTACTGTATATATGTGTGTGTCGTTGTTGTACACTGTAATGTGTGTGTGTGGTGTACACTGTATATATATGGTGGTGTGTGTACACTGGATATATGTGTGTGTGGTTACACTGTATATGGTGTGTTACACTGTATATATGTGTGGGTGTACACTGTATATGGGTGTGGTGTACACTGTAATAGTGTGTGTGCGCCTGTACAGTGTGTGTACACTGTATATATGCCAGATACAGAAAGGATCCTGCACACTCCCAGTCCAATATTCGCACTAGAAAGGTGCTGGGTGCTCCAGCGTAGTGGGCAAACTTCACATATATCGCAAAGGAATGCTGTGCACACCAGACTTATAAAGAAAAGGTGTTTATTACAATCAGTAAAAAACCCTGTAACGTTTCGGCGAAATAATTTCCGGTATTAATTTTGGTTATGTTCTGATGAAGGCGGAAAATTTCGCCGAAACGTTACCGGGTTTTTTACTGATGTAATAAACACCTTTTCTTTATAAGTCTGGTGTGCACAGCATTCCTTGCGCTGTATTGTGTGGTCACTGTATATATGGTGGTGTACAACTGTATATATGTGTGTGTACAATGTATATGTGTGTACAATGTATATGTGTGTACAATGTATATGTGTGTGTAACTGTTGTGTGTACACGTATATGTGTGTGTACAATGTATATGTGTGTGGGTGTGTACACTGTATATGTGGGTGTACAGTATAGGTGTGTGTAAGTATGTGGGTCACTGTATATATGTGTGTGTACACGATATATGTGTGTGTGTACACTGTATATATGTGTGTGTTGTACCACTGTATGTGTGTGCCATGTATGTGTGTGTGTACACTGTTATATGTGTGTGCACTGTAAGTGTGTGTCACGATATAATGTGTTGTGTACACTGTATAATGTGTGTGTGCGCACTGTACATGTGTGTGTATAATGTATGTATACACAGGGATTACACATTGCTGTAATAAAAGACTAGCGATATTTTGGTGCATGTTATGTTCAGTTGCTCATAGTGACTAAGCAGTAGATACACAGATTTACATTGTGCATAGGAAGCCTCTTGGAGTTGCAGAAAGGTTCAACCGACATCTCTGAGTTAAAAGGATTTTCCATCACTTGAGGTTCGCAGATAAAATACCATTTCGTTCCATGTAGTTCCACTTCCTTTTCTTGCAGTGGAAAGAGTTCATTCTCATTAACAGTTGGAGCTATTGGCTTCCTCATTTTTACCATCTGCGTTCACGTTTTGCGTCGTGGACTTTGTAGTGCGTAGTTTTGGCAGCTAGTAGACGCAGGTGGACGCTAAAGTCTAATGACGGACAGGGACTGGCTTTCTTTGCTTGTGTTCCAGCTGCACTTAGGCTTCCGCAGATCTAGGGAACAAACACAGACACACTAAGAGGCACATCTGCAATAAAACAAGTCATACAAGGGGGAAAATACATCAATAGTTCAGTATATAAATAGAAGTGCTAGAGCTTTGCCACAAGGAGGTCCCTGCCCCGTAGAGCTTACAATCTAGTTAAACAGTACTCGCGAATCTAATGAAACTTACCAGTACTGCAATCGTTAGCATGAGACCATCTGACAACCCGTTGAGTTTATGATAGGAATGGCATTGTAGTGTACGTGCTCTTTAAAAACGCATGGCCTAGAAAAAGCTTTATATTTTACTGCAGCGACATGGAGTTAGTAAATTCGCCCTGCTGCTGCTTACAGCTTGTGGAAATAGACAAAAAACAGATATTGTTTTTTTCTATGGGTTTTGTCAGCGCGCCCTTGAAAAGTCAACATATAGTTGGACCTGCAGCTGAAATATATAAAGAGAGAGAGAGATTGCTCGGCGCGTAAATTACCCATAGGATACGGCAGAAAATGTTACCTAGATGTGGCACTGGAGGGGTAGAGGTAGATCCCAGTGCTGCTCTCTGAAAGGAGGCATTTGTTTTAATCCTGGTTTTACTCTTTTTCTAGCAACCAAAAGGGTCTGTACACTTGGAAAATTGTTTGTTTTTTAAATTGCCATTACTGAAAATTATAATTCCCCCAACTATGACTGTATCGTTTGTTGATCAGTCCCCTATTTCTTAGATACCCAATCAGAACCATCTACAATTTCAACTGTCATCAACTGCCTTATTATCATAAACTCTTCTGCTGTGTCGTTTTGCTGTAACTGGAATGGTGCTATTTGGTATGTGTGAATTGCATAGTGGGAAATTCCCTTTCCCAGTGCTGCCTCAGTAATTATTGAGCATGCTTGCCTCAAAAGATAGTCAGGTCAGATTAAAGGAGGCGCCAATTAAGAGAAGGAGGGTGGATATGAGCCAGAGACAAACAAGTACTGTATTGCAGACATGCAGCAACATACCCACCTCAGAATAAGTGCTAATTATATGTATTTAATTATAGTAAAGATGAGACAAAGACATTGAGACAATTGAAGTTCCCAGGATTCTGTAGTGGTTATGGTCTAAAATGATAAGTCCATTTACCAATCGCAAAGCTACACACACCTAGATAACTAGGCTGGGAACAATTGTTTTAGCCAACAACCACCATGTGTACAGGGCCTGGCAAATGATTTATCTTGCTGGAGTCTCCCCCACTCATCCACCCCTTTATAACATAGAAAAGGCTGCAGATAATTTGAGTCATTTATATATCTAATCACTGCTGGAAGCAGTAAAGGAAGATTGTTCTGTGCACATAATAAGAT
The DNA here is from genome assembly GCA_019447015.1 of Hymenochirus boettgeri. NCBI lineage: Eukaryota > Metazoa > Chordata > Amphibia > Anura > Pipidae > Hymenochirus > Hymenochirus boettgeri. Next base: position 4,588,889 of record CM033475.1, on the reverse strand, counting down.
GAATCTAGGTAAAGAAAGAAAACAAAGATATTCCTAGAAAACTGGTTTTTTAATCGACTCCTAAAAGCCAAGATTCTAAGCTAGAAATAAAGTTAACTGTTCATTATTGCTGTTATACTGCAGGAAATACTGTGATTTCGAAGGTAATTACCAATATCGATCCTTTATCTTGGTCATAAGATCACCAAGTAGAAGGCACGTTGTAAAATAACTCTGCGATAGTAATGATCGGAATTTCGGTTCTGTCATTACTTTGCGGCCACTAAAAGGAACAATTTACAGATAGCGTTCCTTATAAATAACAATGCTTCTGATAATGATTTAAATGTTATTGTTTTCCCTCTGCCTATTAAGGGGGGGGATCAGTGACCAATAAATTCACAAGTTGACATGCTGAGACATAATGGACATTACATTCTGGGTACCACTCTCTAAATATGAGGGATATGTATCCCCTACTGTAAATTATAAGGATATTAGAGTCACTGAGGAGTCTGTATCTATATAAAGGTACAAGGACACAGACTGAGTTATACAGGGAACTCTGGGTACCACTCATGAAATATAAGGGAAATGTATCCCCTACTGTAAATTATAAGGATATTAGAAGTCACTGAGGGTTCTGGTGTCCATAAAGGTACAAGGACACAGACTGATTTAACAGGGAACTCGGGTACCACTCATGTATTATAAGGGATACTGTATCCCCTACTGTTAATTATAAGGATATTAGAAGTCACTGAGGAGTTCTGTGTCCATATAAAGGTACAGGACACAGACTGAGTTATACAGGAAACTCTGGGTACCACTCATGTATTATAGGAATGTATCCCCTACTGTAAATTATAAGGATATTAGAAGTCCCTGAGGAGTTCTGTGTATATAAAGGTACAAGGTCACAGACTGAGTTATACAGGGAACTCTGGGTGCCACTCATGTATTATAAGGGATAATGTATCCCTACTGTAAATTATAAGGATATAAAAGTCACTGAGGAGTTCTGTGTCCATATAAAGGTACAAGGACACGACTGAGTTATACAGGGAACTCGGGTACCACTCATGTATTATAAGGGATAATGTATCCCCTACTGTAAATATAAGGATATTAGAAGTCACTGAGGAGTTCTGGTCTAATAAAGGTACAAGGACACAACTGAGTTATACAGGGAACTCTGGGTACCACTCATGTATTATAATGATAATGTATCCCCTACTGTAATTATAAGGATATTAGAAGTCACTGAGAGTTCTGTGTCTTATAAAGGTACAAGGACACAGACTGAGTTATACAGGGACTCTGGGACCACTCATGTATTCTAAGGGATAATGTATCATCACTGAACATCATCCAACATTAGAACCCCCCTGTGGGTTTAATAGAACTTCTATGAGAACGAGGAAGAGAAAATAAAACGATGTGGTCTCGTTACATGTTACTCTTTGGGGCAGAACAGTGAATTTTTCTTAACTATGAAGGAGTCAAACAGCTTAGAAATAAGGAATAGATCCTCATACATAAATCCCCACGAAACCGTTTAATAATCGAGGTTCTACGATGTAAAACGTTATTATAAAAAGATAGAAAATAGGATATCGTCAACGTAAAATCCAAGATTTCTAAAATGAGCCGAAACCTCATTCTCGAAAAAAACGCATCTTAATTTCTCGACCTGTCAAATAAAAGCGGTTACATTTTCATGCACATCATTCGTCCGTTTTGAGGACGTTCTCGCTTCAAAAGGAATTATTCAGAACAAAAAAAAAACGAGAAAAAGAACGGCGATATTGTGTAGAACCGTTATATTGCAAAGAACAAAATGGTCAAAGCCACAAACTTATCTTTCAATCTCAACAGCCGGACTATTTAACACAGTCTGGCGAATCGGAGTCTAATTCAATGCCCTGCTCACTGTGGGAAGTCTACATTAGTGCGTGGCGCAGATCCAAAGACTGAAACGCAGGAAAAACAATTTGAACTCTCGTTACGTTTGCAACGAGAAAAATAAATGGACACAAAAAAAAAAAAAAAAACTCGCGTCCATACTTACCACCTTAAAGGAGAGAAAATGAAGAATTTTAGTCTGTCACAGAGGAATAGCTCAGCAAGGTCCAGAAGAAAAAGAAAATGATCATTTAGGCAAAGTCAGGGGGTTCTGTAAAGGTTTGTGAGACAAAATAAAAGGGTTTTTTCTGAACCGCTAAAGCTTTGTTTTAAGCGAGTTCTGTAAGAAATAAACGGGGCTCATTCTATAATGAATTCCTGCTACTTTGTGGCTTTAAAAACCCAGCAATTGTCCATAGTCAGGTAGGTTACAATAGAAGAACATGATCAATCCTCCATCAGACTGAGGAGCCTGGCGTACGCTTAGTAGACATTAGATATATACACGTCTTTATACAACCTCCAATACTATGTTACTATGTAACTGTTATACAGACATTAGGGTAGGGTATAAAGGTTGGACTAGATGGACGTATGTCTTTATACAACTCCAATACTATGTTACTTGAACTGTTATACAGACATTATGGGTAGGGTATAAAGGTTGGACTAGAGGACGTATGTCTTATACAACCTCCAATACTATGTTACTATGTAACTGTATACAGACATATGGGTAGGGTATAAAGTGGACTAGATGGACGTATGTCTTTATACAACCTCCAATACTATGTTACTATGTAACTGTTATACAGAATTACGGGTAGGGTATAAAGGTTGGACTAGAGGACGTAGTCTTTATACAACCTCCAATATTATGTACATGTTAACTGTTATACAGAATTATGGGTAGGGTATAAGTTGGACTAGATGGACGTAGTCTTTATACAACCTCCAATACTATGTTACTATGTAACTGTATACAGACATTATGGGTAGGGTAAAAGGTTGGACTAGATGACGATATGTCTTTATACAACCTCCAATACTTTGTACTATGTAACTGTTATACAGACATATGGGTAGAGGTATAAAGGTTGGACTAGATGGATGTATGTCTTTATACAACCTCCATATATATGTTACTATGTAACTGTTATACAGACATTATGGGTAGGGTATAAGGTTGGACTAGATGACGTATGTCTTTATACAACCTCCCAATACTATGTTACATGTAACTGTTATACAGACATTATGGGTAGGGTTAAAGGATGGACTAGATGGACGTATGTCTTTAACAACCTCCAATACTTTGTTACTATGTAACGTTATACAGACATTATGGGTAGGGTATAAAGGTTGGACTAGATGGATGTATGTCTTTATACAACCCCAATACTATGTTACTATGTAACTGTTACAGACATTATGGGTAGGGTATAAAGGTTGGACTAGATGGACATATGTCTTTATACATCCTCAATACTATGTTTACTAGTAACTGTTATACAGACATTATGGGTAGGGTTAAAGGTTGGACTAGATGGACGTATGTCTTTATACAACCTCCATACTATGTTACTATGTAACTGTTATACAGACATTATGGGTAGGGTATAAAGGTGGACTAGATGGACATATGTCTTTATACAAGCTCCAATACTAGTTACTATATAACTGTTACAGACATTAGGGTAGGGTATAAAGGTTGGACTAGATGGACGTACGTCTTTATACAACCTCCAATACTATGTTACTATGTAATGTTATACAGACATTATGGGTAGGGGTAGGGTATAAGGTTGGACTAGATGGAGTATGTCTTTATACAACCTCCAATACTATGATACTATGAACTGTTAGACAGACATTATGGGTAGGTATAAAGGTTCGGACTAGATGGACGTATGTCTTTATACAACCTCCAATACTATGTACTATGTAACTGTTATACAGACATTATGGGTAGGGTATAAAGGTTGGACTAGATGGACGATATGTCTGTATACAATCTCCAATACTAGTTTACTATGTAACTGTTTATACAGACATATGGGTAGGGTATAAAGGTTGGATAGATGGACGTATGTCTTTATACAACCTCCAATACTATGTTACTATGTAACTGTTATACAGACATTATGGGTAGGGTATTAGAAGGTTGGACTAGATGGACGTATGTCTATACAACCTCCAATACTATGTTACTATGTAACTGTTAGACAGACATTATGGGTAGGGTATAAAGGTTCGACTAGATGGACGTATGTCTTTATATAACCTCCAATACTATGTTACTATGTAACTGTTATACAGACATTATGGGTAGGGTATAAAGGTTGGACTAGATGGACGTATGTCTTTATACAATCTCCAATACTATGTTACTATGTAACTGTTATACAGACATTATGGGTATTGGGAGAATGTAGGTCAGAATCCAATCCGTGGGAAGAATGAAGGTTTCCAGTAATACCAAGTCCGTTGGGAAGAATGATAGTTTCCAGTAATACCGATCCATTGGGAAGAATATAGTATCGTATACCGATCTGGGAAGAAGAATATTCCAGTAATAACGATCCGTGGAAGAATGATAGTTTTTCCAGTAATACCGAATCCATCGTTGGGAAGAAGTAATAGTTCCAGTAATACCAATCGTTTGGGAAGAATGATAGTTTCCAGTAAACCGATACTGTTGGGAAGAATAGATGATAGTTTCCAGTAATAGCGAATTTCCGTTTGGGAAGAATGATAGTTTCCAGTAATACCAAGTGACGGTTGGGAAGAATGATAGCTTCAGTAATACCACTCGTTGGGAAGAATGCTGTAGTTCCAGGTTGATACCAATCCGTTGGAAGAATGATAGTTTCAGAAATACCAACCGTTGGAAGAATGCTACGTTTCCAGATACATCCGTTGGGAAGGAATCTGATAGTTCTCCAGTAATACCAATCCGTTGGGAAGAATGATAGTTTCCAGTAATACCGATCCGTTGGGAAGAATGATAGTTTCCAGTAATACCATCCGTTGGAAGAATGATAGTTTCCGTAATACCGATCCGTTGGGAAGAATGAGTTTCCAGTAATACCGAATCCGTTGGAAGAATGATAGTTTCCGTAATACCGATCCGTTGGGAAGAATGATAGTTTCCAGTAATACCAATCCGTTGGGAAGAATGATAGTTTCAGTAATACCGATCCGTTGGGAAGAATGATAGTTTCCAGTTATACCGATCCGTTGGGAAGAATGATAGTTTCCAGTAATACCGATCCGTTGGGAAGAATGATAGTTTCCAGTAATACCAATCCGTTGGGAAGAATAATAGTTTCCAGTAATACCAATCCGTTGGGAAGAATGATAGTTTCCAGTAAATACCGATCCGTTGGGGAAGAATAATAGTTTCAGTAATACCGATCCGTTGGGAAGAATGATAGTTTCCAGTAATACCAATCCGTTGGGAAGAATGATAGTTTCCAGTAATACCAATCCGTTGGGAAGAATGATAGTTTCCAGTAATACCGATCCGTTGGGAAGAATGATAGTTCCAGTTAATACGATCCGTTGGGAAGAATGATAGTTTCCAGTAATACCGATCCGTTGGGAAGAATGATATTTCCAGTAATCCCAATCCGTTGGGAAGAATAATAGTTTCCGTAATACCAATCGTTGGGACGAATGATCGTTTCCAGTAAGACGATCCGTTGGGAAGAATAATAGTTTCCAGTAATACCCATCCGTTGGGAAGAATGATAGTTTCAGTAATACCAATCCGTGGGAAGAATAATAGTTTCCAGTAATACCCACCGTTGGGAGAATGATAGTTTCAGTAATACCGATCCGTGGGAAGAATGATAGTTTCCAGTAATACCGATCCGTTGGGAAGAATGATAGTTTCCAGTAATTACCAATCCGTTGGGAAGAATGATAGTTCCAGTCATACCGATCCGTTGGGAAGAATGATAGTTCCAGTTATACCGATCCGTTGGGAAGAATGATAGTTTCCAGTAATACGATCCTTGGAGATGATAGTTTCCAGTAAACAATCGTTGGGAAGAAATATAGTTTCCAGTAATACCAATCCGTTGGAAAATGATAGTTTCCAGTAATACCGATCCGTTGGGAAGAATGAATAAGTTTCCAGTAATACCGATCCGTGGGAAGAAAAAGAATGAAGTTCCAGTGAATACCAATCCGTTGGGAAGAATGATAGTTTCCAGTAATAACCGAATCCGTGGAGTAAGGGGAAGAATGATAGTTTCCAGTAATACCGATCGTGGAAGAATGATAGTTGCAGTAATCCGATCCGTGGGAGAATGATAGTTCCAGTAATACCGATCCGTTGGGAGGAAGAATGATAGTTTCCAGTAATACCAATCCGTTGGGAGAATAATGAGTTTCAGTTAATACCAATCCGTTGGGAAGAATGATAGTTTCCAGTATACCATCCGTTGGAAGAATATAGTTTCGTAATACCATCCGTTGGGAAGAAGAATATAGTTTCAGTAATACCCAATCCGTTGGGAAGAATGATAGGTTCAGTAATACCAATCCGTTGGGAAAGAATGAAGTTTCCAGTTATACCATCCGTTGGAAGAATGAAGTCCAGTAATACCGATCCGTTGGGAAGAATGATAGTTTCCAGTATACCGATCCGTTGGGAAGAATGATAGTCTTCCAGTAATACCGATACGTTGGGAAGAATAATAGTTTCCAGATAATACCGATCCGTTGGGGAAAAAATGAAGTTCCAGTAATACCAATCCGTTGGGAAGAATGATAGTTTCCAGTAATACCAATCCGTTGGGAAGAAGAAGATAGTTTCCAGTAATACCGATCCGTTGGGAAGAATGATAGTTTCCAGTAATACCGATCCGTTGGGAAGAATGATAGTTTCCAGTAATTCCGATCCGTTGGGAAGAATAATAGTTTCCAGTAATACCAATCCGTTGGGAAGAATGATAGTTTCCAGTAATACCAAGCCGTTGGGGAAGAATGATAGTTTACAGTAATACCGATCCGTTGGGAAGAATGATAGTTTACAGTAATACCGATCCGTTGGGAAGAATGATAGTTTCCAGTAATACCGATCCGTTGGGAAGAATGATAGTATCCAGTAATATCGATCGGTTGGGAAGAATGATAGTTTCCAGTAATACCGATCCGTTGGAAGAATGATAGTATCCAGTAATACCGATCTGTTGGGAAGAATGAAGTATCAGAAGATACCGATCCGTTGGAAGAATGAGTTTCAGTAATACCGATCCGTTGGCAAGAATGATAGCATCCAGTATAACCGATCGTTGGAAGAATGAGTTTCCGAGTAATACCAGAATCCGTTGGGAAGAATGATAGATCCAGTAATACCGATCGGTTGGGAAGAATGATAGTATCCAGTAATACCGATCCGTTGGGAGAATGATAGTATCCAGTATAACCGATACATGGGAAGAAGGATGTATCCAGTAATACCGATCGTGGAGAAGATAGTATCAGTAATACCGATCTTGGGAAGAATGATAGTATCCCCCGGACCGAGTGGAGAATGATAGTATCAGGAATACCGATCTGTTGGGAAGATGATAGTATCAGTAATACCGATCCATTGGGAAGAATGATAGTATCCAGTAATGCCGATCCATGGGAAGAATGATAGTATCCAGTAATACCGAAGTTGGGAAGAATGATAGTATCCAGTAATACCGATCTGTTGGGAAGAATGATAGTATCCAGTAATACCGATCCGTTGGGAAGAATGAGTTTCCAGTAATACCGATCCGTTGGCAAGAATGATAGCATCCAGTAATACCGATCCGTTGGGAAGAATGAGTTTCCAGTAATACCGATCCGTTGGGAAGAATGATAGTATCCAGTAATACCGATCCGTTGGGAAGAATGAGTTCCAGTAATACCGATCCGTTGGGAAGAATGATAGCATCCAGTAATACCGATCCGTGGGAAGAATGAGTTTCCAGTAATACCGACGTTGGAAGAATGATAGTATCCGTAATACCGATCGTGGGAAGAATGATGTATCCAGTAATACCGATCCGGTGGGAAGAAGATGTGTACCAGTAATACCGATCCGTTGGGAAGAATGATAGTATCCAGTAATACCGATCCGTTGGGAAGAATGATAGTATCCAGTAATACCGATACGTTGGGAAGAATGATAGTATCCAGTAATACCGATACGTTGGAAGAATGATAGTATCCAGTAATACCGATACGTTGGGAAGAATGATAGTATCCAGTAATACGGCGGACCGGGGTTATTCCACATGAGAGTTATTTAAGGGACCTGTTAATAATTTGGAGCTTGAAGATAAAAACAGGTGGTAGGAGGTGTTTCTTACCTCCCTAGAAAGGTCGTTGTTTTAATTGTGTTTTGGGCTTTTCCAATAATTTAGGTTTATCCCAGTTTCAAACATTGATGGCTCCTTCTCAGCTGTTTGTTCAATATTGTTCCCCGATGACCGGAATGGTCACTTTTCACTTTGTAGATACCACATAACAATGTCCCAGGGTTGGATTTAAGATGATTATTAAACATTCATTGTGCCTTTTGTGTAGGAAATGGGTTGTTACTCTCTGTGAAATATTTGTTGACAGATGGTTACAATGTCTTTAATCCTTTGGATTGCTGTGGGTTATCACGTTCCAGAAGTGATGTCATATCTCATTTTTCAAACGACCACTTAGTGCACAGCAAGGTGGTAAATGTAACATGGTGGATCCGATAGCCTAATACATGCTAAAAGCAGCCACATTCGTGTGTACTCTGGGTCCGGTGTGCACCACTCATTGTGCGGGTATCGGCTACATAAAATGTGTTCTTATTTAATGCATGGTTAAAATACCATGAACGATCAATATTTATGACCATGAACACATCCTTAAATACTTATGTGGCCAAACAATCCTGCAGTATCATTACCGATACGCGGATTTGTGAATAAGCCCCATAATCAATTTGATGTAAACGCTCCCTGCTGGAAACTGAACGACAGCGTGGAAGCCTGTAGCCATCTTCAGGATTTAGTAAGACCCCTAAGGTTATCTACTATTCACAAAACCTGTTTAAACTCACTTGGCAGTTAGGAAAGGTTTCTATTAATCTGCAATAACACAAAAGTATTATCCAACTGGCATGAAAGCAGTAAAAAGCTCCGGAGCCTTAATATCTGTTAAAATCCTCCCTCCATACTGCATGAATTCCTATGACCAATAGCAATAGGCTTCAATAAACACATGTTTTCTGTGCTCTCGGATCCGTGTCCCTGTAATAATTGAATTTATAAAGATAATGTGATTTTCTACCAGTAGTGCGTTAATGTGGGATGTGTAACTATAACCCTTAAGATAAAATGATCCTGTCTGACAGTCTGGGACAATAAAGTTACAGGCAGGAGGATGTTTATGTACATTTGTACGTGATAGACTTAGTAACCAGAAACAACCTGCTGTACTTTATGTTGTAACTTGTATATATTGATCTTCCACTCCACCTAACTTTTCTTTGCCTTAGGCCGTTGGGGTTTGGAGCGCAATTTATCAAGTTGGGAGGTCTCCTGCGTGGAGAAAGACCACCAAGTACAAACCGCCTGCTCGCTATAGAAGATGAGCTAACACAAGCTGGACAATTAGGTACACATGACTTCCTTCTCGTCCTTCAACCAAAGCCAAGACTGGGAACATGTGGGAGATAATGACACAGTAGGAGGCAAAGAGAGTAGACAACAAGGAACAAGAGCAATATCATCTTAACTGTGTATTGGTTTACCTGAATGCTGCAAGAGATCGCCGAGCAGCCCTGGATGTATATAGGGAATTTAAACACACACAATATGATCTGTTCCTTGAATGGGTGATAATGCCATCTCCTTCTGTAGTAGCAGGACATATTCAGTATTGACTATTATCTCTTTTTTGATTTTAGACAAATATTTGATGTTTACTAAACCCAATTCAACTTCCAGTTTAATAGTCATATCCCATTATGCAACGGGTAAATATATATGTTTTATACATGTGTCCCGGGATTTTTTTTACCCATTACCTTTCCTTTCTAGTATGCCAGAAGAGCTAACTAGTGAAACTTCTTAAGAACTTCAAGTCCAATTGATCTAACTGAATCCCGCAGAACTATTTAATTCTATACATTTCCTTTTTCTTAACCTATAAACGTTTCCTCTTTTTAATCTCTAGTATTCAGGACGAAATATGAATTCCCAATACTTTGTAATGGACAGTCAAACGCTGGTGGACCAGAGAAGAAACAACACGGACATTCCTAGAACCAGAAATCCTACTGGTCACAGGTAAACCGAACGGAAAACAATCTCCACTCCACGTCATGATGAACTTCCCAGACATGTAAATGGCAATTTAACTTTTCCAAATAAAAATTAGATCTGGACACAAACTTAAAATGTTTTAATTGCCAAATAGTTATAAAGACAAGGAAGTGTATAGCTGCCCACTAAGGCCTGGTACCACGATGAGATATTTATATGTTCAGCGTATCGGTCAAAAATATTGCATCCGAATGTGGCCATGTTCGACCGATCGTTCGTCCGAATCGGACATGTGGGAAAACCTCATTCGATCGTGCGTTCTCTATGGACCGCACGACGGTCGTGGGTAACTGTTGAAAGCGGCTGCTTTGCCGCAAACCGACCGGTCGAAAGTATCGAACGGTTGGTCAGGAGGAAAAAACGCTAGGTGTGTACCTAACTTAAGGCCTGGTACCCATGGGTAGATTTATATCCTACCACCAATGAATTACCAAGTTACAGGTTGGTCAGAAATTTAAGCTGTGCATCCACTTTTTCAGAATGACCGATTTCGTGACTTAAAGCTCAGAGTATAGTAATGTTTGCAAAATTTAATTGTGCCATGTGCTCTGTATAAACTATGGGGGTTATTCAATAAAGTTCTTATCGTATAAAATGTGCTAATTTAGCCCCAACCAATCAGATGTTAGCTTTCAAATGTTAAATAAGTTCTGATTGGTTGGGCAGCAAAATAGACCATTTTAACGATAAGAACGTTATTGGATCTCCCTGTATTGACTATCATTAAAATAGGTCGGACACTTTTAGATCTTCGCACTCTGTTAGCCAGGGGTTAATTAGTCCTTATACAATATTAACGGTCGGTGGAGGACTTGTACCAGATTAGAGACTGTCACGTTTTCACTCTTAGGTTTGTACAGTGAATCACGTAACAAACGCACAGGCACGGGTGTTAATAACCATTTAAGGCAGGATATTAACATTGACTTCTTTCAGGGCAAAGTACAGGGCCTTGGAATTACCACTTAATCCAGGGATGTTGCTGTTCCATTTGTTACACAAAAGGCCAAAGAGTTATGGACAGGTGAAAATAATGTGTTTAAAGAGACAAGAGCTCAGTATGGACCTTCTGCTGGCCTGCTGAACTCCAACTCTCACCCTCTTAGTATATGGCTATGAAACAACAGGCATATTTGGACTTTAGAGAGAAAAAAATGCATAAAAAAGTACTTGTATCCATGTACTGTATAGTTACACACACACAACCATTCATTTTATAAGTAAATACAAGCACTGAATCTCAGTTAAAGAAACGGTTACACTGCATCCACATAATCACGACCGCCCATCAATGACACCCACAAGTTAAAATTAACAAGGGTTCATCTTACGTCGTAGATGCTCGTTCTCCGGTACGGCATTTAAACCTAGTTGCTAAGGTTTACCGTTCCTAGCAGCACAGCGGAGACTTGAATGGCAGGTTAGAAAAGAAACAGAAATCAAATTAGCCTCGTGTCCAGTCCACTGTACTGCTATAATCAGGGTCCTGCATGGGTCAGGTACCTGCGGCCTGCACATTGAAGATTGCCTGCTTTATATTTTCGTGTTATTTGTATGAACATTGTTGTTAATGAATAAAAGTTATTTTAACTTTTTGACTATTTTTAACTTCCCTGTACAAATTTAGGAAGAAAGAAAAAAAGCAGGTCAGGGGCGGGTCTGGAAAATTAGACCTTAACCATACAGCATCTTCCATTCACAGATTGACAGGGGCAGAGAGAGAAGGAAGATAATTCACCTAAGGTTGGGTACAAAACAGAAGATATTTTCGGCCGATTCACGGCACTTTCGTCGGTCAAAAATATCTCCTGGTGAGGAGGCAACCGCAACTGACCTCGATCATCCGAAGATGTGTCGGAAAATCCTATAGGACCCCACGGTCGATCGTTCGCAAATTCGGCCGCGACCGACGACATTGTTCCCGGCCGAGCGCTAGCGCCCAGCCTAAGGGTTAAGCCCGCCTGTGCTGCCATTTTAGCCAACCAACCTCTACAACATACTGCAACATACATTTAAAGGGTATGTACTGTACACTGGGAAATTGGTTCTTTAAAATTGCCCATTTCTGGAAACTTTGTCAATCAAGTTTATCTGGGAACATATCCATTTTGATGGGTCTATGCTGGAGTCTCAGTAAGCCTGCAAGTCCGTGGTGGGTGGGGCTTGAAGTGGGGTGTGTGGCTGTGATTTTTTGGGGGGGCGTGGCTAAGTGATCTGGTGGTAGAACTGCATTGATAGGCTCCCCCTAATCCTTTCCCATCGCCCGGAAAGGTATGCACAAACTCTCTGCTGTGTGCATTTTTGCTGCACCTAAAATAGTAACAGTTGGTGTGAATTGCAGATGGTGGAAATTTCCTCTCAAATGTGCCTCATAGCAAAACGTACTGGATTAAACACAATACACACCTCAGAGAAATGCTCTATTTTCGCTTGGACAAAACGCCCTCACTCCAGACGTAAATTGCATGAACATGGGGGCTCGGTTAGCGTGTGTATGGAGGAGTTTTTCTTGCGTGTATTTATTCAAAGATTTATATATTTTTCAGATTACACCCCCTTTAAAGGTGCCCCTTTCCCTAAAATGCATTAAGCTTTAAGATCCCTTGAACTCCATCTTAACCTACCGTGCAGTGAAGTCTCCCACAATCCACGCTCAGTAGGAAATAATAATTCCAGTGAATTGATTTTGCTCTTGTTGCCAGAACGATTTTCGCTTTATTACATTGGAGGGTGGGATTTTATTTCCAGGACGTGCAGCCCTGACCACGAGCCTTTCACCTTCAACAACACACAAGAAAGTTTTCTCTTTTCTACATTTCACAACAATATAAAGTATCTGTGGAGCTAACGCCATAAAAAAGTGCTTTCAATCTGCAGTAGCCAATCACAGGTTCTCTAATTGCAGTAAGGCTGAGGCCACCCTACAACGCACCAGAAGCACACACGCGATTGCGATTCTGGTGCGTGTCGCAAGTTTGCGCATGCGATTTCGCTATTTTCTATTACGGAAAAAAACAATGCAATTGCGCCCCAAACATGCAATGGTGAACCCCAAAGGAAGCACAATTGCATTCTCCCGCGATTTCCATTCTAACCAAAATCACATGCGCACGTAGTGTTCCAACATGCACGCTAACATCTGATTAGTCGCTGCTAATTTATTGCGTCAGCTCCTATAGTGTAACGCCCAGAAGATTGCGAGGAATTACATTAACGTATACATCACGGAGTGGACAGAGACATAGACATTGGTATTATTGGAATAAACAGTTACATAGTCATCCTCTGATTGATTTAAGGGTAATATGGTAAGAACAATCGGAACCCTGCTGATTGCCAATGGGAGCCTCTGGTCTTCTAAAGGTTCGTACACACGTGTGTGTGTGTACGAATGCTTTTTCCGTCGATAATCGGCCCGTGGTAGGGCCTTTATCGGCCAAAACAGACGTTCGTACACATCATGCATCGCGGGTCGGGACCCACGATCGCAGTGTGTACGAACCTTTATCCTTATTATCTGAAAGATCCCAACGATACAAACACACAAAGTAATCACACATTTAACAAGCATAATTGATTGGACAGCAGACACAATGATAAAGACACACAGGAAATCCACCCACCTGGACTTCTAGTTCCAGGCCTCCCAAGCTATGCTATATAGGTGCCATGCACATCAGGGATGTTCGAAAACTACAACTCCCAGCACTCCATGTTTGTATTCTGCAGCCAAGGAATGCTGGGGAGTTGTCTTTTTCAAAAAACCCTGGTGGACATCCCTGATATAGATTAAAAAAAAGGAAGGAAACCCCGAGACTTTAAAACACAATCTCACGTTCCAACGGGATTGTTTTAAAAAGAGAACAATTTAAACTTGAGCTAAAAAATAAAAAGGAATTCTAGAAAACATGTGGATTTTAAAACAAACAAGAGTATTAGAAAACTGGACACAGCTAAATCTAACTCCCATATTACATGTACACATACATGAGCATTAAGGTGCCAGTACACACGAAAATACAAGGCCAAGGTGATTTAAGAAATGCAATTTTCTACCAAAGAGTAAAATCCTGCTTGTGTGTGCGTGGCTACACTAAAAAAATCAGACGGGTTAATCACCTGAGACGTGTGTTACACTGTACATGTGTGTGTGCACTGTATGTGTGTGCAATGTACGTGTGGTGGACTTATGTGTGTGTGCACTGTACGTGTGTTGTACTTTCCTGTGTGTGTGTATGTACACGTATATATATATGGTGTGTACACTGTATGTGTGTGTGCGCACTGTACATGGTGTGTGTACAAGTATATATGTGTGTGGACACGTATATTTGTGTGTGTGTACACTGTATATATGTGTGTGTGTGTGTACACTGTTATATATTGTGTGTGTGTGTGTACACTGTATATATGTGTGTGTGGTACACTGTATATGTGGGTGTCACTGTATATATGTGTGTGTGTACTGTATATGTGTGTGTGTACACTGTATATATGTGTGTGTGCGCACTGTACATGTGTGTGTACACTGTATATATGCCAGATACAGAAAGGATGCACACTCCCAGTCCAATATTCGCAACTAGAAAGGTGCGGGTGCTCCAGCGTAGTGGCAAACTTCACAATATCGCAAGGAATGCTGTGCACACCAGACTTATAAGAAAAGGTGTTTATTACATCAGTAAAAAACCCGTAACGTTTCGGCGAAATAATTTCCGGTATAATTTTGGTATGTGTCTGATGAAGGCGGAAATTATTTCGCCGAAACGTTACAGGGTTTTTTACTGATGTAATAAACACCTTTTCTTTATAAGTTGGTGTGCACAGCATTCCTTGCGCTGTATATGGTGTGTGTAACTGTATATATGTGTGTTGTACAACTGTATATATGTGTGTGTACACTGTATATATGTGTGTGTGTACACTGTATATATGTGTGTGTGTGTACACTGTATATGTGTGTGTACACTGTATATGTGTGTGTGTCACTGTATAGTGGTGTACACTGTATATGTGTGGTGTTACACGTATATGTGTGTGTTACACTGTATATGTGTGTGTACACTGTATATGTGTATGTATATGTGTGTGTGTACACTGTATATAATGTGGTGTGTGTACACTGTATATATGGGGCTGTGTGTACACTGGTAATATGTGTGTGTGCGCACTGTACATGTGTGTGTGTACACTGTTATATGTGTGTGCGCACTGTACATGTGTGTCACTGTATAAAGTGTGTGTACACGTTATAATGTGTGTGTGCGCACTGTACATGTGTGTGTATACTGTATGTATACACAGGGATTACACATTGCTGTAATAAAAGACTAGCGATATTTTGGTGCATGTTATTGTTCAGTTGCTCATAGTGGACTAATGCAGTAGATACACAGATTTACATTGTGCATAGGAAGCCTCTTGGAGTTGCAGAAAGGTTTCACCGACATCTCTGAGTTAAAAGGATTTTCCATCACTTGAGGTTTCGCAGATAAATACCATTTCGTTCCATGTAGTTCCACTTCTTTTCTTGCAGTGGAAAGAGTTCATTCTCATTAACAGTTGGAGCTATTGGCTTCCTTCATTTTACACATCTGCGTTCACGTTTTGCGTCGGTGGACTTTGTAGTGCGTCTTTTGGCAGTAGACGCAGGCTGGACGCTAAAGTAATGACGGACAGGGATGGCTTTCTTTGCTTGTGTTCCAGCTGCACTTAGAGCTTCCGCAGATCTAGGGAACAAACACAGACCACCTAAGAGGCACATCTGCAATAAAACAAGTCATACAAGGGGGAAAATACATCAATAGTTCAGGATATAAATAGAAGTGCTAGAGCTTTGCCACAAGGAGGTCCCTGCCCCGAGAGCTTACAATCTAGTTAAACAGTACTCGCGAATCTAATGAAACTTACCAGTACTGCAATCGTATAGCATGAGACCATCTGACAACCCGTTGAGTTTATGATAGGAATGGCATTTGTAGTGTACTGTCTCTTTAAAAACGCATGGCCTAGAAAAAGCTTTATATTTTACTGCAGCGACATGGAGCTTTAGTAAATTCGCCTGCTGCTTACAGCTTGTGGAAATATTGACAAAAACAGATATTGTTTTTTTCTATGGGGTTTTGTCAGCGCGCCCTTGAAAATGTCAACAAATATTGTGGACCTGCAGCTGAAATATATAAAGAGAGAGAGAGATTGCTCGGCGCGTAAATTACCCATAGGATACGGCAGAAAATGTTACCTAGATGTGGCACTGGAGGGGGTAGATTCCCAGTGCTGCTCTCTGAAAGGAGGCATTTGTTTTATCCTGGTTTCTCTTTTTCTAGCAAACCAAAAGGGCTTGTACACTTGGAAAATTGTTTGTTTTTTAAATTGCCCATTACTGAAAATTATAATTCCTCCAACTAGACTGTACGTTTGTTGATCAGTCCCATTTCTTTAGATACCCAATCAGAACCATCTTACATTTCAACTGTCAATCAACTGCCTTATTATCATAAACTCTTCTGCTGTGTGCATTTTGCTGTAAATGGAATGGTGCTATTTGGTATGTGTGAATTGCATAGTGGGAAATTCCCTTTCCCAGTGCTGCCTCAGTAATTATTGAGCATGCTTGCCCTCAAAAGATAGTCAGGTCAGATTAAAGGAGGCGCCAATTAAGAGAAGGAGGGTGGATATGAGCCAGAGACAAACAAGTACTGTATTGCAGACATGCAGCAACATACCCACCTCAGAATAAGTGCTAATTATAGTATTTAATTATAGATAAAGATGAGACAAAGACATTGAGACAATTGAAGTTCCCAGGATTCTGTAGTGGTATGGTCTAAAATGATAAGTCCATTTACCAATCGCAAGCTACACACACCTAGATAACTAGGCTGGGAACATTGTTTTAGCCAACAACTACCATGTGTACAGGGGCCTGGCAAATGATTATCTTGCTGGGTCTCCCACTCATCCACCCCTTTATAACATAGAAAAGGCTGCAGCAATAATTTGAGTCATTATATATCTACATTCACTGCTGGAAGCATGTAAAGGAAGATTTCGTGCACATATAAGAGAATCTAGGTAAAGAAAGAAAACAAAGATATTTCCTAGAAAACTGGGTTTAAATCGACTCCTAAAAGCCACAGATTCTAAGCAGAAATAATTAACTGTTCATTTCATTGCTGTATACTGCAGGAAATACTGTGATTTCGAAGGTAATTACCAATATCGATCCTTTATCTTGGTCATAAGATACACCAAGTAGAAGGCACAGTTGTAAAATAACTCTGCGATAGAATGATCGGAATTTTACGGTTCTGTCATTACTTTGCGGCCACTAAAAGGAACAATTTACAGATAGCGTTCCTATAAATAACAATATGCTTCTGATAATGATTTAAATGTTATTGTTTTCCCTCCTGCTATTAAGGGGGGGGATCAGTGACCAATAAATTCAAAGTTGACATGCTGAGACATAATGGACATTACATTCGGGTACCACTCATATAAATGAGGGATTGTATCCCCTACTGTAAATTATAAGGATATTAGAAGTCACTGGGAGTTCTGTATCTATAAAGGTACAAGGAACAGACTGAGTTATACAGGGAACTCTGGGTACCACTCATGAAATATAAGGGATAATGTATCCCCTACTGTAAATTATAAGGATATTAGAATCACTGAGGAGTTCGTGTCCATATAAAGGTACAAGGACACAGACTGTTTATACAGGGAACTCTGGGTACCACTCATGTATTATAAGGGATACTGTATCCCCTACTGTAAATTATAAGGATATAGAAGTCACTGAGGGAGTCTGTGTCCATATAAAGGTACAAGGACACCAGACTGAGTTATACAGGAAACTCTGGGTACCACTCATGTATTATAAGGAATGTATCCCCTATAAATTATAAGGATATTAGAAGTCCCTGAGGAGAGTTCTGTGGCTATATAAAGGTACAAGGTCACAGACTGAGTTATACAGGGAACTCGGGTGCCACTCATGTATTATAAGGGATAATGTATCCCTACTGTAAATTATAAGGATATTAAAAGTCACTGAGGAGTTCTGTGTCCATATAAAGGTACAAGGACACGATGAGTTATACAGGGAACTCTGGGTACCACTCATGTATATAAAGGGATAATGTATCCCTACTGTAAATATAAGGATATTAGAAGTCACTGAGGAGTTGTGTCTATATAAAGGTACAAGGACACAGACTGAGTTATACAGGGAACTCGGGTACCACTCATGTATTATAATGATAATGTATCCCCTACTGTAAATTATAAGGATATTAGAAGTCACTGAGGAGTTCTGTGTCATATAAAGGTACAAGGACACAGACTGAGTTATACAGGGAACTCTGGGTACCACTCATGTATTCTAAGGGTAATGTATCATCACTGAACATTCATCAACATTAGAACCCCCCTGTGGGTTTAATAGACTTCTATGAGAACGAGGTAGAAAATAAACGATTGTGTCTCGTTACATGTTACTCTTTGGGGCAGAACAGTGAATTTTTCTTAAACTATGAAGGAGTCAAACAGCTTAGAAATAAGGAATAGATCCTCATACATAAATCCCACGAAACCGTTTAATAATCGAGGTTCTACGATGTAAAACGTTATTATAAAAAGATAGAAAATAGGATATCGTCAAAGTAAAATCCAAGATTTCTAAAATGAGCCGAAACCTCATTCTCGAAAAAAACGCATCTTAATTTCTCGACCTGTCATAAAAGCGGTTACATTTTCATGCACATCGATTCGTCTCCGTTTTGAGGAACGTTCTCGCTTCAAAAGGAATTATTCAGAACAAAAAAAACGAGAAAAAGAACGGCGATATTGTGTAGAAGTTATATGCAAAGAACAAAATGGTCAAAGCCACAAAACTTATCTTTCAAATCTCAACAGCCGGACTATTTAACACAGTCTGCGAATCGGAGTCTAATCAATGCCCTGCTCACTGTGGGAAGTCACATTAGTGCGTGGCGCAGATCCAAAGACTGAAACGCAGGAAAAACAATTTAACTCTCGTTACGTTTGCAACGAGAAAAATAAATGGACACACACAAAAAAAAAAAAAAACTCGCGTCCATACTTACCACCTTAAAGGAGAGAAAATGAAGAATTTTATGTCTGTCACAGAGGAATAGCTCAGCAAGGTCCGAAGAAAGAAAAGAAATGATCATTTAGCAAAGTCAGGGGGTTCTGTAAAGGTTTGTGAGACAAAATCAAAAGGTTTTTTCTGAACCGCTAAAGCTTTGTTTAAGCAGATTCTGTAAGAAATAAACGGGGCTCATTCTATAATGAATTCCTGCTACTTTGTGGCTTTAGAAAACCCAGCAATTGTCCATAGTCAGGTAGGTTACAATAGAAGAACATGATCAATCCTCTCCATCAGACTGAGGAGCCTGGCGTACGCTTAGTAGACATTAGATATATACACGTCTTTATACAACCTCCAATACTATGTTACTATGTAACTGTTATACAGACATTATGGGTAGGGATAAAGGTTGACTAGATGGACGTATGTCTTTATACAACCTCCAATACTATGTTACTAGTAACTGTTATACAGACATTATGGGTAGGGTTATAAAGGTTGGACTAGATGGACGTATGTCTTATACACACCCCAATACTATGTTACTATGTAACTGTATACAGACATTATGGGTAGGGTATAAGGTTGGACTAGATGGACGTATGTCTTTATACAACCTCCAATACTATGTTACTATGTAACTGTTATACAGACATTACGGGTAGGGTATAAAGGTTGGACTAGGGACGTATCTTTATACAACCTCCAATATTAGTGTACTATGTAACTGTTATACAGAATTATGGGTAGGGTATAAAGGTTGGACTAGAGGACGTATGTCTTTATACAACCTCCAATACTATGTTACTATGTAACTGTTATAACAGACATTATGGGTAGGGTATAAAGGTTGGACTAGATGGACGTATGTCTTTATACAACCTCCAATACTTTGTTACTATGTAACTGTTATACAGACATTATGGGTAGGGTATAAAGGTGGACTAGATGGGTATGTCTTTATACAACCTCCAATACTATGTTACTATGTAACTGTTATAAAGACATTATGGGTAGGGTAAAAGGTTGGACTAGATGGACGTATGTCTTTATACAAACCTCCAATACTATGTTACTATGTAACTGTTATACAGACATTATGGGTAGGGTATAAAGGATGGACTAGATGGAGTATGTCTTTATACAACCTCCAATACTTTGTTACTATGTAACTGTTATACAGACATTATGGGTAGGGTATAAAGGTTGACTAGATGGATGTATGTCTTTATACAACCTCCAATCTATTTACTATGTAACTGTTAGACAGACATTATGGGTAGGGTATAAAGGTTGGACTAGATGGACATATGTCTTTATACACCTCCAATACTATGTTTACTATGTAATGTTATACAGACATTAGGGTAGGTATAAAGGTTGGACTAGATGGACGATGTCTTTATTAACAACCTCCACTACATGTTACTATGTAACTGTTATACAGACATTATGGGTAGGGTATAAAGGTTGGACTAGATGGACATAGTCTTTATACAGCCTCCAATACTATGTTACTAATAAACTGTTATACAGACATTAGGGTAGGGTTAAAGGTTGGACTAGATGGACGTACGTCTTTATACAACCTCCAATACTATGTTACTATGTAACTGTTATACGACATTATGGGTAGGGTGTAGGGTATAAAGGTTGGACTGATGGACGTATGTCTTATACAACCTCCAATACTATGATACTATGTAACTGTTAGACAGACATATGGGTAGGGTATAAAGGTTCGACTAGATGGACGTATGTTCTTTATACAACCTCCAATACTATGTTACTATGTAACTGTTATCAGACATTATGGGTAGGGTATAAAGGTTGGACTAGATGGACGTATGTCTTATACAATCTCCAATACTATGTTACTATGTAACTTTATACAGACATTATGGGTAGGGTATAGGTTGGACTAGATGGACGTATGTCTTTATACAACCTCCAATACTATGTTACTATGTAACTGTATACAGACATTATGGGTAGGGTTATAAAGGTTGGACTAGATGGACGTATGTCTTATACAACCTCCAATACTGTTACTATGTAACTGTATACAGACATTATGGGTGGGTTAAAGGTTGGACTAGAGGGCGTATGTCTTTATAACAACCTCCAATACTATGTTACTATGTAACTGTTATACAGACATTATGGGTAGGGTATAAAGGTTGGACTAGATGGACGTATGTCTTTATACAACCTCAATACTTTGTTACTATGTAACTGTTATACAGACATTATGGGTAGGGTATAAAGGTTGGACTAGATGGATGTATGTTTTATACAACCTCAATAATATGTTACTATGTAACTGTTAGACAGACATTATGGGTAGGGTATAAAGGTTGGACTAGATGGACGTATGTCTTTATACAACCTCCAATACTATGTTACTATGTAACTGTTAGACAGACATTATGGGTAGGGTATAAAAGTTAGACTAGATCAGGGATAGTCAAAACTACAACTCCCAGCATTCTTCTACAAGCACTCTGTAGTTAGGGAATTCTGGGAGTTGTAGTTTTCAAACATCTGGATATCTACAGGGTTCCTATCCCTGGACTAGATAGACATGTGTCGCCATTCAACCTCCAATACTATGTAACTATAATTAACTATGTAGACAGGCCCTAATATTACCTATCTGGAGTTACTACCACCTTGCAGAAACCTCTAAATATACACATATATATTACCCAGGTAATAAGATTGTACACGCAGATTGCATCGTTGTAGCCTTTCCATATGCCTGGTGTCATGGCAGACTAGGGTCGGTTTACTACATGGGGAATATTTTGCTTGATCAGGTTGAAATAGTGGGAATTTTCTTTTACTGCGACCTAAAATCTTTCAACCTAAGGACATACTGTAAAGCCAAGCACCATCACCTCGGAGGTGCGTACAAGGCTTTAGGCGTGATAATTAGATTGTAAGCTCTGTGGGACAGGGCTTGGTGCGTAAGGTGGTTTCCAGAAAACAGAATGTCAAAAGTTCTTTACATTGTAATCTAATTCTGCTAATGTTCTGGGGTAATTGACCGTGCTGAAAGGGCACAAGGAATCTCTTATTACAGTCTCCCCTGCCGTGTCACCAGACAACCTGGTAGTATTAAGATTACAGCAGAGGAAGGAAAGCCAAATCCTTTAATTACATAAGATCATCAGATTAAGCCTCTCCGCTGAGCATTCTGTCCAGGAAGGTGTCTACAGGCCCTGCAATAAGTGATTATTAACAGGCGGGACAGACAGGAAATTTGGAGACCACCTTATTTTAACAATGCTGTCCTGCAAGACCCCCCGGGAACCCCGTAGTTAACGTCAATGAGCAGCCTGTCTTCCTTTCAGGGGAAAATCCTTAGTTAAAACTAAAACGTTCCAAGTTCAACTCCCACCCCAAACCCCATGACAGAAACGAACCCTTCTGGGTAAACCTCACAATGGGCAGGGTAGGAAGGAAGAGGCCGACCAGAACGATGATGGACAGAAAATATTCATAGGTTTTTATTTACTTTTATCGTTCGCTACAGGCAGCAAAGGGTTAAGGTGTCTGCCTCTGCCAACATAGAAGACAGACACAGACACCCACATTTACATACAGACAAATCAATGAGCACAATGCTCTAAGGCTTGGCAACCTCTATGAACTACTACTTGGCTTGGCAACCTCTATGAACTACTACTTAAGGCATCTTCAGACAAACAACATGGCAGCACCCTCAGCTTCATATAAAAGCAGCATTGGTTTTTTTTGCTGAGGTGCAAACATCTGATTGGTTGGGGCAAATGAACAGCACAGGCACATGTTACCTTGTTACTGGTCTACTACAGTTAGAGAGATATGAACTGGAATAAAGGGAAGTTTATAGTATTAAAGAGCCCTGTAGAGGTGGCCATACATACAAACGATCATAGGTAAATCTCGTTGTGTAGTCGGCACTCCGGTCAATCTACTTTAGTAGAGGGAGCCAATACCAATCGTGCGGTGTATGGCCGCATATGGGGATAGCTAATCCAACGCGTGTACCCAGCTTATCCAACGCATGTACCTAGCTTATCCAACATGTGTACCTAGCTAATTCCAACACGTGTACCTAGCTAATCCAACACGTGTACCTAGCTAATCCAACATGTGTACCTAGCTAATCCAACACGTGTACCTAGCTTATCCAACACGTGTACCTAGCTAATCCCAACAGTGTACCTAGTTATCCAACACGTGTACCTAGCTAATCCAAAACATGTACCTAGTAATACCAAACAAGACTTACTAGCTAATCCAACACGTGTACCTATCTTATCCAACACGTGTACCTATCTTATCCAACACGTGTACCTATCTTATCCAACACGTGTACCTAGCTAATCCAACACGTGTACCTAGTTTATCCAACACGTGTACCTAGCTAATCCAACACGTGTACCTAGCTTATCCAACACGTGTACCTAGCTTATCCAACACGTGTACCTAGCTAATCCAACACGTGTACCTAGCTTATCCAATGCCTGTACCCAGTTTATCCAACACGTGTACCTAGCTAATCCAACACGTGTACCTATCTTATCCAACGCCTGTACCCAGCTTATCAAACGCGTGTACCTAGCTAATCCAACACGTGTACCTAGCTAATCCAACACGTGTACCTATCTTATCCAACGCCTGTACCCAGCTTATCAAACGCGTGTACCTAGTTTATCAAATGCATGTATCTATCTTATCCAACGCGTGTACATAGCTTATCCAACGCGTGTATCTATCTTATCCTATGTGGGTACCTAGCTTATCTAACGAGCTTCAATACGAAAGTTTCCGGTCTATTATCGATCCGCCCCCATATTAATACTAATTCTAACACATATAAGGGGTTATTTAGCCCTTAAACTCAATAGAAATAGTCACATGAACTTCCAAACCAGCCAATTAGCCTTGAACCTTTCATTGGTTTGCACAATTCTGATTGGCTGCTCCTACTATTGTTCTGCATATGGAAATAACGAGGCCAGATCAATGGGAGGAGCTTTAGCAAGTCTTGTGACACTACTGGGGAAGGACAGCGTCATTGTGGCCCTATTAGAGGAAATACAGGAATTTCTAGACCGAGGTTTTACCATCCCCTGGTTTGTATTATGTAATAATTTATCATTATAACCACTCGTTGGCTACAGACCAATATTGACAGTCGGCAGGTCACCAATCGATAAAACGATAATCAATCAATCAGCATTTAAAGCGCCCAATCACTTGTATGACCCATTGAAAGTCACGTTATTGCCCCACACAATCCCTTCTCATTTTATAGAAATTTGTGGATCGGGACAAATTATTCCTCGTTTTACATCCGACCCCAACCTCCGATGCCTCGCAGAGAGCCAGCCTGGAATTCTGCTTCATTCCGATCGCTGTTATTGGGTGAAAATAAATCCCAAATGGTTCTTTTATTTTTGTTTTGTTTCCAGATCCTTATTGAAGTGGCAAAGCAGAGAACGCAAACCGACACATTTGCTTTTATCGCCTCTAACAACTGTGACAAAAAAAAAAAGATCCTTTTCATGGACAATTCAGCAGATATCAGGCAGACCTTGGGGCTGTAATTATTTCTAATTCCATTTTGTGCTTTCGATTTTCTTTTGTTTTCAGGGTTTTTTTTGGGGGGGGGGGGGGGGGCAAAAAGTAGACAAAAGGTGATAACAGCCTCACTGTCTGCGGATGAAGGTTATCCGTTTTAACACCGCGTTATACGCCCGACTTTAAAACAGTAAATAATGATATAATTGTTTTGCCTCCTGCTGCAATCCTTATATTCAACAATGGCAATCATCAGAAAAGAAGGATAAAAAGAAGAATGAAAGAAAAGACGCGCACACAAAAAAAATGTCTGCGAATGACTGGCGGGTCCACGGCGGTTGGTTTGCGGATACGGAAAGTCATTAACCAATGAGTGTATCCAAGTTCCTGCAAACTAAAGTAACAGGAGACTGGTGAACAGCCCAAGCACAGGACCAGGTAGAACCATTTATTTGAGATTTTGTTAAGTTTTTTTTTTTTTTTGGTTTAACTTTATCGGTAAAGTCTCTAGTCACACAAATGAACCAAGTTATCTTGGTCTTATCAAAAATGCAATAAGACGTGACCTACACACAAAGGGGCCATATCGGTTTATCGTTGAAGGGCTGAGCTCTAACTTTTAGTTTTCCCCCCGAGTTAGTCCGTAGCTTGACCCATAGAAATGTAAATGGACGATACCAAGATCCTTTGCCCATGAATCAATATTTAACCTGGGCCACAATACTGGATGTGTGCTACGGAGTGATAAATCCAATCAGGCCGTTGATGGCCCATGTGTACCTAGCCTAAAGGCTCGTACACATGCTCGATTCTCAAGCTATTCACGACCCCCAACTGAGCGCATACACACAGACAATCCTCGTCCGGAACGACCGTACGTCAGGTGTACTGCTCTGACATTGGGGGTCGTGCCTCACTCGAAAATTTGAGCGAAAGTACGAGCCTTAAATAGGCAGGAGAATGTCACACGACCTGCCATCTACTTATAATGCCTTGCTCATCTGTACTTGATAACGTTTATTAAAGGGCATGTCCACCCCCAAAACTAAAATTGAACCCCATACTGGCCCAAATGTGTAGTGTTAAAAAATCCTTTCCTAACATGTCTGCTCCTTATGGTTCTCCTGCAGTGTCTGTTCAAAGTCCAGGAAACTGAAGAGTAGGAGCTGTCTTCCTGTTCAAAAGGTTTCCGCCTCCTCCTTGTCCTCTGAGAGGACAGTGGCATGTGCAGGGGAGCCCTTTCCCCCTCCCTCTAGAGCCCTCTTCTAAAATCCTAACATATCGTTCCGGCAAGCAGAGGGACAAGATCAGAGTGCTGGAGGATCGAAAGATTGTAAGTAGAGTTCTACACCTTTTTTTTTAACAAACAAGACTAGTGGTTGGGGGGTGGGGGGTCTTCTACAATATGTTAAAAATGTATTTTGCAGGTGAACATGCCCTTTAATGAGCATACACTATAACTTTACCTTCTAGCTTTCCCACTACGTTCCCCTCATGCAAGGGGCTCCTACATTTCTGTGATTGACTACCGATAAATAGGCCAGCCTGGGAACATCGTCATTAAATTGACAATCTATCAATGACTCTGTCTAATCAATGTATGACCAGCACTTCCAGAGCTGTCTCTATCCTTCTAACCGAGTACACAGAGATCCACTCTAGGGTCGTTTCATAGTTTAGCAAAGTGTAAAGATCTCAGACATCCCATATGGAAACTCGGTCTTAGATTTCCCTGGTATTGTGACAGTGTAGAAATAAATCTCCCTCTCTAAAGCTCCTTCCTCCCAATTAACATTATTTGTACACGGGAATTGAATTAAGCGTGATTACAATGTTACCAATGGCGCTGTCTTACCCACTTCCTCCGCTTTCAACTCTGTTACCCGAAATTCCCTCAAATAAAATAATGTTGGGGAAAAAAAAGAAATAACTCAAATTTAAACAGTTTAAATATAAATGGCAGAATTTGTAAGGAGAATATATTCCCATGTGAGCAATCTGAAACTCAGACCCCGATTGGTGGGAAGGTGTGAACTATGGAATAGAGAGGGAGGGAATGGAATAAGGAGATGGGGGAGTTTTCCAGAATAGATTGTTATATTTCCAGACACACACAATGATATTCAGACCCTTTGATTGGTGGGAAGGTGTGAACTATGGAATAGCGAGGGAGGGAATGGAATAAGGAGATGGGGGAGTTTTCCAGAATAGATTGTTATATTTCCAGACACACACAATGATATTCAGACCCTTTGATTGGTGGGAAGGTGTGAACTATGGAATAGAGAGGGAGGGAATGGAATAAGGAGATGGGGGAGTTTTCCAGAAAAGATTGTTATATTTCCAGACACACACAATGATATTCGGACCCTTTGATTGGTGGGAAGGTGTGAACTATGGAATAGAGAGGGAGGGAATGGAATAAGGAGATGGGGGAGTTTTCCAGAATAGATTGTTATATAAAACGTGGCCCCTCCCACACACAGTCATTTCCATTGACTTACTGAGATGAGATGTTTGGGATTTCTTCCTTCTTCCCCCCTGTATTATTTCTACATGTATTCTTGAGTTCCAGGGCTTTTCGCTGTTGGCCTGGAGAGGATTTGGAGGCAGAACCCAGGACTGGCATCGATTTGGACTCCTGGGTGGTCAGTGTACCCGCCGGGTCTACGAAATACACAGTGAAGGCAGAAAATGTTCTTATAAATAAAAAACAATCAAACCCACACAGCAGGAATGAAAACCGTGCAGGTTTAACCCCTAAAGTGTCTACGACTATTGACTTATCTGCCTGCAACCCCAACTGCTATTTTTATCAGCTTATTACATGCATTAGTAACCAGATATCTAATGACAAGTTCTGTTCCTTTCTGGTAAAGGTGTCCGCCTCCTCCCTCTGCTCAATGAGCTTTTTATAAGCTTGAGCATGTGCAGAGGAGGCAGCAGGGGAAACAGCAGTCAATGATTGGCTGTGATGTCAGTGGTCACAGCCTTGATTGACAGCATGTAGGGAGGGGCCAGATAACTCTGTCAGAATGGGGGAAATAACTAACTCACAGATTCATCTATTCGGTACCCCAATATGAGCTAATCTGTCCCATCAGATGACATGGAAATTAGAAATGAGGCGTTCTTTTTAATTTCTGACAGGGTTGAGTTACAGGCTACGTATACTCTGTACATGGAGTAAAGCAGGATGGCAGCTTCCACACAAATGTAAGAATATAAATATAAAAAAATGGGGGGGGGGGAAAGCAGATACTGTATTAAATATGATAAAGTCCAAAGCCATGAAATGAAATTGGTGATGGAAGAACTAAAGCTAAAATATATATAAAAGTATCAACATATCTCTTACCACCGGAATAAGCATCATCATCCTCTTAATTCTGCAGTTTTCCGGATTATACAGTGTCAGTGACATTTACACATGCTCAGTGAATACTCTAGCCCCTCCTCCTACCTGAGCTGCCAAGTAACTACTGGGTGGCCTTACTGTGTCCTCTGTAATGGAGAATGAGCAGTGAGAAAACCTGTTGTTACTCACTAGGAAGGAGGGGCTGCAGAGATCAGTAAATGAAGCAAAGCTGGTATTTTCCTCAATGCTGTGGCGAGAGCTTTATGCAGCTATATACTGTAAGGGATATCAATGGCATTCTGAGCATGGGGAAAGGTCTGAGCAATATAACATGGAACTACAGGGCCATAGGGCCAAGACTGCCATACTTGGGATTTTTGCATTCAGAGTGAAATCATAAGGAGTTTCCCACTAAATGTTTTTTTATCTTCGGATGACAGTGGAATTTACAGTCCAGATTTGACAGTATGGCATCTCCTACTCATTAATAAATAATTAAAAACAGACAAGGGTATCAGAACTAAAATAATTTGCTGCGTAGATTTGAAAGCCAACACTGCAAATCCTGTCCCAGCCCATCGATTTATTTCCACTTGACGTCACTTACTTAAGGCATCATGGTCTGTCGTTGCTTTTCTGCGCCGTAAAATCCGTTCCAGCTCAGTTTCCGCTGAGGGAGCAGAGACATCTCGCAGTCTTTTCCCACTGTTTGATGTACTGAGAGATTCCTAAAATAGAACTATGACTTTAAATCCCAGAGAAAAGTTCCGCCAACACTACAGAAAAGTTCCGCCAACACTACAGAAAAGTTCCCCCAACACTACAGAAAACTTCCCCCAACACGACAGAAAACTCCCCCAACACTACAGAAAACTTCCCCCAACACTACAGAGAAGTTCCCCCAACACTACAGAAAAAATCCCCCAACAAAACAGAAAAGTTCCCCCTACACTACAGAAAAGTTCCCCCAACACTACAGAAAGTTTTCCCCTACACTACAGAAAAGGTCCCCCACACAACAGAAAAGTTCCCCTACACTACATAAAAGTTCCCCCAACACTACAGAAAGTTCCCCAACACTAACAGAAAAGGTCCCCCAAAAACTACAGCACAGCTCCCCCACACTACCGAAAAGTTCCCCCCCCTAACTACGAAAGTTCCCCCTACACTACAGAAAAGTTCCCCCACCACTACAAAAGTTCCCACCTACACTACAGAAAAGTTCCCCGGGGAAGGGCGGAGGGGGGGGGGGGACTAACACAGCTGGAGACAAAGGTAGGGGAAAGAAGCACGTGCACGACGCCAGGGGTGACACAGCGTGGTCAACAG
>CM033475.1:4444582-4558258 GCA_019447015.1 Hymenochirus boettgeri | reverse complement strand
CAGTAAAGTTCCCCCAACACTACAGAAAAGTTCCCCCAACACTACAGTAAAGTTCCCCCTACACTACAGTAAAGTTCCCCCTACACTACAGAAAATGTGGGGGGGAGGGCTCCCCTGCACATGCCTTAGTCCTTAGTGAGGACCAGGAAGTAGCCAGCACTGGATGACACTCAGACAGCAACTGCTCTTCACTATTTTGGACATTCAAAAGGCACTGCAGGAGAACCATAAGGAACCGAGGTGTAAGGTATGGACACTACACAGTGGGGCCAGCACTGGGGCAAATTTTAGTTTTTGGGGAGGACATGCTTTTTAATTACATAAGACTGCCCTTTATCTTTACTCACTGCCCAGTTACATTTACTACTTTAAGCTTCAGTTGTCCTTTTATAACCAAATTCCCCATACAAAGTGCTAGACACAAAATCTGGCAAGGCCTTACCAGTATCCCCTTCAACTCCTTTACTGCACTGCTGGAGGCTTCCGGACCATCAGGCTGAAAGAAAAGGCAAATATTATTATTACTTTGTATTATATTACCATTAAATTATTATTATTATAGTACTGTTATTACTTTTATTATATCATTATTATTACTATAGTACTATTATATTACGGTACTAATATTATTATTACTATTATTATAGTACTATTATTACTATTATTATAGTACTATTATTACATCATTATTATTACTATAGTACTATTATATTACTAATATTATTATTACTATTATTATAGTACTATTATTATATCACTATTATTACTATTATTATTATAGTATTATTATTACTATTATTATTATAGTACTATTATTATTGTTTTATTATTGTTATATCACTATTATTATTATTATTGTAATTATTATTAATAAAGTATTACATTAATATTATTATGTTATTGTTATATTACTGTTATTATTTCACTATTACGGTATTATTATATTAATATTGTTTTTTTAAAGAGTCAAACTGCATAAAGAAGGAAAGTAAAGATGAAATGGGAAAACATATTGACTTCTTGGATATATATATATAATATATTGTAATCAATAAGGGAAACAGGTAAAATGAACAGCTATTTCCCACTTGTGCAAGCAATTTTTGAACCTTTGTGAGCTGTTTGCCTTCTATTGTCGCTTCCTGGTAAGAAAAGTCTGTAAATGGCTAAAGTCATCAGCAGGGGATTTACTTTTAATTTTAAAGGGTTGATCTACTTGAGAATTTGTATAGTAGCACGGTGGCTCAGTGGTTAGCACGGTGGCTCGGTGGTTAGCACGGTGGCTCGCCCTGATTTATACTGTGGAAACACGCGCAGGACATGACACGGTATCTGAGTTACATTGTATCACTATGGATTGGGATAAGAGTAGGATAAAATAATTTCTAGATATATCCAGTCATCGTTCCTCATATTGACTCCCTCCTGATTATACTGGGAAACACGCAGAATGACAGTATCTGAGATACATTGTATCACTATGGTTGGGTAAGAGTAAAGGATAAAAAATTTCTAGATATATCCAGTCATCGTTCCTCATATTGACCCCTCCCTGATTATACTGGAAACCACGCAGGACATGACAGTATCTGAGATACATGTATCCCTATGGTTGGGATAAGAGTAAAGGATAAAAATATTTCTAGAAATATCCAGTCATCGTTCCTCATATTGACCCCTCCCTGATTTACTGGGAAACACGCAGGACATGACAGTATCTGAGATACTTGTATCACATGGTTGGGAGATAAGAGTAAAGGATAAAATGATTTCTAGATATATCCAGTTCATCGTTCCTCATATTGACCCCTCCCTGATTATACTGGGAAACACGCGCAGACATGACAGTATCTGAGATACATTGCATCACTATGGTTTTGGGATAGAGTAAGGATAAAATCATTTCAGATATATCCAGTTCATCGTTCCTCATATTGACCCTACCCTCCCTGATTATACTGGGAAACACACGCGGACTGACAGTTATCTGAGATACTTGTATCACTATGTTGGGATAGAGTAAAGGATAAAATAATTTCTAGAAATCTCCAGTCATCGTTCCTCATATGACCCCTCCCTGATTATACTGGAAACACGCAGGACATGACAGTATTAGATACATTGCATCACTATGGTTTGGGATAGAGTAAAGGATAAATAATTTCTAGAAATATCCTCATCGTTCCTCATATTGACCCCTCCCTGATTATACTGGGAAACACGCACAGGACGTGACAGTATCTGAGATACACTGTATCACTACTGATAGGGAAAAGAGTAATGGATAAAATAATTTCTAGAAATATCCAATCATCGTTCCTCATATTGACCCCTCCCTGATTATACTGGGAAACACGCAGGACATGACAGTATCTGAGATACATTGTATCACTATGGATTGGGATAAGTTAAAGGATTAAATCATTTCTAGATATATCCAGTCATCGTTCTCATATTGACCCCTCCCTGATTATACTGGGAAACACACAGGACATGACAGTATCTGAGATACATTGCATCACTATGGTTTGGGATAAGAGTAAAGGATAAAATAATTTCTAGAAATATCCAGTCATCGTTCCTCATATTGACCCTCCCTGATTATACTGGGAAACACGCAGGACATGACAGTATCTGAGATACATTGTATCACTATGGTTTTGGGATAAGAGTAAAGAGTATAAATAATTTCTAGATATATCCAGTCATCGTTCCCATATTTGACCCCTCCCTGATTATACTGGGAAACACGCAGGACATGACAGTATCTGAGATACATTGTATCACTACTGATAGGGAAAAGAGTAAAGGATAAAATAATTTCTAGAAATATCCAATCATCGTTCCTCATATTGACCCCTCCCTGATTATACTGGGAAACACGCAGGACATGACAGTATCTGAGATACATTGTATCACTATGGATTGGATATAATGGATAAATAATTTCTAATATATCCAGTCATCGTTCCTCATATTGACCCCTCCCTGATTATACTGGGAAACACGCGCGGGACATGACCGTATCTGAGATACATTGTATCACTATGGATTGGGATAAGAGTAAAGGATAAAATAATTTCTAGATATATCCAGTCAATCGTTCCTCATATTGACCCCTCCCTGATTATACTGGGAAACACGCAGGACATACAGTATCTGAGATACATTGTATCACTATGGTTTGGGATAAGAGTAAAGGATAAATAATTTCTAGATATATCCAGTCATCGTTCCTCATATTGACCCCTCCCTGATTATACTGGGAAACACGCACAGGACATGACAGTATCTGAGATACATTGTATCACTACTGATAGGGAAAAGAGTAAAGGATAAAATAATTTCTAGAAATATCCAGTCATCGTTCCTCATATTGACCCCTCCCTGATTATACTGGGAAACACGCAGGACATTAAAGTATCTGAGATACTTTGTATCACTATGGTTTGGGATAAGAGTAAAGGATAAAATAATTTCTAGAAATATCCAGTCATCGTTCCTCATATTGACCCCTCCCTGATTATACTGGAAACACACGCAGGACATGACAGTATCTGAGATACATTGTATCACTATGCAAAGAACAATTCAATATTTTGTATTTACAGTTGCATCTGTCTGACATAAAAGCCTCGGGGAGGAGGCAATGTAAGATCTTTCAGCCTCGGTAAATGGTTCACACCTCAGCTTTTAAGACCCATCATAGTCTATTGTCCATGTACAAAGGATGCTCTTGGCTAAGTGCCCCTCTCTGCCGTCACTTGCCGCGATAATGAACCTCGGTTCACCTTGCCCACTCCAAACGGGTCACAATGACATCATTGTGGCAGATTCAAGGACACGTCTTCAATTACAGCTAACAATTGAACAAGTGGTCACAACTCTAGGGTCCTTCAAATTTCAATGCTGTTTTCCCCCCCTTTGTTGCGGCCATAACAGATGACCTAACAACCTGCGAAGATGGCACCTGCTAATGTGCTATATTAATGCAGAAATATTATAGGAGCTATAAGCAGGCACATGTGTATTCCCAAACTGAAGGCAATCAGACTAAATCAGCTGGGAAATGAAGTCCAACAGCTGCTGCAGAGATAACAATGAGCAATTTCTTTCTTTTTATTGAATTGGCCTTATAGACTTAATAAAAACCTTGTATTGTTCCTTCCCATTAAAAACAAATTTCGTGGATCTCAGAGGGACACCATTTAAGCCTCTCACACACGTCCGATGCACAGATTGACAAACAACCCCCGAGCGTGTCCACGTGTGTGACGTATGGGCGTTTCAGGACGATAACCTCATGCGTGTATGCGGTCGAAAGACGCCAACCAACGGCGCCACGCCCAAAAAGCCCGTTCATCACATATGTGTCGTGCACTTGAGTTCAGCGTAAAGTAAGAGTAAATAAAGCACCGTAACTTACTGTAGTTGGCTCAGGCAACTGGGAAGTGGTCAGGGAACACGTATGAATCACCAAAACTTAATCGAATTTCATTAACGCTATTTCAGCTTCCGCATTTATGTTCGAGGCCGACCCTCTAAATAAGCCTGAAATACACGGTAACCCTCAAAAGTAGCCTTGTATATTCCGTAACCCTCAATAGTAGCCTTGTATATTCAGTAACCCTCAAAAGTAGCCTTGTATATTCAGTAACCCTCAATAGTAGCCTTGTATATTCCGTAACCCTCAATAGTAGCCTTGTATATTCCTTAACCCTCAGTAGTAGCCTTGTATATTCCGTAACCCTCAATAGTAGCCTTGTATATTCCGTAACCCTCAATAGTAGCCTTGTATATTCCGTACCCTCAATAGTAGCCTTGTATATCCGTAACCCTCAATAGTAGCCTTGTATATTCCGTAACCCTCAATAGTAGCCTTGTATATTCCGTAACCCTCAATAGTAGCCTTGTATATTCCGTAACCCTCAATAGTAGCCTTGTATATTCCGTAACCCTCAATAGTAGCCTTGTATATTCCGTAACCCTCAATAGTAGCCTTGTATATTCAGTAACCATCAATAGTGGCCTTGTATATTCTGTAACCCTCAATAGTAGCCTTGTATATTCCGTAACCCTCAATAGTAACCTCTACTCCCCATATAATGATCAATTTCATTTTGGGTGGATTTTTATTAAGGTCATTTTTAAAGTTTAAAATACATTACATTTCCATTCATTATTAAATGTTGATGAAAAGCCACAATCAGATTTCACTGTTCGGTGAAGTATTAATTTTGAACAAGCCAGTATTTGATTGGTTACCGCTAGACAATGGGTTGGATTAAACTTACCTCCTTGATGTAGCAGAAGTGTGACCATTGAAACAGGCCATTAACCTGTATGTGCATTCTTTTTGTTTACAGAAATTATCCCCATGTGGAGCGTGGAGCATGCTGGGAGAAGGGGTTTCACTAAAGCATGCAGTGTGTAATTGCTGGAATGTCTACCTAAGACGCATGCAGGGCTAGCAACAACACTATCGCAGAGCTAATTACATTCCATTACACACAAGCAACCATTTGCACAGTGCATGTACAGTATTCTTACTTCAACTTCTCCTGCACTGACAGCAGGGGGCGCTGCTGCTCCTGTAGTTCCCTGCTGGTGAAGGAAGGGCACAGTCAGGTTACAAATTATAGCTCTAGCTAAAAGCTTAGCTAATGGTGCATTATGTACCGTGGTCACACAGTGAGAACCATCAACAGACTTTTAGAGCTATATGCCAATGTAGATTTTACCAGAAGCTTTTACAATTAATCTGCCATTGCAGGATGTAGACACAATATAGCTAATTAACGAGACCTTTAAATAAATTATATCAAAACCAACAGAATATGTAAGAAATTCAGATCTGTCAAATTTAAAATTTTTGGGGCATAGTTGCCCTTTATTTCAGGTTATTGCCCATCTGAATGAATATTAGTTCTACTACTTCTTACCCTTGAAATCCCTGTATTCCTTGTTGACAGTTTTCCCCCCATGTTCCCCTGCAGTTGGGAGAGCTTTCAATTGTTGTCATTCAGACACATTTGATTGGACAATGACTTCAATGGGCACCAATATTTAGAATTGATGTAGTTCAGGTCCTTAAAGGGATTCATCTCAAACAAAATGAATTTATTTCCTCTTTAAGGAGCCCCTTGTAAGCTTAGCTTATGATTATTGGAAGGCGGCATTAAGCTAACAATTTGATTAAACAATCTTCATACAATCTTTACAACAGTTGCGTTGACAGCACCTCCCACAGCAACCTGGTGAAACAAGAAAGGGGAACATTGTACTGACCTTACTCTTTAATCTTCCTGCGGAGTTCACAGGCCGGAGGGGGACGCCCCGTTTAATCCGGTCCATCATCTCTTCAACCGCCTGTCTTTTCAGATCGCCCACATTCTCTAGGAGAAAACAAAATGGCGATCTTATTTTACTTAAAATAAAAAGGTTGTTTTTTTGTTTCTGTTACAGTTTGTCTGACCCCTTCAAATTATTGTGGACATAAAATTGAGGGGTGGTTTGAAAAGGAGCTGCAGCAATGTCAGATGTTACTAAAAATGTTTCTAATTTGTCAAGCCCCTTCATTCCCTTTATTAATTTAGTTGCCCTTCTCTGAACTGCTTCCATTTCCAAGATGTCCCTTTTGTATATGGGATTCCAAAACTGCACCACATATTCCAAATGAGGCCTTACCAGAGGGAGAATTATTTCTATATCCTGAAAAGTGTATGGTCACCTTACACACATAGCCACCATTGGCAAATGTACATTTTCATTTTTCTTCTCTATATTTTCTACATTTACTGTGAGTTCATTAAACCTACAGCTGGACATTTGGTTGACGGAAAATGTTAACAGATTTCCCATCAATTATAGGGCGAAATTTGCAACCTAAAGATTCGGAACCCTTGGCATTAAAGAAAATTACTAACGTTCGTCAAAGTGAACGCATACAAAAACCTAAGGTTTTGGGCAGTCAGAATGCACTTAACTCGCGGTCATAAATGTTCTACATTGTGTTTAAGAACTGCTTTCTAAGTGCGCTTAGCTCAACGTGTTTTAGGCCCATTAATAAGGAATCCTGCTGAGTCTCAAACGGCCATCATTGGAATCAAATAAATAAAGAACAGCAGTGGGTCAGAACCATAATGCACACACATCTTACCGGCGCTACGCAAAACGAACAATATAAAAATGCCCGAATGCTTTTTTAAACTGGACGCAGCCACTTAAACGGACAGCACTAATTAGCGAGCATTACGGACGGAGATTGAACGCAGAAATCTATTCAAACCCCATCGCTCTAGCAAAAAAAAAAAAAAGAATGTTAAGTAGCCGACCTCTGTAACAATGTCTCCTGAACGCGGTTTTTATTTCTTTCTGAAAACTCCGGTGTCCTCGTGCGGCCCGAGTCAGGAGCCTTTAAATGCATTAAGCTCTTAGCAACGTAACAATCGAATGTTAAAATAACCTGTTAGTCTCTGTGCTAAAAAGACGCACTTCCGAGCGCCCAGCGAACACTCACAGACTTCACCACTTCAGGTCTCACGAGGGGGAAAAGATGAATTAATTTCCTATTTACGAACCCAGAATGTTTCAGGGAAATAACAGTCCTAATCTTTTAATGCCCGACTAAAAATAAAATCGCCTGTTGGTGGTTTAAATGGAAGCCAGAGGCAAAGAGCAGATCCCATAGAGAAAGGCAATTGGTAAAGTGCAAATATTTATCCGAATTTACCAAGTTAAGACCCCACAGGTAAATTCCCACAGGGCTTGTGGGAAATAGATTCAAGAAAAAATAAATCGGCAATTTGTTATTTTAACAAGGAGACGGGAACAGCTTTATTTTCTATTATATTTATTATTTTCTATGGATTGTCAGATTTCGTACATCTGCGTCCTTGGAAGCACCCATAAATATTGTCGCTAGACTTTTCTGAAACTTCGTACCTCTATGAGACTTATTTATGTGGTCTGGGGGCCTTGCCCTAGACCCTTCGCCCAATGGAGAAAATGTAATTAATCGTATAATAAAGTCAGCATCAAATTAGCAGCAAGTAATCCGTCCATTGGGAGGGAAAAACATTAGTAATCACCAAAATGTAGTAAGTTGTCCGGGTGCTAATGCCATTGGGGACTCTGGAATTATTGCATACAACAATTCAATATTACATGGAAAAGCAAACTTTAATGGTCCTTGACCGGCTTTGGGCCCCCATAGAGATATCCGCCATTATACATCAAATGTGGTTTTATACAAAGCAATTCTACCCACAATCCTGTGTGGCTTTAAAGTGACAGAGCATCAAAGGGAGTATAGCTTCAGTTCATCAGTACATATCATCCATTCATAAAATATG
This sequence comes from Hymenochirus boettgeri, assembly GCA_019447015.1. Classification (NCBI taxonomy): domain Eukaryota; kingdom Metazoa; phylum Chordata; class Amphibia; order Anura; family Pipidae; genus Hymenochirus; species Hymenochirus boettgeri. The sequence goes on along the minus strand of CM033475.1, from coordinate 4,549,904 downwards.
TGAAATATATACCATATATACTCGAGTATAAGTCGAGGTTTTTAGGCTATAAAAATAGCTTAAAAATCTTACCTCGGCTTATATTCGGGTCACTTACCTGACTGTCCTGTTTTCGGCTGCCGAACGCTTCCGCATCCACTCTTCTGTCTGCTGATGTCACTATTCGGCGCCGGTCACGCTTCCCCGGCGCAGAGTAGTGACGTCAGGCGCCAGGAGACAGTGTGTGCAGAGCGATGCAGCCAGATTGTCTGTCCTCTCTTCCTCCGGATTGTAAGTCCTCTCTTCCTCCGGATTGTAAGTCCTCTGTCCACAAGTCTTCTCTCCACAAGGCAAGTCGTCTCCTATGTATGCAGGGTATGCAGTGCTTGCCACTGCAGATGTTTGGAAACTGCAACTCCCAGCCAAGCATGCTGGGAGTTGTAGTTTCCAAACTTCTGTAGTGGTAATGAATTGGAGGGTTACTGTGTGGGATGGTACTTTTACTAGGTGAATTTAAAGGGCAACTAATACTTTAAAACAATACAGAATCAAGATGGTATCTATTGTTAAATATTGCCTTCTGATTCTGTATTGTTTTAAAGCTTTAGTTGCCCTTTAAATGGACAGCAGAATTCCCATACAGTAGAACCATACAGTAATAGCCGAACCAGTGTGGCTATTACTGTATGGGACTACTGTATGGGAATTCTGCTGTCCATTTAAAGGGCAACTAAAGCCTCAATACAATATAGAATCAGAAGGCAGTTGTCATAATTTCTACCCTCGACTTATACACGAGTCAATCATATTTTACTAATTTTTAAGGTAAAATGGGTACCTCGATTTATACTCGGATCGACTTATATTCAAGTATATACGGTAAATAACAGGGAGATGTGTCCGAAACCTTTTCATTTCACAACTGCTGGTTTTGAAAAATCTGCAGATCCAACTTATTTTTCGAAGTTTTTGAAACTCAGAAGTTTTTATTGAAAATACAATTCGATACTTCCAAATTTCCACTCAAAAATAGTGTACCGATAAATCCAAAATGCTTTTGGATCTTCAATCGTTCCGCGGAACCGCTATCGGAACGAACCTTCATCTCTAGTTAGGAGCAAGATATGTCTGATGTTAAATGTGCAGATGTATAATGAGTGGCGTATCCATTTTGGTATAGATTAATAAAGAGACAAGATGTTAGACTCCGAGGGATCCAGTCTCTGGATGAGTTGAAATTGTAAGATGTCATTCTAATGACACATTAACAGGGAGATTCAATAAAAGTTCTTAAACTTTTTTGCCCCAACCAATCAGATGTTAGCTTTCAAATGTTAACTAAAATTTGATTGGCTGGGGCAAAATTAGCACCATTTTTAAAGATACCATAAGAACCTTTATTAAATCTCCCCGTTAGAGTCAGGTATGTATATAAATGAGTGTGGGGCAGATTAAATCTTTCCATCTAGTTTATTTTATTATGTCAGTGAGAACAGGCAGGAGTAAATTGGAAAGGATCTTGAAGCGGAAGGAATTATCTGATTCAATAAATAGGGGCAATATTTTGTCTTGTACACTTACTGTGGGCTGAGCTACATTACAGGAGGAGTTGCTATTTGAATAGATCAGAGTCTCCTGCCTGGTACAGAACTGCAGGTAAAGACGACAAGCTAAATGGAGACAATAAGATACTCGGTGCGTTTATTTAGACATCACTATTTAGACTCTTTATGCAGGTAAATCTAATATGGACGACCTATATCTGTGCACTGTTTCTGATATTTGGGTTACATATAAAATCCCTTATCCCTTTAAATAATGCACCAACAGACCCAAACCTACACAATTCTGCCATTCACATCAATACGTTTAGTGACGTTCACAATGTTATAATGTGATTCTTCCTTTAGTTGACGGGTGGAAGGAGAAATCTCCTTACCGGATTCTGATTGGGGGGCGAGTTCTTTCTTGGTGGAGCTGCTGGGCTTCTTCCTTATCATGGACATTAACGACCTGTAAGCAAACACAATATCGATTTAGCAATCGCAGTTTAAATCCCATGTACCGGACCAAATTAGCGATGGTTACGGTACTAAAGGGAAAGTGATGCTGCATCTACAAGCCCTTTTCTAAGACGGACAAAGAATGAAACTTCCATTATCAAGAGGACAAAACCCTCCACTGCTTAAGCCAAAAAGTCAAACAGTACAGATTGCTGTAGAAATGGTGCAGTTCCTGTTAACACCCCCTACAGGAAGGAACAGACGCTACACTGTTGATAACGAGATTCCCTGCTGGAAAGCTCGGTGACGACCGATTGAAGTGGTTATCTCACCTTATAGGATTCGGAGGGGCAGGTGGTGGAGGAGGTGGGGGCGGAGGGGGAGGCGGCGGTGGAGCATTTACAGTTTGCTGGACTCGTTTCTGGAGCTCTTCCACTGGATGAGAAAAACAAATGGATAATAACATGGGCTAAAGGTCTAATAAATAGTATAATAGTATAGTATAGTATATATAATAGTTATAGTATAATAATATAATAGTAAAGGTCTAATAAACAGTATAATAGTATATTATAATAGTATAGTATATGTAATAGTATAGTATAGTGTAATATAATAGTCTAATAAATAGTATAATAGTATAGTATGTATAGTATATATAATAGTAATAGTATAATAACATAATAGTAAAGGTCTAATATATAGTATAATAGTATAGTATGTGTAGTATAGTATATATAATAGTAATAGTATGGTATAATAGAATAGTGTAATAATATATAATAGTAAAGGTCTAATAAATAGTATAATAGTATAGTATGTGTAGTATAGTATATATAATAGTAATAGTATGGTATAATAGAATAGTGTAATAATATATAATAGTACCGTATATTATAATTGTGTAGTATAGTATATATAATAGTAATAGTAGGGTATAATAGAATAGTGTAATAATATATAATAGTAAAGGTCTAATAAATAGTATATTATAATTGTGTAGTATAGTATATATAATAGTAATAGTAAGTTTGGAAGTTTCACTATGTCTGCCTTACATCAAAGAAAAAATATGGTAAAATAAGAATGAATCCATTGCTTCTTACAGTGCTGGATCATCAGCAAGACCCTGTGTGTCAGAGCCCGAAGGGTTTTACAGGGCCCCCATAATTAACACTATACAATCTATAATTGTATGGAAGGTAGGAGCAAGTCTTCATACATCCTGTTTTGCGGTCATTCGAAAGGTAATAGATTTTGAAACGTTAGCGATCTCTCTGCCCGTCTTACTTCAAAGTGGTCAGCCCGGACTGGGCCAGTATTTTAAACAATATTGTTCCTTTAAGGTAAAGCAGGCAGAGAGCGAGCCGAGCACTGGTAGTAAAACGTCCAAGGCTATTTACTTTTTAAAAGTAGCAATGTATATAGCTGAAGTGCCCCATACAGGAGTACCTAGGTCCCCCACCTAGGACACAAAGTAGCAATGTATATAGCTGAAGTGCCCCATACAGGAGTACCTAGGTGGTCACAGGTGAATCCAATCAAGAGGCAGCTAATTAGCACTGATTTGGTCTGGTCACAGATGAATCCAATCATTGTTAATTGAGCCTACATTACATATCCATTAAAGTCTAAGCACAAACATGTCAATACATGCTTTCATAGATTCCTTTGCACACTTCTCCTATGTACCATAATTTCGTTGAATATTTGTCTCTAGTTTGAAAACTGTGGGAGAAGAGTGGTTGCTACTCTTTGGGCCATATTTATAAAGGATCAATATCAGTAATTACTGTTATCGATCCTTTTACCAGACAGTGTTATTTTATGATGTGGTTGTAAATGAACACCACAGTCAAAAATTACCAATCAGTATCAGTATTTCATAAATGCAGTATTATTTTATGATTGCCTCATTAAAAAAACGCCTATGGCCTTTAATGGGCCAATACCAAGTGATATCAAAATGCCAGTCAGAATCACAGCCGTTATCATTTTCTTTTTAGCATTTTTCACCACAGTGCAAAAATACTACTACTACTAGCAGCATTATTCAACCACTACTAAATATGGCCAATAACTGCAAATATAAAATAAAGAAACATATATGTATTCAGATGTATGTTACATATTTTATTGAGAATGCAAAAATATAATAATAATAATTTCCACACCCTCTCCAAAGGGACAGAGACGGTAAGTAGCAGTCCCTACAAAATGGCACACCCACTAACGCATATATAACCAGGTCAAAAAAAGTTTCTTAAAACCTTTTAATAGCAAAAGATACAATCAAACATACACACTGATAATAATAAATCACATCCCTATAAACACCCTTTAAATGATCATAACAAACTGCAAATGTTACATCAAACCAAAAAACTTCGAACGGAGGGACTCCGTGGAGCGTCTTGACACCGAGTTATGCACCTGCCTGTCGCATCATTTAGCACCATTTTTAACAATAAGAACTTTTATTGAATCTCCCTCTTCCCAAACTAAGAACATGATACAAAAAGGAGCATATGGTTGGCTGAACTGAACGCACTTTCATTTAGTGTCCAAAATGCTGCTCAAGATTACTGTGAATGAAAGAAAATACATGGGATATGTAAGGCAACACTCTGTGAACCTTATAACATTGACCTAACCTACCTCCCATAAATAAGACAAGACATCGTTTTTTGAGGATGGAGAAAATGGCCACAGCTTTATTAAAATAAATATTTAAATAACTTTATTTAAAACCACAATATTTCTTTTATTTAAAACTTCTTTTTTAAAATTCTCATAACTGAGGCCAGCCCCGCTTAACGAGCTGCCCCTAAATTGTGAAGTGGCACTGCCTCTCAAGAGCACATCAAAATGTTGCCTTACCTCCAAGCTGTGACAATATCATACCACTACCCCACTTAACAAATATATATATATATATTTATTTATTTATTTTTATTTTTGAGAAAAAAAAATTTTTATACACAGAAATAAGATTGCGTCATGTCCATATCACCAAAATTGGTTTCAACACTACCTTTATTCACGATCGGCAGTTGTCGGGTTTCCACATGCCACATTCAAGGGTTATGGCCAATTCGAGGGTTACCCAACAATACTTTCGAGGTTTACCGAAAGTGAATGCTCCATTCGAGGGTTACTGAAATCAAAGGATATATTCGAGGGTTACCGAATTCGAACATTACATTCGAGGGTTACCGATTCGAGAATTCAATAACTATCGAAATTAAGTTTGTGAGTTCAGAAAACCTGAACTAGTTTGAAGTTCGTATAGTTCAGATAGAGTTTGGATAGTTGGAGTTCGTCCAACTGGATAGTTGAAGCCGCGTGATCATGGCAAAACGCGCGACGGTTGGAGTCAGTTATGTGAGCAGAGGATCCATAGATAGTATTTTAGCCGTGTATCGGGGACGCCCAATGTTTTTTATATATATATAAAGTGATTTTGTGTGCTATTTAATATTAATTCCGAATGTCTTTTCGGAAACAAGGGTTTCTGTGTCGGATCCGGGTTTGACACGAGACTAGATCCGACACAGAAACCCTCTGTGGTCTGCATTTCTAATTGCAGACCACAGAAACTCCAAACTGTGTCAAGCAGTATCTGCCAAAGTACAGAACCACTTCTAGGGTTGTTGCTGCCTGAGCCAAATTTTTGAATGCCGCACTTGATTATTTCCACTGTCATGTTAAGTAAGTAAGTGGTTGTGGTTTTGTCAGTAAGTGTGGTTGTGTCGATGGGTGTGGATAAAAAGGTTACGATTGTCAATTAGCAATAAAGTAGATTACTATAAACAGATATCACATCCCTAATGCCATACTTTCTGTAGTATAAAAGATTTTAGCAAAAAGGTTTGTAGGCCTGCCACCATGTCAAGGTAGACTCTTTCAGCAGGACCCTAACTATCCTAACTAGTCTTACCTAGCCTAACAAAAATAAGTGAAAACATCATATCAATTACTAGGGAAAATTCTTTTTTTTTTTTTGACCAGTCAAGGGAAAAAAAATAAATCTCCACAACTGCCTGTCTGCTGCCTTTCCTCTTCAGTGCAGGGGTGCCACCTGAGACAAATGTTTCACTCTGTCTCATGGTAGATATGGCTCTGCTAAAGTAAGTTAAAGTTTATTTCCACTCGTATAAAGTACATAGCAATTTTTAGTTTAATTGAAGAGGGAGGTAAAGTCTAGAGATTCGAGCAGCTCTAGCAGCTCCTAACCAGCACCACATTGGCTCTTAGAAGAGCCCTTGGGGGTGTGTTTTCTTTCTTCCAACATAAGACACAAGAGCCACTCATGCCGACATCGGCCACCAGTGACACCACCAGCGCTGGCAACATCAATGTCGCTGTTGTTGCCGGCTTCATCTTTCTTCTGCCATCACTGTGATGTGATGACTTCTGAACTCCGTGAGGTTTGCACCTCTTTATATAGGTTTGCTGAAGGATAATAATTCAAATATGTGTGATCATATGATTGCAAGCATTGAAACATTAACCAATCACCATTGGATTTGGTCCTTCAGCAAACCTATATAAAGAGGTACAAACCCCACGGAGCTCATATAAGTCATCACAGTGATGAATTAGAAAAAGAAAAAAGAAAGAAGATGCTGGCAATACCGGCATCGTTGATGATGCTAGCGCCGGCAGTGTCACTGGCGGCCACAGTCACATCGCCTGATGTTGGTGACATCAGTGGAGTTGGTGTTGCCAGCTGAGAAGAAAGAAGACTTTGGATCAAGATGCCGGCAACACCGGTGAAGTTGGTGTCACTGGCGACCACAGTGACATTATCCGCTGATGTCGCTGGTTGAAAGAAAGAAGACATGCCCCCAAGGGCTCTTCTACGACCCAATGGGGCTTCTGGTTTTGAGCTGCAGGACCCAAACAAAGGCACTTGTCAGTGCCGCAAGGGCACTTCTAAGTTCCGGGGAAGGGGCTCCTGGCTCGAGGTGTGGGACCCCTTTAGCCCCAAAGCGCACATCTTAGTGCCACAAGGGCCCTTCCGAGGGCCACAAGGGCACTTATAAGTGCTGGGGAGGGGGGCCCATCTTGAGCTGCAGGACCCCTTTAGCTGTAAAAGGCAATGGCCCTTCCAAGGACCACAAGGGCACTTATAAGTGCCGGGGAGGGGGGTCCCGATTCGACCTGCTGCTTGTAAGGACCGCAATTGTCCTTCTAAGGCCGCAAGACTTTCAGCCTTTCTGAAATGCTCTTATCAATTTAACTGGTGCGAGTTGTTATATTGTATCTTATCCTGATGAGATTCAGGCTACCTCAGGGCAAATGAACCAGGGGTCCCAAACCTTTTGATTTTTTTTTGGACAGCCCCTTCGCGCATACATCACTCTTTGATATGGTAAAATTGCGTTGATAAGGCTTAACCATTGCATTATGTCTGGTGGTTCTGGGGCCATCCATCTAGAGGTGATAGATTTTCTTGCAAATACAATGGGGCTCTCTAACTAGAGTTAATTTGTATCTATCTAAGGAGTCCTCTTCAATTATTCCCAGTAGTAGCAGTTTATTATCCAAAGGTATCTCAATATTTAATACAGTAGGTAATACATTTGTTATTGCCTACCAGAATGATGTAATTCTAGGGCAATCCCATATTAAGTGCCAAAAATCAGCTTTAGTTCCTCTGCAATTGAGGCATTCGTCTGTCCTAGACCCATCAATCCGATGTAGTCTAACAGGGTGCATGTATGCCTGGTGTAGGATGTATATTTGAATAAGTCTATTGTTGGCTGCTGGTGATACTAGGCGGTGTGCTCTGGACATTTCGTCCCAATCATCAATTGTTAGTGTAGGGATGTGTTGGGACCATTTCTGTAGAGTGTTGTCTATATATGGTTGTGTTTTGCAGTTCGTCAGACATGTGTATAGTTTGGATATGAGTCCTTGTAAACATTCAGGGAGATTCAATAAAAGTTCTTATCGTTAAAAATGGTGCTAATTTTGCCCCGACCAATCAGATGTTAGCTTTCAAATGTTAAATGATTTCTGATTGGTTGGGGCAAAATTAGCACCATTTTTAACAATAAGAACTTTCATTGAATAACCCTGCTTGTGTTTTGAAGATACCTATAGTTGGGTGTTTAGAGATGGTGATGGGTGTGTTTATAAATTGGGCTTTATAGCAGTGTCGGAGTTGGAAGTATCAGAATTGGAAATGCATGGGTAGATTGTATTTCGTTTGTAATTGGTCGAATGAGAGAAACTGGTCGTTGTCGAACAGCTGACCCAATTTAGTAATTCCAGCTCTAGTCCAGTCGTTTGCCCCATGAAATGCATGGAGCTCTGGATATGCTTGGTTATTCCATATAGCAGTTATAGTGAAGGGTTCCTGAATTCCCATTAGCAGTGAAACCTCCTTCCACACCCTCCAGAATTGTGTATGAAGCATTGTTCCCGGGGCCAATCATATGTTTATGTGGTGTTTGTAGGTAGGCTATGAAGTCTCCATTGATATATTTTGTTAGCATTTTCTCTGATGTTGTTAGTTTATTTGGGTCACTGACCCAGTTCTGTATGTAACGAAATTGTGAGGCTAGATAGTACAAGCGTATATCAGGAAGAGCTAGACCTCCATTATATTTAGGTTGCTGTAATGTACTAAGTTTTATACGTGTTCTGCCTGAGGTCCATAGAAACCTAGATATTATACTCTTTAGAGTGGTGAAGAAGGGTTTGAGATATAGTTTAGGGAATGTTGTATGACGTATAGGAGTTTTGGAAAAATTATTATTTTAACCATGTTAACTCGGCCTATCAAATTTAAAGGTAATGTTTTCCAGGTTTGTAGTTTGGATTTGCCCATTGAGAGTAGAGAATTATATTTAAATCATAGAATTGGAAAGCTACTGCAGGGATTGTCATTCCTAGATATTTAATTTTTATATATAGAAAATAATCAAGGTGGAGCGGCACTCCTTTAAACCAATTCGCTCAACTGCCCGGGTGCTTCCGTGTTAAGCTATATATACGTCTTTAACCAAAGAAAGCCGGAGCACTCCTGGGTCTCTTCAAATATGCAATATTTATTACATGCACGTCTATCAACGCGTTTCGGCCCAGTGGGGGCCGTTCTCAAGATACATAGTGCAATGTGACAATTTCTATTTATGCCAAACAAAACAAGCCGTGCTCCTCCTACCAAACCCGTCCCATCCCCTCTGACCGAATCACGTAGTCCTCCAGGATAGGGCTGCATGAGAGGCGTTGATGTGACCAGTCCATCGTCACCGCCCCTCCCACTACTGTCTGTCTGAATGGGAATCCCCCATACTTGGCAGATTCACCGCGGCTGTACAAATAACTTCAAAGGGAATCCTCGTGTCTCCTAGGTCCTTAAGGTAAGAGCGTTCGTATAGTTTTATAAGTGTATAAAACAACTGGTCAAGATCATAAAGTGCATAAAGTGCATAGTGTCCCAAATAAAGTGCCTCTGTGAAATAAATATTAGAACAATGATCAATGAATATTAATAAAAAGGGTTACAATAAAATTTCTAAAATGTGAGTACATTAACTATATCAGTAAAATGTTACTAAAATGAATAAGATCAACATCAAGCAAGATCTGAAATTGGGGATTGGTATCTAGAGCTCCAGGAGGGGGTACCACACTAAATAAAACATGCCAATGATAATATCTCATTGAGGCCCCTAGGGGACACAGTATCGAGTTTACGGATCCACCATGCTTCACATTGTAGTAGGGCCCGATCACGATCACATCTATCTGTTTTTGTGACCTGATCTATGGCCATCCATTTGAAGTTGGCCAGAGTGTGCTTAGCCTCCTTATAATGCCGGGAAACTGACTGTTCCCCAAATTTAGCTGTGGGGTCTTCCCCTGGTGTTGGGTTCATAGAGGCTAGGGCTATTCTAATCGCCCTCCTATGATTGGCCATTCTTTCCCTTACTGTAGTGTTAGTTTTACCCACATAGTATAGGCCGCAGGGGCAGGTGATGATATATACTATGTATTTACAAAGACATGACAGTCTATGTCTAATCTTTAGGCGTTTGCCGCTATGCGGGTGGGGGAAATCTTGGCCCTTCATAATGTATCGGCAAGTTTGACAACCAGTGCAACTAAAACAACCCTTTTTGACCGTATTGAGCCAATTGTCTTGGATCTTGTTAGGACCCACGTTGATATCTGTCCTAACCAGTAAATTCCTGAGGTTTTTTCCTCTGCGGTAGGCCAATAACGGTCGGGTGTTTTTAAAGTGTAGGGACCCATCATTCCCAATGATGTTCCAATTACGTTCTACGATGGTTCGTTCTAATTTTTATATATATATAATATACTTGTATTTATAAAGGGGCAGCATTTTTTCAAAAAATGTTTTCACCAAAAGTTTTTTTTCCTTTGCAGCAATATTCATGACGTGTAAGTTGGCCACCTGTACTAAGTTATATAGACTCAGCTGAAGATACTTTAAAATCTGCAATTTTTCTTTTTTTTAAAAAAAACAAAAAAAAAACAATAGTAGATGCATTTATAAACAGTAAGTGTCTGCTTTGCAGAAACAATTTTGTATATAAAAAAATTTGCTTCTAAAATGAGAGAGATGAGATTCCAGCAACTCAAATGGTTGCCTGATCCCAGGGAGAGCTTGTCCATGTGCGATCAAGCTCCCCTGATGAATTTACTTCCTTCAGCTCCATGGAAAAGCCTGCAGAATGTGTCTTTAAAAAAAATAACTTAACGAAAGTTTAAGGCAGCAATCCGAAAGTTAATGTTTTAGCTTTCCTTCTCCTTTAAATGTCAATCAAACCTTTATTCTAAGAATTAACATGCCAGGTCACTGTGTTACTGCCCTTTGTAATTGCAGAATAGGCAATATGCTGTTTTATCTGTGGGGAAACCATGAAACAATTTTCATGTCTCGGGGAACCCTAACATAAAATAATTATATATCATTATTTTTCCTTTTCTCTCTTGGCTATCAAATCATCAAAATACATAATTCCTACATATATAAATGATAGATCTATAAATATATCTCTATTTAAAAAAATGCACTCAAATTGGGTCTGGGGATGGATCTATACCAGTGATTCTCAACCTTTTTATCCTTATGGAACCCTTGAAAAAATGTAAATATCTCAGGGAGCCCTTACAGAAAAACATTATTACTTATTTTTATTTATCTCTCAGACCTCAATACACCAAACACATATTTCATACAGAACATTGACAAATATTGAGAAAAATATATCTGTATTTATCACAATGGTGGATCCATACAGTTTCTGTCAATCTCTTGAGGATCCCCATGCAACCTCTCAGGGACCCCTAGGGGTCCCTGGATCCCTGGTTGAGAAATGCTGCTTTAGAACCCTGTTAAATAAATGAAACCCATCAGAATTGGGTCAGGTCTTCCTCTCTTTAAATCCTTGAGGCTAAGGACAGGAACAGATGGGGTACCCCAGGTGTGCTGCATGTAAAATGCTAATCAGACACCTAAAGGGCAGCCTTTGGCTAATTTGCCCATCACCCCAGGCTAAAAGGCCAATTGTGTTATTCAAACAAGTCATGGTTAAATAAAAGCCATTCCGTCATACCTATAAAGGATATCTCCACTGGTATAATCAAAATTTTGATACTCAGTTTTATTGAAAAACTGGAGGTAAAGGAGCTGTGTCTTACCTCCCGCTCTTCAATAAAACCTGCAGGAGCCAGAAGAGAAGGTAAGGGACTTACCCAATTGATCGCTCCTCCACCACTAACAGGTCTCGACGGACTCTGTCTTCTATGTGCAGGCGGATACTATTACTATTATTCAGTTAAAGGGTATGTCCACCCTTAAAACAAATTTTTGTTATATGATTCCCCCTGTCCCCCCAGCCCCAACCACTCCATTTTTATTTTTAGAAAGTGCCCCAAACTCTACTTACCTCCCTTCTTTCCTCCGCCACGCTGCCGGCCCTCTGCTTGCGAGAAAATGCAAGCAGAGGGGCGGGACCGGCAGTCGCATCTGTGATTGGCTAAGCGGCAGCCAATCACGGGTGCGGCTACCGGTCATTCTTTGCAGCGGAGGAAAGAGGGAAGGTAAGTAAAGTTTGGGGAGCTTTCTAAAAATAAAAATGGAGCGGTTGGGGCTGGGGGGACAGGGGGAATCCTATATTTAAAAGGTTTTACGCTAGGGGGAGGGAATCCTGAGAGGGAGGGGGAGGGAGGGGGAGAAGGGCTGCAGTACGCATGCCAAACTTCTCCCGGACGCCAGGTAGGAGGCAGTGTCCTATATGGACTCTGCTATCCTCCTGGTGGGCAGTTTTTGGGACTAATATTTATATCTCCTGTATATATAACTATGAATATAAGACCCAAATATTTATTATAACCCCACTCTATATAAAAAGTTTCATGACATATAACAGTATAACAATATGCAGTATGTATGTAGCTGTGTAAAACACACTGTGTAGGAAGAAATATAAAAAGTATAAAGCCACATATACAAAGAGACTTAATGCTAAAAATGCAGTGTAATGAATCCAGTAGAAAGTTCCGTAATTCAGAATAGTCCTCCAGTTATGTCCAGGTACAGTGTATGTGTCTGTAAATCCAGAGGGGTAATAAAATGGTAGATAATTTCAATCGAATACAGAGTAACCACGGTGTATACATAGTCATATACATCACCAGTCTTCCGGATGGGATATCAGCAGTTCAGCACGATTATATATATATATATATAGTTCTATATACAGGAGATATCGGTTTTTATTCTATTTACTTTTTAATGAGAGCAAAAGAAGGTGGTAGGTAAACTTGCCCCTTACCTCCTATATAACTATATATATTATTGAGTACCTGAATGCTTCAGATCCTTTACAGCTGATTCCGAACTCTGCCATTTGGCCTCCAGTTCCTTCTTATCCTCCTCTACCAACTCCAGCTGCTTCCTCAGGCTTTGTACCTCCTTTAGCAGCCTGGCCTCGTCTAATTGGTCCTCCAGCTCCTTGACCTGCGGGTTTTGTTTATTTAGTTATTAAAAAAAAAAGGAAATTGACAATATTGAACTTCTCGAAATCTCCTTCAACCTTTTTTTTTTGTAACTGGAGCGACCATATTGATTCCCTTAAATTGTCCATTATGCGGATATAGCCAATCATCCTTCTCTGGGGATTTGTATAAAACCACAAAATCTAGCATTTGGGAGTTGCCACGTGTACCCGCGTGTCCAGTGGTAAGTCTTACCTTTAGCTGGTGCTGGATTTTGTTTTCCTCTAACAGATGGGTTAACTTGGCATTTTCATCCAGGGCTTTAAGCAGTTGAACATCGGGGGTGCAGCTCTGGAGAAGCAGTTGGCTCTGTCGCTTTAATTTATTTTGCTCTATGTACATCTAAAGTAAGAAGAAAGGTGCGATTTACACGCAGCCTCATTCATTTCACACGGAAGATGCGTGTTAAAGACACATTATGGCCAACTGTGTGGTTATTACACTGCCATGGAAAAGGATGGCCAGTTAACAGATATTGTAAACAGAGAAAGTCTATGGATCCTTTTAATGCGGGGACACCTGTTAGCTCTCTCTGGGTATCTCTGGCCCATATAATAGATTAATTCTGCTCTAAAGCTACAGTCGCTAGATCAACCTTGCACAATGAATGATGCTGAATGGCTTGATGATCATTGGTCCCCTGAGAGTAGCCACGCCTCCCTCTAGCTTTGCGATTGGTGCAAACTGGTATTTTGTGTGCGTGCAAACAACCCTACCCAAGTGTTAAAATCGGAACCTACCTCCTGAGCCAGCGATTCCGCCTTCTGCCTTAAATCCTTCTCCATCTCTAAGCTGTTTTGTAGCTCTTCATATTCCTCCACAGCCAACACCGACACTGGGAAATAGAGAGATGGATCAGGATAATATTTTGCCTGGTATCGGTCACCATTATAATACGTTAAATGGCTCAACCGGTGTTTTCCAAACCGAACGATTTCAATCTCCACAAACTGCCCGTCTCTCCCATCATCCTTCCCCAGGCACGGTTCGTTAATATAGGTCTTGCGTAACAAAACAATGCTCTCTCTGTTTAAATACGACTGCCGTGCACAAGATTTCAATCCCCAGACACTAACAGGGAGATTCAATAAAAGTTCTTATCCTTTAAATCGGTGCTAATTTTTCCCCAACCAATCAGATCTTATTTAACATTTGAAAGCTAACATCTGATTGGTTGGGGCAAAATTAGCACCATTTTAAAGGATAAGAACTTTTATTGAATAACCCTGTAAGTTTTTAATATATTTGCCATAAAAATAAATAGAAGTTATAATACGTCTTTAAATAATACGGATACAGGGAAAGATCGGGTTTAAACCACACATAGACCAGGCTGGCCCCTCCATCTCTTTACCCTACAACAAATCTCCTTGAGGCTGATGGGCTGTGCTGTGTGTCCTACACATTTAGATGCCTGTTAGTTTAAAAGGCCGACAATTGGCGTAAGTTTCTAATCCTATTAAACAATGATCTAGTTCAAACTCTTTCTGGAAACAGACCCTCCTTCTCCTCCATTCCCCTGCCAACGAGGACGCCAACATAGTAATTATAATCAGTGAGTGTTTGAACTGGCCAGCACTCTGCCTCCCTCCCGATTACACAGCTTATTAATATTCATGGCTTTCTAACTTCAATGGGGGTTTAATTGCTAATCAAAAGCTGAGCAATTAGCAGAGGCTGCAATTCGCGTCCCTGCAAAGAATGTTGGCAAACAAGACCCAGAGGTGTCGCCTCTTCCAGTGTTTAAATCCCGTGTAATGGGAGAGGGCGTGAACGCGACAAGCAGGTGGGTATTTCTGGGTTTCTAAGTGATGTTTAATAGGGGAGTCAATGTGTACGATTTATGTAATGTTCCACAAACAGCTTATTAACTGGGGAGAGAAGACAGATGCCTGACATGGACAACTGCCCAGTCTTAACCAGAACACCCAGCATTCATCCAGTACGGTCAGGAATGTGGAGAGATGGAATTCGGCAATATGTAGGAAGGACTAAACCCAGGACTGTCCCTTTAATAGACTGAATGAATTTCATTTTCACGCAAACACTGTGTCATCATCTGGTGGATTAGACGGTTTAACAGGAAGAGGGACAGGGTTGGGTAGAGGTGGAACGTTCCGAAAATTAAAGGCCCGAGCCAGAGAGGAGTGAATTCTAGGTACGGTCGGAAGCCACAAAATAGAAAAGAAACCAATAGAAATAAATCTGGCCTGGGGGGGTCCCAATCTCTCTGAACCATCTATCTAACAAGCCACTTACCTCTATTGCATTTTTCCAGAAGTTTCCGCTGCTCAAACAACTCCTTGGTCAGCATGACATTTTGTTTTTTAGTGCTGTTCACCTATCAAATAGTCAGAAAATAAAAGTCTAGGAATGTGCAGAAATATCCAGCTGCGCCCCAATTCACATCAACATTTAGCACATCTTTAAGGAGGAATAACAAGCACTTAAACACTTATACAAGGTCAAACTATAAACTGCTAGAGTTAAAGGAAATCGGCTTAAAATGTATTTTTTCCAGACATAGAGATCAGAATGCAATGATTAAAATCATGTAGCGCACGTAATTCTAAGTATTTCCTAACCAATGATACACGTGTGTTAAGATACACCTTCCAGACACTTCTTATTGTCGAGTCACTGGCTCAGGCATGCTCAGTGTGATTCACGCAGGGAAAGGGGTAAAGCACCATACCTCAAACCTACGTGGCAAAATTGTAATGTCTAGTCCATTGCTTAAGTTAAAGAAACCCTTCCCCGCCCCCATAATACACCTCTGCAAAGTCCTGAAAATGGCAATCTATGATTGTGGCATTACCTCCTCAATTAGATTCAAAAATTTGGAGCGAAAATCTTCCAGTTCTACAGTCGCCGATATCTTTTCCTCTTGCAAGGCCAACACCTTCTCTTGCAGCTCTGCAAAAAGCACAAATTGTACTAGTGATAAAATCTGTAGCAGATTATACACTTGGACCATTTATATTTCAATCTTACCAACCAATATTTTAATATAAGCAATCGGGTAACTATATTTCTGTTGTCTACTAATAACCAATCGGGTAATCATATTTCAGTAAGACTGTCTATTAATAGCCAATCGGGTAATCATATTTCAGTAAGACTGCCAATAATCAATGGGGTAACTATATTTCAGTAAGACTGCTAATAATCAATGGGGTAACTATATTACAGTAAGACTGTCTACTAATAACCAATCGGGTAACTATATTACAGTAAGACTGTTTACTAATAACCAACCAGTACTACCACGTATTAAACTCGAGTATCACCGAGTTTTTCAGGCAGTGATTTTCTGCGACTCGGTGTTATACTCGAGTCGAACGCTTATTACCTGAGCCATTATCCGGCAGCTTCGCACGGGAGTCTTTCTGGTCTGGTGCCGCCGCCTGACGTCACTGCCCCGGCCCATCCCGGCGCCGTTCGTGACGATGCGCCTGACGTCACTCCCTAGGACTGCCCGGCGCCAGCCCGGCGCCGGCATGACGTCAGCCGGCCTCGCCCAGTACACAGAGACTCGCGCGAGCTGCCGGAAGGCTCATGATTAACCGCAACCGTTAACCTGCCAGGAAGCCCTTGGATTGGAAGGTAGCCACATGTAGAAAGAGACCCACCCGGGAGAAAGAGACCACAGTTACAAACTGGTGGTATTGAGGGGGGCCAAGTCAAGATGTTTCGGAACTACAACTCCAGCATGCTTTATTACTGGGAGTTGTATTTCCAACACCTCTTGAATTCCAAGTGAGGGTGGCATTCAAGATTTTGGAAAACCTACACTCCCCGCTAATAAAGCATGCTGGGAGTTGTGTTTTCCAAACTCTTGAATGCCAACCCTCCACTTGGCCTTCAAGATGTTTGGAAACTACAACTCCCGGCTAATAAAGCATGTGGCAGTTGTAGTTTCCAACATCTTGAATGCCAAGTGATGAGGGTGTCATTCAAGATGTTTGGAAACCAACTCCCAGCCATGCTTTTATAGCCTTGGAGTTAGTAAGTTTCCAAACATCTTTGAAATGCAGCTGTTCTACCCTCGGTTTATACTCGGTTCAACAACTTTTATTAGGATTTTTAGCTTTGAATTGGGTACCTCGGTTTGTAATACTACTCGGGTCTTACTGTAACTATATTACAGTAAGACTGTCTACTTATAACCAATAAGGTAACTATATTACAGTAAGACTGTCTACTAATAACTAATCGGGTAACTATATTACAGTAAGACTGTCTACTTATAACCAATTGGGTAACTATATTACAGTAAGACTGTCTACTAATAACCAATCGGGTAACTATATTACAGTAAGACTGTCTACTTATAACCAATCAGGTAACTATATTACAGTAAGACTGTCTACTAATAACCAATAAGGTAACTATATTACAGTAAGACGGTCTACTTATAACCAATCGGGTAACTATATTACAGTAAAACTGTCTACTAATAACCAATCGGGTAACTATATTACAGTAAGACTGTTCTTCTACTTAAAACCAATGGGTAACATATTACAGTAAGACTGTCTACCTATAAACCATATTGTGGTAACTATATTACAGTAAGGACTGTTCACTTAACCAATCAGGTAACTATATTACAGTAAGACGTCACTATAACCAATAGAACTATATTACAGTAAGACGGTCTAATTATAACCAATGAGGTAACTATATTACAGTAAAACTGTCATACTAAAACCAATCGGGTAACTATATTACAGTAAGACTGTCTACTTATAACCAATGGGTAACTATATTACAGTAAGACTGTCTACTTATAACAATGGGTATATACAGTAAGACGTCTACTAATAACCAATCGAGTACTATATTACAGTAGACGGTTCTACTTAAACCAATCGGTAAACTATATTACAGTAAGACTGTACTTACTAACCAATCGTGGTAACATATTACAGTAAGACGGTTCTACTTATAACAAATCGGTAACTATATTACAGTAAAGACGTCTACTAATACCAATCGGGTAACTATATTACAGTAAGACTGTCTACTTATAACCCAATGGGGTAACTATATTAAAGGAGACTGGTTTCTACTTATAACCAATCGGGTAACTATATTACAGTAAGACTGTCTACTTATAACCAATCGGGTAACTATATTACAGTAAGACTGTCTACTTATAACCGGTTGGGTGCACAATCTAACAGAAATATAGTTAGAAATCATTGGTCTCTGTTGTTTATCTTCCCAGGTGTGTACTATCTATTTATTTACTTGAGTAGATTTATAAAAGTATTTTGGGCCTTCAACCAAACACAATTGTAAGTATTATAGTTAGAATCACATAGAAGGAAACCTGGTTGGAAATGTAACAAAATAAGAAGCACCAGTAAACTTTTTGTAGGAGCTCAGTAACATCTACTTCTCCCCTGTGCTACCTGGTCTGTACAGTGACAGTGTATCTTTCGCACTCTACCTCTTTACCTTTTATTTTCTGCTGACAGTCGAGCGATGTGCAGACAGAAACTGTTTCAGCCGGTGTCTCCTCTTCATCTAAGTTTATCTCCTCGGTGATGACTTCTGGTCCAAGTTTGGCCATGTACAACATGCTAATCCTCTTTAGGGTCTTGTTCTCTTTGTTTAACTGGAGGAGAATGAAACGCGATTAGAACGATGTGGATAGGAAATCCCCCAGTGTGTAACTTCATCCCAATCTTTCTGGAGAGTCTCCATAGGATTAAAGGGAAGTTAGAACCATTTACACCATTAAAATTTCCAGGAGGGTCTGAATGAAGGTAAAAACCTTTGTGAACACAGACACCCCCTATAAAGGGACGGGGTTTGTTTTATTACGATAATCCTGATTTTCCTCTTACTGTCCGATTTGTCTGCAGATTTCCCATTGCAGCAGGAGAGAGTGGGTGAGAATGTCTCGCATTCCCCGAGGCTGTCCCTCTCCATGGTCATGACTGAACTCCCTGTTCTCTCTGCCCACGGGCTCCGGGGCCTTTTAACAGACGTTATTTGTGGAAACCAAAATCACAAGAGGTTTATCAGTTCACATCTGAGAATTGTCGCTGACTCGTGTATAACCTGATTACTTGCCTTTAACTGGTACATGACACTAAATTAATGGGTACCGTGTATAACCTGATTACTTGCCTTTAACTGGCACATGACACTAAATTAATGGGTACCGTGTATAACCTGATTACTTGCCTTTAACTGGTACATGACACTAAATTAATGGGTACCGTGTATTAACGATTTACTTGCCTTAACTGGTACATGACACTAAATTAATGGGTACCGTGTATAACCTGATACTTGCCTTTAACTGGTACATGACACTAAATTAATGGGTTACCGTGTATAACCTGATACTTGCCTTTAAATGGCACATGACAATAAATAATGGGTACCGTGTATAACCTGATTACTTGCCTTAACTGGTACATGACAATAAATTAATGGGTACCGTGTATAACCTGATTACTTTGTTTATGGTACATGACACTAAATTAATTGGGTACCGTGTGATAACTGATTACTTGCCTTTAACTGGTAAGGACACTAAATTAATGGGTACCGTGTATAACCTGATTACTTGCCTTTAACTGGTACATGACACTAAATTAATGGGTACCGTGTATAACCTGATTACTTGCCTTTAACTGGTACATGACACTAAATTAATGGGTACCGTGTATAACCTGATCACTTTGCCTTTAACTGGCACACGACACTGAATGTTCTAATTAATGGATACCATGTATAACCTGATCACTTTGCCTTTAACTGGCACACGACACTGAATGTTCTAATTAATGGATACCGTGTATAACCTGATCACTTTGCCTTTAACTGGCACACGACACTGAATGTTCTAATTAATGGATACAGTGTATAACCTGATCACTTTGCCTTTAACTGGCACACGACACTGAATATTCTAATTAATGGGTACCGTGTATAACATGATCACTTTGCCTTTAACTGGCACACGACACTGAATGTTCTAATTAATGGGTACCGTGTATAACCTGATCACTTTGCCTTTAATAGAGAGAGTAGAATTCAAGTTCGAATTGGATTTTACGAGTTTGAACAGACTCAGACTTTTCAGGTTTCGAACTTTTGAAGATTTTACGAATTTGAGGATTTTATCTTATTTGCGGAAACAACCCAGAGAGGCAGTGCCAAACCGCCTGGGTCACCTTGTGAAGTGTTACCCTTTGGCTTGCTGTCCCCGATATTATGCAAATATGATAATAACGAGCACCACTTATTATTATCCAATGACGAACGTGGAAGTAGTGGGTGTAAAGGAAGTTGCTTTATTTAAAATTTTGGATAATTGTACGTGTTCCCTAGACCATTTCCCAGGTCCAAGAGCCGTGTACAGTAAGAGTGACCGTGTACAGTAAGAGTGACCGTGTACAGCGAGTGACCGTGTACAGCAAGAGTGACCGTGTACAGCAAGAGTGACCGTGTACAGTAAGAGTGACCGTGTACAGTAAGAGTGACCGTGTACAGTAAGAGTGACCATGTACAGTAAGTTACCATTGTTATTTTAGCCTTATTTTATTTGGAACTTTTCAAACTATTTTTTCCCCATTGACTTTAATGGGCCTGATTTCAGATTTCCGAATTTTTCAGAAGTTGGAAAATCTGAATTTGGACCGGATTTTAGGAAGCTCGCCCATCTCTAGCCTTTAACTGGCAGGTGACGCTGATGTTCTAATTAATGGATAACGTGTTGTATCTTATCACTTTTCCTTTAACACAGGGCATGGTTTTATTAACGGAGGGGACAGAAAGAGAATGGAAAATTGCAACTTGCCAACTTGCTTTACATCGTAACAAAACATCACTCTTAAAGTCGCAACGTATAAGATTTTATCAAATTAAACTGTTTACGGACAAAGCTTTGGCCAAGTAACAAATAAGAATATAAGACAAATGGAAATTATACCCAACACTATACAAGCAGAAGAAATAAAAATAAATATTGTGGGTTTTTTCCCTTAAAGAGCTGCGGCTGTGTTTAAGAGAAAATCTTGCTAATGCATGCAAGCGATTTCTGGTCGAGATTGCAGTTTGCACCTCCCTGCAGTCAGGCGACGCGTGTCCAGAATCGCTAATGAAATTTGGACGGAAAATTGCTGTAATCCATTTTCTGATGAAGTGGCTGAGATGCATTTTACAAACCACCAAAAACCCAGAGTCAGAGATAAAAAACATTCCTTACGAATAATTCTTCTCTGATGAGCCGGAGTAGAGAAAATGACAGAGTAAAATTCATCAGCGTGACGGTAATCAGTAACACAGTGAAAGGTCATTTGCCTCTTGTTCCTCACTTTGCTTTTTATAAACAATCACCTACAAATTTACAGCCTCTTCTCCTGGTCATAAGCGGACACTGCAAAGCTCGGATTATTTTGTTTTTATTAAACACTGGCCCTATTTTCCTAAATCGCTTACCCGTTCTACTGATTTAAATAAAGTAACAGGCATCTTTCTATAGTTGCGATGACAGGACGTAATATCATTTGTTGTCACACAGGGTAAAATGTATTTCGTTGTTGGAGTAGAAATTGATCACTTGTTGCAAATGCAGAAAATGCATTGCTGCAAAGTTGTATATTAGCCACGTTCCGCACTATGCACGGCACCATTGATGTTTTCAGGTCTGGCAATAAGGGAGAGTGATGGCTAGTGTAAGGTCACTAGGTATGACAGACACAGATTGGGGTTTTGGTGGTTTTCTGGTGTATGGTTACATCTGTATTTCAAAGTTGTGTGAAAAGGTTGAACGTTACCTTTGATGCCAGAGCCTCCGCGCTCTCCCTGCATGACTTCTCGATCTCCAGATTGCTTTGGATGAAACTAACTTCCTCGATAACCATGTGAGAAACTAGAGGAGAAAAAGAAAATCCAATCAGAGAGACACAAAGGGAAGTGATCTATGTAGATTTATCAATAATCTTTACTTATTTCCAATCTCCTAACAAACATATTCAAGGTTATTCAATAAAAGTTCTTATCGTTTAAAATGGTGCTAATTTTGCCCCAACCAATCAGATGTTAGCTTTCAAATGTTAAATAAGATCTGATTGGTTGGGGCAAAATTAGCACCATTTTAAACGATAAGAACTTTTATTGAATAACCCTGATTGTACCTAACAAGGTTAGCCAACAAATGGCAGATGAAATAGATTGTAATCTCTTATTCCTCATGTATCAAGGTGCAGTACATTTATACAATGATGAATAGACATAGATAGAGAGATAGATATAGCATAGATAGAGACGAGAGGGAGAGGTAGATATATAGAGACAGACTGATAAATGAATGATAGACAGATGACACATAGACTATAGATAGATAAACAAATGTAAGATAGATAGATAATTAGATAGATAGATATAGATGAGATAGATGGTAGATAAATGATGGATAGATAGAGATACATTAGATAAAAGATAGATAAGATAAATGGTAGATAAATAGATAGATAGATAGATAGATAGGTAAATGGTAGATAAATTAATTATTTTATATTAATCCATATATATATATTTTTTTTTTACATTAATACTTTTAATACTAATTCCGATTATTACCGTGTTTGTTTTGTTTGAAAATACAGCACTGTGTACCTGAATGGTGCTAAATCAATAATGATATTCAGACTTACAAAGAATGTCAAAGCAATTTAATAAATCTTCAGAAATATTAAAGAAATTAGTCTTACTGCAAATAGTCTAGGAATAATATTGCATCTTACTCTGTATAACCATTATGCTAAAATGTTAAATTGCTTTTTCATTAGATAAATAACGGCAATTTGGGATACGGTAACATGTCTTTGAAAACAATAATTCCTAATACCTATGTAAAGTCAGCCTATCAGATGCTCAACAAGTCACTGACTCAGACATGCACAGTGAGATTCACGCAAGAAGAAAAAAGGGGAACTGTCCAATTAGATACTTGCAGGAGAATGAAAGTAAAGTTCGTACACACGTGCGATCGCAGGTCCCGATATGCGATGCACGGTGTGTGTCCAAACGTTCGTTTCGGGCGATAATTGCCCGTGTATGGGCACTTTATCAGCCGGAATGGCCGTTCGGTTGGGAATCATTGCCCGACCGACCGGGCGGATCTCCGAACGATCGCCCACTTAAGGGCTCGTACGTGGGCCAATTATCGGCCAAAACGAACGTTTTGACACATCGCGCTTCGCGAGTCGGGACCAGCAATCGCTGTAGTTTAAGATTTTTATCTTTGTTCAGAAATATCCATTGTTTTAATAAGTAGATTATATGATTCCTGATTGGTCAAGATGAATTTTATACAGTGGCAGCTGGAAATTAGCCCCTGACCATCCTATTGGGGCAGCGCAGTTCCCTTTAATCACTATCCAACAGCCATCTAAAAACAGAAATGAGCAGGTGAAAGGGAAATACTGCTGGGATTGAAGGACGACTGACACCAGCGTTATCACCAGCCGGAGATATTAAAATATAAAATATTCATGAACGGCAGCGTTACTGGGAACTTTGTAAATACCGACGTATTTCTGAACCTTTCACAGGGGACGTAAGGGTCAATTCCCGATACACTGAAGAGCACTGTATACCGAGAAGAGGGCACGAGCGAGGCCTTTCCAATAATGACATTATCATTAACAAGAGACTAAGGAGAGTTTGGAGTCAGAAAGGCGGCAGATAAAATAAATGGGAAGCAGAGGTCAGAGTCAGAGTAGACGCCAAGTGGTCCCTCTAGAACAATACGCAGCCTCTCTGGATATGTACATCCTCTCAGCAGACATCAGTTTTATAATTATACGGTCCTGGGATAATTAACGTGGCTTATTTAAGCATCTCGTCAGTATTATAATTAGACGGTCCTGGGATAATTAACATCTCTTTGTCCAGAGAATTTTTTTTTTTTTTTTACCTTGTTTGTCATATAAAGAATAAAATCTCCGAAAATTGTAAACATTGCAAAAACAAACATTGGTTAGAATGGGGCACGGATACAACGTAGTGGAATATCTGTATTGCAACATGGAGAAAAATCTCCCTTTGGGACCATATGGATAATATATATCTGGACACAGACAATACAAAAATGAACACGTTGCAAAGTTCAATGGTTATAATAACTATTATGGCAATTCCGCAGGTACAATTATCAGTTTGGATGGATATTATAGATCAATGATGCCCACACATGGGCCAAGTGCCATCTGATCAGTGGGAGGTCCTGGGCGGAGGTAAAAAGTGTCCTGCTAACAGCTTGGGTCAGGTTGGGCTCTTCTGTTTTAGATGGTGTTATCATACATATGTTAATTCAAGTTATATTTGATTGGTTATTAACGCTAGGGGAATAGCATTCAGTCATTGGCTGTGATGTCATCTGTAATATCCGACACCGGATAACTGAAAGAAGCAGAAAAAGGGGTAAAAGACAAGTTAGTCTTAAGTCTCTCAGATTGTTTTACTATTGTAGTTTTGGGGTTAGGGGGTGATTTACCTACAATTTTTCATTTAAGGGGTGAAATGGTCATTTAAATACCAGAAATTTAGACAGATTGCCCTGGAACATCACCGATAAACAGAAGATATAATCAATACATTGTTTCTTCTTTCTCTAAATGATGTCCATTTTTTAGGAGGTTCTGGGGGTTGTAATAGATGTTATATAAACTAAAATATCCGCAGTGCACCAAAAATATAAATATGAAGCACCTAATTGTGTAAATAGAACCATCCAACATCTGAGAGGTCCCAAGGATGTACCAATTTCAGATTAACAGAGTAGAATCTCAGAAATGGGTAATAGAATGGCGCCACCCACCTGCAACTTCTAGCAACTACAGTACTTGCTGTTCTCTGCGTTAAATTTCCCAAAAGGTAAACGAAAACCAGTACCAGCAATAAGAGTGACATGAGCGTTAGGGTAAATAAACTGCAAGGCAAATAATGCACATCTATTAGGCTATGTAGGATATAAGGCTAATTATTTACAACCATGCATGTGGCAGGGTGTATTTACTGCACTTTTCTATTCTATCCATCTCTGAATGTACAATTGCATGGGTGATAGAAGCAAGTATTCCTACTTCCTGTTTTTGTTGTCATAAAAGAGTTGATAGCGTAATCGCTCATAAATGGAAATACGGTTACTTTCTACTCCACCTGGACCAATGATTTCCATTCATGTAAGGAAAGCAGATTGGGAGAAAAGATCTCTCTGTAAAACTTATAAAGCTATAAAATCTTCAATGACCACAAAACAGGAGGTAGGAATTCTAGCTCCTACCTACCATATAATTATAGATTTAAAGGGGGGAAAAGTTAATTTTCAGGTATAGCGGTCGTTTCAATGAATTTTAATGTATGCATGCCACTGTGACGACATGGTAAAGGGCAGTCTGGGTAATAAGAATATTCAAAAGGAAAGGTGGGTCTTCAGTCAATAACTCTCACAATTCCAAGCTTAGAAGAGATCTCAATGAACAGAATTAGACGGCTCAGCGTTGACATGTGGATCTTATTGCTAAATCCCTAAATTTTCATTGTGGTTTTTCCAAACTCTCTTTCAAAAAGTCCCTATACATGTGTCACCTTCACGTTTTATTTTTCTCTGCAAGCAAACACTAATTTGCAGGGAACGTCGGGCCGACTGAAAACACTTAACTAATTAGTGGTTTGCCATCTAGGAGGCAAAAAAACCCACACAACCCTGTCATTACGATGAGGGCATTTGTGGGGTCAGCTAATTATAACGTGATGAGCACAGGAAACGCATTATAAACCTTCCATCAATCTATATCCCCATTGCAACCACCAAGGCGCCAATGACGATACGGTTATAAGGATACTCCCACCATATGTAAACGTAGCTCCCAAACCGCGCACTGGGGGTGGGGGTGGGGGGGTGTCGCCCAACCTCCGCAAATGAAACGTTCAATGTAATTACTGGTAGGTCTTGTAAATAAACAGAATTGGAAGTGAAAATTGCACTGAGTGCCATCTGACACATTGCGAGTGGCAGCCTTAATTGAGAGTTTCTTTGACAAGTCGAGATCATTTCAAACTGCATTTCTCCCAGGCCGGTGATTATAACTGTAGAGACAGACGGCATAATGGTATCAACGCCGCTGACAGCGCACTGAATTAAATTCTATCTGCTGTTCTATGGGAGCTTTGATGAGAGCTTCAAATGCCTTAGCGGTCTTATTAGAACAAAATGGCCGTGTTGTCATCAACCTTGCCGGCTCCCAATTGAAAAGAAAGATTGTGTTTTCAAGCGTCCCCCTTTCTTCACACCAACCCCCCCCCCCCCCCCCCCCCAACAAAAAAAACCCCCCCCCCACCCTCCTACTATCTCTTGTGTTGAATAGAGCCAATTTTCACCAAGCTCTGAAATCAAGCAAGCCCAAAAAAAAAAAAACACAGCTGCCTGCCATAGAATCCTATTAAAGTGGAATCACGTACAATATGTGCTTATACCAGGAGAACAAATAAACGCTGAGTTTATTCACACACACAAAGGCCTGTGCGGCTCTTTATCAATATAATTGCCTTTTGCATTGTGTGGGTCATAATGGGGCTTAATATTTCCTTAAAAATCCCTATATATATATTTAAACATTCTATCAGTGCTCAGGCTGGACGAGTCTCGGGAACAAAACACGCACAGACGCACAAAAAACACACACACACAAAAAGCAAGAGTTATTGTTGGCGTTCCAGGTAGAGTCATTTATATTATCAATGTGGGTAAGTGGAGGGAAAGGATAAAAGACAAACCGGATCGTCTGTTACGGACCAGGTGTAAATAAAATCATGATTCCCATCGCTCTGGAGAGCCGGGAGATACGATGGTCTAAAAAGGGAGTTTACAGCTGGAGAGGAGAATGGAACTGGACTGGGACACACGGCTCTCTGTGTATGGAAGTTGTTCATATGGGGACGCTTGGGTACAAAGCACGGAATATTAAGCAATAAACAGAACGAAGTAATTCAATCACTAAATACACATATATATATATATACAGAGAGAGAATATAATAAATATTTTGTGCTTTGTAACATGAAGTCTCTGCTCCATAGAGCTTACAATCTAAGTAAATATGCCCACAACATAATAAGTCCCATGATTCCTGCGCTACGCCGACACACATCGCACGTCTATGGACTTAACACAGTTTGCAATAGACACCGAACAAAAGACCATTGGGGACAGATTTACAGAGTCAATAATCACAAAGTCACATTAGTCATTTAAAAACTGGTTATTGTGACCCAACTACACCGTAAAATGTACTTTTTAAAAATTAAATGGGGCAGGGAGGTTGGATTGATTTTACCTACCTCCCAATACTATTTCGCTGAAGAGCGCCAGCACATATAGTTTTCATCTGCCAGGTTAACGTCCTGGACTTTCCTGTATTATAGATAGTGCTGAAGCACTGAGGAAGCCTGGCAAAAGCAGTTTGGTTGATGCTCCTGACAAAATCAATATTGGGAGGTAGGAATTACCAATCCTACCTCTTTGACCTAGGTACATTTATATTTAAAAAAACAAACAAAAAAAAACATTGTGTGCCCTATAGTTCTCCTTTAAAGACAGGATTTGTATTGGTTTCTGCATTTTTAAAATGTCAAGTAGCAATCGATTAGCCAATGCAATTAATGCAATTTTTCCTTTTTAATGCCAGCACATAGCTAGGGTTGAAGCCACACAATTGCAATGCATTCTGGGATGCAGTCATAAGCGATTGTGACTCCCGACAATTAAATTTCTTGCTGACAGACACAAACTTATTTATGGAGTCTTCTAGATATCACCCCATTAACACAACAGGCAGGTAATCTCATTTTACAAGGCATAGTGATCCCAGAGATTACCGGTATTCACGGAAAGGCTGGTCTCTTAATTTATGTTACCATTCTCAGTGCCTTTAGGTCTCATATGCCCCCATAGCAGAGATAATTTAATTCTCTGCTAATTACACTGTGTCCAGAATCCCTGCCATAAAGCAAGACTGAACTGCTGTTTATTTATTTTTAATTCAGACAATGATAATCTAAATGATTCTACAGGTAACAGAGATACAAAATATCGACAATTCAAAATGTTCTAAGGCTGCGTACACATTTTCCGATATTTCTACCGATCGACCATCTTGACTGTAATTTAGTACGATCTGGACGAAATATCGAAAGTACATTTGGCTGTGACGAACGGATGTTCATATTGGCAGTCGCGATTGGCCAGTTTGGGCCTAAATATACCTGGCCTAAGTCAGAGAACCATTAATATTTAATCCAATCAATACGCAGCTGACGCAGAGGGTGGAGCAAATAATAAGGGCTTACAAGGGGCATTTAACATTAACCGGCTACAAGGTCAATTTACAAATAAGCCATTCAAATAATCCAAATTCCATACCCAAACAGTAATTCTAAGAGGAATGAATTATGCAAACCGGGAACCTTTGTAAATGGCATAAAAAAAAAAAAAAAGGAGATTCTCCGATTGTTTACCAACCATCGCCATGGTAACGCATTCCGAGCATAAGCGCCTCTCGTTTTTATAAGGGGGATTTATAAGGGGGAAAAAGCAACATATCCACACACGAAAAAACGGAATCGCCTAATACGGGAATCTGTCCGACGTGGAATTCCAGCAATTAAAATACTTAACGTAAAGAAAAAAATAACAGGAAATCCGTCGTTTGCGGTTTACGATGCGCAATTCCAACGCTTCTATTTGTAGGGATATCTGCCCGTTAAACCTTCGCCTGGCACAGTCCCAAACAAAAGCAGCCGAGGCTTTCGGACATTTTTACAAAACAAAATAAAACTGGAAACCGTCTGCAAATAAAATGTTCCGCTAAGTCGCGCTTGAAAGATTAATAGTCACGTTTTCCCGGGATTAAAGAAATCCGTTACACGCGGTCACCTGAGGAATTGTGGGTATGCAAAGGAAGGAGATTTCCATTGACACACATCCCATCCCCGTCTCCCTAAACAGGGCCGTTAGTTATGCAGCACACAGCTCGGAACTGTATACGGACAGTTTTAGCAATAGAACGTCTGGACCACCCTCATCAATGGGCAGAAACGACAAACAATAGGAAGGAATTTACTGCAATTATTATCTTTACCATGGGAGCTCCAAAGTTCAAATGTTTTTCTCAATTCAAAGGTGAAGTAAAGCTAAATTCTAAATCAGCCAGAATGAATTCTATAATCCCTGACAGTTATCCATGTAGTATTGAGTCTATCACACTGCGCTTTATGAATTGACCCCCAAAGAGCTTACAATCTAATCACACAAACGCGCCCAAATTAAAGCGAAAAAAAAAGCTGCATAGCCGGCAGCTGCGTCTGCGATTGGCTGACTCTCAGCCAATCACAGACGCGGCTGCTTGTCTGGCCCTTATTTGTACTGTGGAGACTGTGGACGGGGCTCCATTGCAGCAGAAGGAAGCTAAAGATTAGTGGAGGAGATACCCTGTTGTATACAGAGGAGCTAACACCAGTCCCCAATACTTGCAAACAAGAGGTTTTTATGTTTTGTGGAGTGGTCTACATTGGTGGCAGTGAGGTGGCCACTGTAGAAGTTTGGAAACTAAAACTCCCAGCAACTAAAGCATGCTGGGAGTTGTAGTTTCCAAACATCTGGAGTGGGAAGGAATTGGGGGTTTACTTTACATTTAAAGAGCAATACAGTACAGAATCCGGAGGATGGAATCTATTATTAAAGATTGCCTTCTGATTCTGTATTGAGTAGTCTCATACAATAGCCATACTGGATTTGGCTATTACTGTATGGGATTACTGTATGGGAATTCTGCTGTCTATTTAAAGGGCAACTAAAGCCTCAAAACAATACAGAATCAGAAGGCAGCAGTGGTGATAATTTCTACCCTCGGCTTATACTCAAGTCACTTTTACTCTTTTTCAGGTGAAATTAGGTACCTCGGTTTATAAAGATGATAGGCAGAATCTTGCAGATTGGTACTGCGTGTGCCCAGCATAAGACAGACTACCAACCTGTAAACAGGAGCGGTAGGTCTGTCCATAGTGAAAAGCAGCTCTGCTGATTTGACCAATCACATGCCAGAAATTCCCGACGTGTCTGATCTATTTTCGGCAAAATTCCAAAATATCAATTGCGACGTTCGATCGCGTGAACCTAAGAGTTACTACAATCTGGAAATTACTTACTTTTACTGAACTCTTCCAACTTCTTGACGGCTTCATCTCGCTCCTGTCTAACCTTGTGGTACTGCGGACAAAGATCCGATCAAAACATGGAACAGAAAAGAAACAAAAAAAAAATAGAGCCAGTGAGAGAATGAAATTCTATAGCATTGTTCCTTTATGGGGGCTGGATAGCAAAAGGTCACCTCTCCCCAGCTGAAAGGTCAAGGATAGAACTTTTCCTTATTCTGCCTCTACTGTCCTCATTGAATAACCTTCATGATTTTGTCTAATGAGAAGGACAGTTTCTTATTATTAACAAACACTGGTTTATACGCTACAATATAGAAAAAAGAAAACCCTTTCAATCTCAGAATTAAAGGGAAGGTTATTGGCTCTAAAATAAAGGGGAAAAACGGCTTCAAGGAAAGCTTTCATGCAAAACAGATCTTCCTTGACACGTAGAATGAAAAGGTGTACGGCTGGAAGTCGGTAAAATAGTCTAGTGACTTTCTCGTTCCCCGCAGAAGGAACCACTTGCTGGAAAGCTTCTTCATCTGAATGAATAAGGCGCAATGAGGTTTCATTTATATGAATGAAAATAATATTGTCAGTGTGGAATAACCAATTGACTATATATATTATATATTTTTGTAAACCACTACATTTTAATAAAGCAGAGGACCCTGTGTATAAACAGGATGCACAGGCCTATGTAACAAAAGTATCGTTAAAAATGGTGCTAATTTTGCCCCAGCCAATCAGATCATTTTAAAAGCTATTATCTGATTGGTTGGGGCAAAAATTAGCATCATTTTTATCTATAAGAATTTTGTTACATATGCCTGGTAATATTTTATAGTGACTACATGAATGATCCTCCCTATATAAAGCATAGAGAGATTGCGTCCGTCTGGAATGTGTATAAGACAATGTGTTGCAGATTACAGAAAGATTTCAATGGAATCAGCGTGTTAATAATGTTAAAGGAGAAGTACACTGTAAAATCAAGTTATGTTCATTTGGAAGCTGCAGCTTTAAAAATACCATTACCATATTTTTTATTTACCTATGTCCCTCCAGAGCCAACCACATGTGCCTGGAAAGTTACTGACATCTTGTTACTGGTTTGCTGAAATTAAGCTCCGCCCCTCTGAGATTTCCTCCTGCTTGAGCCTCAAACAGTAATGCCTGTGAGTTCCGTGCACTCTCCTGCTTGAGCTTCAAACGGTAATGCCTGTGAGTTCCATGCACTCTCCTGCTTGAGCCTCAAACAGTAATGCCTGTGAGTTCCGTGCACTCTCCTGCTTGAGCCTCAAACAGTAATGCCTGTGAGTTCCGTGCAGTCTCCTCCTCTTGAGCTCAACGTATGCCTGTGAGTTCCGTGCACTCTCCTGCTTGACCTCAAACAGTAATGCCTGTGAGTTCCGTGCACTCTCCTGCTTGAGCCTCAAACGTAATCCTGTGAGTTCCGTGCACTCTCCTGCTTGACCTCAAACAGTAAGCCTGTGAGTTCCGTGCAGTCTCCTGCTTGAGCCTCAAACAGTAATGCCTGTGAGTTCCGTGCACTCTCCTGCTTGAGCCTCAAACAGTAATGCCTGTGAGTTCCGTGCACCTCCTGCTTGATCCTCAAACAGTAATGCCTGTGAGTTCCGTGCAGTCTCCTCCCTGCTTGACCTCAAACAGTAATGCCTGTGAGTTCCGTGCACTCTCCTGCTTGAGCCTCAAACGGTAATGCCTGTGGTTCCGTGCACTCTCCTGCTTAGCACAAACAGTAATGCCTGTGAGTTCCGTGCACTCTCCTGCTTGAGCCTCAAACAGTAATGCCTGTGAGTTCAGTGCAGTCTCCTGCTTGATCCTCAACAGTATGCCTGTGAGTTCCGTGCAGTCCTCCTGCTTGATCCTCAAACAGTAATGCATGGGAGTTCCGTGCACTCTCCCTGGGGTTGTATAGACCACCCCCATTACACAGATGGATCCCCCCACACACATATGGAACCAACCCCCCTACACATTGAAACATCTCCCCTACACATATGGACCAACCCCCCCTCCTACCAAATATGGCCCCAACCCCCCCCCTTACCCAATGAACCAACATCCCCCTATACCACAATGGACCCCAAACCCCACTTACCAACTTATGACCAACTCCCCCTACAACAGACATGGACCAACCTCCCCCCTACAACATTATGGACCCAACCCCCCCCTCCTAAACCATATGGACCAACCCCCCCCTTACACTTATGACCAACCCCCCTACAATTATGGCCAACCCCCCCCCCCCCCTACACACATGTTGGACCAACACCCCCTCCCTACACACATGGAACCAACCCCACCTACACATATGGAAACAACCCCCACCTACACATAGGGCCAACCCCCCCTACACTAATGATGGACCAATGCCCAGCCACACCACACACCACCACAGACCAACCCCCCTACACATATGTGGAAACACCACCAACCCCCCCTACACATTATGGACCAACCCCCCCCCCCCTTATACACATATGGCACAAACCCCCCCCCCCCCATACCCCCCCTCCCCCCCCCTCAACATATGGACCCAACCCCCCCTTACTTTTACACAATATGGACCAACCCCCCCTTACCCCGGCCCC
The DNA here is from genome assembly GCA_019447015.1 of Hymenochirus boettgeri. NCBI lineage: Eukaryota > Metazoa > Chordata > Amphibia > Anura > Pipidae > Hymenochirus > Hymenochirus boettgeri. Next base: position 4,517,032 of record CM033475.1, on the reverse strand, counting down.
ACCCCCCACCTACCCTACAACATTATGGAACCAACCCCCCCCTACCCTACACTAGTGGATACCACCCCCCTACAACATATGGACCCACCCCCACATCTCTCCTACACATAGGGACCAGCCCCCCTACACATATGGGCCCAACCCCCCCTACACACATGGACCAACCCCCCCTACACATATGGACAACCCCCACACATATGGACCAACCCCCCTACAAATATGGACAACCCCCCTACACAATGGACCAAGCCCCCCTACACACCATGGACCAAACCCCCTACACATTGGACCAAACCCCCCCTACACATATGACCAACCCCCCCTACACATATGGACCAGCCCAGACCAACCCCCTACACATATGGACCAACCCCCCTACACATATGGACCAACCCCCCCCCTACACATATGACCAACCCCCCTACACATATGGACCAACCCCCCTACACATATGGACCACCCCCCCTACACATATGGACCAACCCCCTACACATAGGGACAACCCCCCTACAATATGGAACACCCCATACCCCCCACACCTACACATATGGACACCCCCTACAAATATGACCACCCCCCTACACATATGGACCATCACCCCTCTACACATATGACCATCCCCCCTACACAACATGGACCAACCCCCCGACACATATGGACCAACCCCACTCTACACATATGGGGAACAACCCCCCTACACATATGGACCAACCCCCCCTACACATAGGACCAAACCCCCTACAACCTATGGACCAACCCCCCCTACACTTTGGGACCAGCCCTCTACAAATGTAGACCAATACGCCCTACACATTGTTAGACCATACTCCCACCACCTTAATGGACCAACTCCCTACACATAGGACCAATACTTCCCTACACATATGGGGACCCACCCCCCTTCACTATGGAACCACCCCCCCTACACATATGGACCCCCCACACACATATGGACCAACCCCACTACACATATGAACCAACATCTCCCCTACACGTAGGACCGAACCCCCCTCACATACACACCACAACCTACACATATGGACAATCCCCCCACACACACCAACACATATGGACCAATCCCCCCTCACATACACACATAACTACACATATGGACCAAACCCCCCACACAAAACTACACCTTATGGACCAATCCCCCCACACACATCTACAAATATGGACCAACCAACCCCCCCCATTACACACACTACAGATATGGACAATCCCCCCACCACACAACCTACACTATGGACCAATCCCCACACAACCTACACATATGGACAATCCCCCACACCCCACACCTACACATATGGACCAACCCCCCACACACACCTACACATATGGACCAATCCCCCCACACACACCTACCAACATATGACCAATCCCCACCAACACACACCAACACATAGGACCAATCCCCGACCCAACCCACACATCTACACATTATGACCAACCCCCCCCACAACACAAACCTACCAACATAGGAACAATCCCCCCCCTACACACCTACACATGTACCCAACCCCTCACACACACCCTACAATATGGACCAATCCCCCCCACACACACCTACACATATGGACCAACCCCCCCCCAAACAAACTAAACTAGGGACCAATTCCCCCACACACACACAACACACGTCCGCCTATGGAACCAATCCCCCACACCACCACCACCCCTACACATCTGGACCAACCCCCCGCACCAAAATACACAATGGACCAATCCCCCCACACAACACCTACACATATGGACAAATCCACCCCACCAACACTACAACAGTATGGACCAATCCCCCAACCCACCACACCTTACACATATGGACAATCCCCCCACCACACACGCTACACATAGGACCAATCCCCCCAATCACAACCGTACACATATGGACCAATCCCCCAACACAAACCTACACATATGACCAATCCCCTCCACAAAAACTACACATCTGGACCAATCCCCCCAACCACCACATACACATATGGGACCACCCCCCACCAACACCTACACATATGGACCAATCCCCTCCACACACACCTACAATATTGGACCAACCCCCCCACCCACACCCTACACAATGACCAATCCCACCCACAACACCACATTACAACATTATGGACCAACCACCCCACACACCACACACAAAACTACACCTATGACCAATCCCCCCCAAACCTACACATATTGTACCAATCCCCTCCACCACACACCACCTACACCTATGGACCAACCCCCACCCACAAACCTCACATATGGACCCAAATCCTGCCAACAACTACAAATTATGGACCAACCCCCCCCCCCACACCATCCCACATATGGGACCCAAAAACCCCCCCCAACCCACACACCTACACATAGGGACCAATCCCCCACCACACAACCTTACACATATGGACCAATCCCCCACACACACCCCTACACATATGGACCACACCCCCCACCCACACACCTACCATATGGACCAATCCCCCCACACACACCTACACATATGGAACCAATCCCCCCACACACACACACCTACACATATGGGACAACCCCCCCCACACCACCTAACACATAGGACCAACCCCCTACACAACCTACACATATAGACCAAATCCCACACACCACCCCCCAAACAACCCCCCAACACTACAAATGGACCCCCCCCACACACCTCACATATGTACCCAACCCCGCCCCCCAACACACACACACACCTAACATATGGACCAAACCACCCCCCACTACCACACATGACAGCAACCCCTCCACCTACATTGTGGCGTGTGTGTATAACCTCAGGCCATCGCCATTAGTACGTGAATTCTTACACTACCCTGTGTCAGGGAGCAGATAACAATGACCAAGTGGTACAGTCCCTATGTGGATTTTTTCAGTTGAAATAGTTGTACATACAGTTCCATATGTCATAACCATGTACATGTACAAATGTATACAAACCAAACATTGTACACAGAGTAGACATAAATACAACATTTGTACATGCAGTTTATCCATACATACAAGTTTTAGGTCAGGTTGTACTACATCACCATGACATCTCTGTCCATATTGGTATGCATACATTCCAGAAACCCGTACATATTTGTGCTGCATAAACCTTTATAGACAAACGATGCATACATACAAACATAGTACAGACTTTTTTTTCCCATACATAATGTACCATTGCTGTCATAGTATACTTGTATACATACAACAACTCGCTACATGCAGGTTTATTAATAAACACTGTACATACAGCAAAACATATAACATAACCAATTGCTACACATTACAGGTTTGTAAAAATGTATACATAAACGCGTTACATAGTATACATGGTATAACATGCAGTACATACGTTGCAATGTATACATACAAACTGTACAGTTCTACATGTATACATAAACGCTGATGTACACACGGTTAACAGTATACGCTTCAATGCTTACATACAGTATACATGTATACATACAACCCTGTATATACAGTAACATACAACCTGTACATAGTATACATTACAGCATTGTACATATTATTTTGTGGCTTTTTATAGCGCAACAATCTTCCGTAGAGAGCTTTACAGTTACATGGATACATTCACATCAGGCCCCGAAGAGCTTACAATCTAAGCACATTTATTTTACACATACAAAACCTAACAGGTATGTCTTTATAATTGTGGGGGAAAACCCACGCAGCAACGGGAGATCATTACAAACTCCTTGCAGATTGTTCCGAGGGTGTATTGCGTGATGCTTTGCAAGGCATCAGTGCTTCCCACTGAGGCCACCTTACTGCCAACTGTATATACATACACTTACGTCCATACAGCTTAATAAAATTGAAAAGTCACCCTGCAGACAGACAGTTTATTTACATTGGATATATCTCATATTGTGTTGCCTGTATTGCAATAAAAAACAGGGGCAGGCGGTCAGTTCACTTACCCAATACAGTAGCAAAACCCTATTATAACCAGAGGTTTGGGTGGGTTTTATTTATTACAAGGGCAGAGGGGGCAGTTTCCCTGGGTACCCAACCTTTAAACACCACCCCCATTGCACCAAGAAAGAAAAATAATTACTGGTTTAATATGATTTCTAGTCTGGGGGTAGCTGGTTACCTCCATGGGGACTTGGGCTCTGCCACCTAACTCTAGGGTTGGAAAACTCCAAACAAGTGTGCAGGTATTGCCACTTTAGAGCACAGAGAGAGAGCGGTTCTAGGAATATTTTTGGAACAAGTTTCTTTCCAATGTTGCCCTATTACCCTAACCCAGTGGAGTTTTAAGCTGTGTGTTCAATCCTCTTCAAAGCTAAACTGCGCTCTTGTTTTATTTTATCTAATATTTATGTAAAGTTAGTATGGAGATTTGTTTTAAATAAAAAAGGCTTTGAAAACTTGTGTCTAAATGTATTCCGAGAAGAGCTAGTTAAATTTGTCGTTCTGTAAGTTGGAAATAAGTAGGAGGAGGAGACTTCGGGAAATTTTATGTTATCATGGCATCCCGTAAGTAAATACCTTAATTATGGAGGCTTTTTATAACATTATAAAACAAAGCTAGCGACCGCTGAAACCAAAGTGAAGGCTGAAGACTCGGTTTATGCTTTTATTGAACCACACTTACCCCCACCCCAATGGGCTTTGGAACATGCTCACGCTTTTAATTCAGGTGTGGTTTTTAATTTTTAAAGGCAGGATATTTTATAGAGGACAAATTATAAAGGTGTCAATAATGGTAATGGTAATGCTTTATCGCACTAGTAGGGTTGAAAAAGCTGTAAAAGATAAATAGAATGTGCAGGAAAACCATTTTCATAGCCAATGTCGAAATGTGATGATCGCACAAAAATTTAGACAGTTCAATAAAGAATAGGGGGCCGTAATTACTGATGGACACCACAACTAAGGCAATTATCAACGGCGGTGGTGATATGTCCTATGTCCAGACAGAAATAGAAAAGGAATTACGGATACCAGAAACAACAAGCAAGTTTAACCCCCAAATTTTTTTAAGTATATTCAATAGTAAAAGATGATGTCTGAGATGTGGGGACCATTAATTAATGAGACTGGAAAAGGTTATAGAGGATTGCAAAAAGGCTAAACTGTTTTTTTTTTCTATCAGTTTCACTATAGATAATCTTAGTCCTTATAGCAAGACTGTAATAATAAGAGGGTATAATGAGGGAATATTCGCCTCCTGTATACACTATGAGAATCTAAGTCCTTATAGCAGGGGACTTGTATTAATATGAAGGGTTTTATAAATGAGGGATATTCACTCTGTATACACTATAGAGAAATCCTAGTCCTTATAGCGGGACTGTAATAATATGAAGGGTATAAATGAGGAATATTCACTCTGTATTCACTATAGATAATCTTGTCCTTATAGCAAGGACTGTAATAATAAGAAGGGGTATAAATGAGGATATTCGCTCTGTATTACACTATAGAGAATCCTAGTCCTATAGCAGGGACTGAATATATGAAGGGTATAAATGAGGAATTATTCGCTCTGTATACACTATAGAGAATCTAGTCCTTATAGGCAGGGACTGTAATAATAAGAAGGAGTTATAAATGAGGAATATTTGCTGTGTATCCACTATAGGAGAATCCATAGTTCCTTATAGCAGGGACTGTTATAATATGAAGGGGATAAATGAGGAATATTCACTCTGTATTCACTATAGAATGCTAGTTCCTATAGCGGGGACTGTAAAATATGAAGGGTATAAATGAGGAATATTCACTCTGTTACACTATAGAGAATCCTAGTCCTTATAGCAGGGGACTGTAATAAGATGAAGGGTTATAAATGAGGAAGAATTCACTCTGTATACCACTATAGAGATCCTAGTCCTTATAGGCAGGGGGACTGTAATAATATGAAGGGTATAAAGAGGAATATTCACTCTGTATACATATAAAGAATCCTAGTCCTTACAAGCAGGGACTGTAATAATATGAAGGGTATAAATGAGGAATATCACTCTGTATACACTATAAAGAATCCTAGTCCTTATAGCAGGGGATGTAATAATAAGAAGGGTATAAATGAGGAATATTCACTCTGTATACACTATAGAGAATCCTAGTCCTTATAGCAGGGACTGAATAATGATGAGGGTATAAAGAGGAATATTCACTCTGTATACCTATAGAGAATCCTAGTCCTTATAGCAGGACTGTAATAATATGAAGGGTATAAATGAGGAATATTCACTCTGTATACACTATAGAGAAATCCTAGTCCTTACAGCAGGGACGTGTATAATATGAAGGGTATAAATGAGGAATATTTCACTCTGTATCACTATAGAGAATCCTAGTCCTTATAGCAGGGACTGTAATAATAGGGAAGGGTATAAATGAGGAAGTATTCACCTGTATTCACTTAGAGAATCCTAGTCCTTATAGCAGGGGGACTGTAATAATATGAAGGGTATAAATGGGGAATATCACTCTGTATACACTATAGAGAATCTAGTCCTTAAGCAGGGACTGTAAATATATGAGGTTATAAATGAGGAATATTCACTCTGTATACACTATAAAGAATCCTAGTCCTATAGCAGGGACTGTACTGTAATAATAAGAAGGTATTAAATGAGGAATATTCACTCTGTATACACTCTAGAGAATTCCTAGTCCTTATAGCAGGGACTGTAATAATATGAAGGGTATAAATGAGGAAATTACTCTGTATTGTTCACTATAGAGAATCCTAGTCCTTATAACAGGGACTGTAATAATACGAAGGTATAAATGAGGAATATTCCTCTGTAGACCACTATAGAGAATCCTAGTCCTATAGCAGGGACTGTAATTAATATAAAGGTAAAATGAGGAATATTCATCTTTATCATATAGAGAATTCTAGTCCTTATAGCAGGACTGAAATAATAAGAAAGGTATAATGAGGATATTCACTCTGTATTACACTATAGAGAATCCTAGTCCTTATAGCAGGGACTGTAAAATATGAAGGGTATAATGAGGAATATTCCTCTGTATCACTATAGAGAATCCTAGTCCTTATAGCGGGAACTGTAATAATATGAAGGGTATTAAATGAGGAATATTCACTCTGTAACACTATAGAGAATCCTAGTCCTTATAGACGGGGACTGTAATAATATGAAGGGTATAAATGAGGAATATTCGCTCTGTATACACTATAGAATCTAGTCCTTATAGCGGGGGACTGTAAATAAGAAGGGATAATGAGGAATATTCGCTCTGTATTCCCTATAGAGAATTCTAGTCCATATAGCAGGGACTGTAATAATATGAAGGGTATAAATGAGGAATATTCGCTCTGTATACACTATAGAGAATCCTAGTCCTTATAGCAGGGACTGTAATAATATGAAGGGTAATAAATGAGGAATATTCGCTCTGTATACACTATAGAGAATCCTAGTCCTTATAGCAGGGACTGTAATAATATGAAGGTATAAATGAGGAATATTCACTCTGTATACACTATAGAGAATCCTTAGTCCTTATAGCAGGGACTGTAATAATATGAAGGGTATTAAAATGAGGAATATTCACTCTGATTACACTATAGAGAATCCTAGTCCTTATAGCAGGGACTGTAATAATATGAAGAAGGGTATAAAATGAGGAATATATTCACTCTGTATACACTATAGAGAATCCTAGTCCTTATAGCAGGGACTGTAATAATCGAAGGGTAATAAAGAGGAATATTCACTCTGTATACACTAAGGAATCCTAGTCCTTATAGCAGGGACTGTAATAATACGAAGGGTTTATAAATGAGGAATATTCACTCTGTATACACTATAGAGAATCTAGTCCTTATAGCAGGGAATGTAATAATACGAAGGGTTTAAATGAGGAATATTCACTCTGTATACGCTATAGAGAATCCTAGTCCTTATAGCGGGGACTGTAATAATATAAAGGGTATAAATGAGGAATATTCACTCTGTATACACTATAGAGAATCCTAGTCCTTATAGCAGGGACTGTAATAATATGAGGTATAAATGAGGAATATTCACTCTGTATACACTATAAAAGAATCCTAGTCCTTATAGCGGGGACTGTAATAATAGAAGGGTATAAATGAGGAATATTCACTCTGTATACACTATAGAGATCCTAGTCCTTATAACAGGGCTGTAATAATATGAAGGGTATAAATGAGGAATATTCACTCTGTATACACTATAGAGAATCCTAGTCCTTATAGCGGGACTCGTCATGCCTGATGAAGCTAGTGATAGCGAAACGCGTAGCAAGACGCAGTGGAAGTGACGTTGTTACCCGGGGTTTGTTGAAAGCTGGAAATAACTGAGACGTGTGTGCCGAGTGATTGAAAATCTTGGAGCGCCTGAACTAACCAGAGACTGTGATACATATCGCTGGGGAGGACGCTGGTATACGGACCTATTCGTCAGTTGATGCATGGATCCAAAGTGCTTTCAAGCACGGACCTGATAATAATTAAGTCCAGGGGGACCATCTAGACAAGGCCGCAACTACCAATACTAACAGGGGTCACGGTTGTAGTATAAGTCTTTTTATACTTACCCCAGCTTTTTACATTCCCGGCTAGTTACATTTTTGTGTGCGCACACCTTCGGGACTTTAGTGATGTTACTTCGATTTCGATTGTTTCGCATACACGCAATGAGTGATATTCACTGATTGAACATAGACAATGGCTTAATATAGCTTTTAGAGCTTTTAATTGATGGTTTTTATGTCTATGTATTTTATCTATATTTTTGCATTTAAATGTGGGTTATCCACAGAGTTATTTGTCTATATATATATATATATATATATATATATATATATATATATATATATTTTGTGTATGGGTTGTTACATTGTAGATATTGTGGCTGGCAGGCATATATGATTCATTGTATTTTATATATCACTTAGATATTAATATTGTTATATATTTAGCAATTTAGCTATTATATGTGATTTTTGGGAAGATATCACAAGCAGAGTACTACCTTTCTTTCTGTTTCTGGTACACTAGAGGAATCCTAGTCCTTCTAGCAGGGACTGTAATAATAGAAGGGTATAAATGAGGAATATTCACTCGTATACACTATAGAGAATCCTAGTCCTTATAGCAGGGACTGTAATAATATGAAGAGTATAAATGAGGATATTCACTCTGTATTCGCTATAGAGAATCCTAGTCCTTATAGCAGGGACTGTAATAATATGAAGGGTATAAATGAGGAATATTCACTCTGTATACGCTATAGAGAATCCTAGTCCTTATAGCAGGGACTGTAATAATACGAAGGGTATAAATGAGGGGATATTCACTCTGTATACGCTATAGAGAATCCTAGTCCTTAAGCAGGGACTGTAAATAATATGAAGGATATAAATGAGGAATATTCACTCTGTATTCACTATAGAGAATCCTAGTCCTTATAGCGGGGACTGTAATAATATGAAGGGTATAAATGAGGGATATTCACTCTGGATTCAATCTTAGAGAATCCTAGTCCTTATGCAGGGGACTGTAATAATATGAAGGATATAATGAGGAATATTCACTCTGTATTCACTATAGAGAATCCTAGTCCTTATAGCAGGGACTGTATAATACGAAGGGTTATAAATGAGGAATATTCAATCTGTATACGCTATAGAGAATCCTAGTCCTTATAGCGGGATTGTAATAATATGAAGGATATAAATGAGGAATATTCACTCTGTATACACTATAGAGAATCCTAGTCCTTATAGCAGGGACTGTAATAACGAAGGGTATAAATGAGGGATATTCATATCTGTATACGCTATAGAGAATCCTAGTCCTTATAGCGGGGACTGTAATAATATGAAGGGTATAAATGAGGAATATTCACGCTGTATACACTATAGAGAATCCTAGTCCTTATAGAGCAGGGACTGTAATAATACGAAGGGTATAAATGAGGGATATTCATCTGGTATTCACTATAGAGAATCCTAGTCATATAGCAGGGACTGTAATAATATGAAGGGTATAAATGGGATATTCAACTCTGTATACACTATAGAGAATCCTAGTCCTTATAGCAGGGACTGTAATAATATGAAGAGTATAAATGAGGGATATTCACTGTATTCACTATGAGAATCCTAGTCCTTAAGCAGGGACTGTAATAATATCAAGGGTAGGTTTAAATGAGGAATATTCACTCTGTATAACTATAGAGAATCCTAGTCCTTATAGCGGGGACTGTAATAACAGAAGGGTATAAATGAGGAATATTCACTCGTATACACTATAGAGAATCCTAGTCCTTATAGCAGGGACTTAATAATGTAAGGGTATAAATGAGGATATTCACTCTGTATACACTATAGAGAATCCTAGTCCTTATAGCAGGGACTGTAATAATATGAAGGGTATAAATGAGGAATATTCACTCTGTATACACTATAGAGAATCCTAGTCCTTATAGCGGGGACTGTAATAATATGAAGGGTATAAATGAGGAATATTCACTCTGTTACACTATAGAGAATCCTAGTCTTATAGTGGGGACTGTAATAATAGAAGGGTATAAATGAGGAATATTCACTCTGTATACGCTATAGAGAAACCTAGTCCTTATAGCGGGGACTGTAATAATCGAAGGGTATAAATGAGGAATATTCACTCGTATTACGCTATAGAGAATCCATAGTCCTTATAGCGGGGACTGTAATAATACGAAGGGTATAAATGAGGAATATTCACTCTGTATTCGCTATAGAGAATCCTAGTCCTTATAGCAGGGACTGTAATAATACGAAGGGTATAAATGAGGAACATTCACTCTGTATACGCTATAGAGAATCCTAGTCCTTATAGCAGGGACTGTAATAATACGAAGGGTATAAATGAGGAATATTCACACTGTATACGCTATAGAGAATCCTAGTCCTTATAGCAGGGACTGTAATAATACGAAGGGTATAAATGAGGAACATTCACTCTGTATACGCTATAGAGAATCCTAGTCCTATAGCGGGGACTGTAATAATACGAAGGGTATAAATGAGGAAAATTCACTCTGTATACGCTATAGAGAATCCTAGTCCTTATAGCGGGGACTGTAATAATATGAAGGGTATAAATGAGGAATATTCACTCTGTATACACTATAGAGAATTCCTAGTCCTTACAGCAGGGACTGTAATAATATGAAGGGTATAAATGAGGAATATCACTCTGTATACGCTATAGAGAATCCTAGTCCTTAGAGCAGGGACTGTAATATACGAAGGGTATAATGAGGAGTATTCACTCTGTATACGCTATAGAGAATCCTAGTCCTTATAGCAGGGACTGTAATAATATGAAGGGTTATAAATGAGGATATTCACTCGTATACACTATAGAGAATCCTAGTCCTTATACAGGGACGGTAATAATATGAAGGGTATAAATGAGGAATATTCACTCTGTATACACTATAGAGAATCCTAGTCCTTATAGCAGGGACTGTAATAATATGAAGGGATAAATGAGGAATATTCACTCTGTATACACTATAGAGAATCCTAGTCCTTATAACAGGGACTGTAAAATATGAAGGGTAAATGAGGAAATTCACTTGTATACACTATAGAGAATCCTAGCCTTATAGCAGGGACTGTAATAATATGAAGGGTATAAATGAGGAATATTCACTCTGTATACACTATAGAGAATCTAGTCCTTATAACAGGGACTGTAATAATATGAAGGGTATAAATGAGGAATATTCACCTGTATACCACTATAGAGAACCTAGTCCTTATAGCAGGGACTGTAATAATATGAAGGGTATAAATGAGGAATATCAATGAGTCAATCAGTTTTGCTCGTTTTTAAGGTTAAAAAATAAGTAATCGCTTATACTCAAAATCGACTTATATTAGAGGTATATACGTTATAATAAGGGAAATGGAGGGGCTTAACAATGCAGGCAGATAAGACTAGTTAGGGCTGTTTACATAAGAGAAGCGACGCTTTTCATGGGGATATGATCACTTATACAAATATATAATGGGCCGCCTTACAATAAACTCTCTGGTGCATTGTTCACTAATAGGGTATATCGAGGACACGTGGACATCCTTTAAGGTTGGAAGGAAAAGAAGTTTCATCTTCAGGTTAGGAAAGTTTTTTTACAGTGAGAAAGGTGAAAAGTGAACTGTCTTCCAGCAGAGTGGTAATGGCTAGTTCATTGAATAGCTTTAAAAATGGCCTAGATAAGTTTCTAAAACTAAATATATGTATATTATAATAATATGTTAGGTTTAAGGATAGATACTATATATATTGAGAATTACTAGTATTAATACATATATGGAGTTCTGGTTGGAGGGAACTATATAATATGAGAATTACTGGTGGTACTCACATATAAGAGTTCTGGTTGGTTACGGGCGATACTAATATATGGAAAATTACTGGTATTAATACATATACTGTAGTTCTGGTTGGTACAGGATACTATATAATGAGAATTACTGGTGTTAATACATATCTGTAGTTCTGGTTGGTACGGGATCATATAAATATGAGAATTACTGGTGTTAATAATATACTGTAGTTCTGGTGGTGACGGGGATACTATATAAATTGAGAATATTACTGGTATTAATACATATACTGTAGTTCTGGTGGTACAGGGATACTATATAATATTGAGAATTACTGGTGTTAAATACGTATACTGTAGTTCTGGTTGGTACAGGGATACTATATATATTAGAATACTGGTGTTAATACGTATATGTAGGTCTGGTTGGTACAGGGATACTATATAATATTGAGAATTACTGGTGTTAAATACATATACTGTAGTTTCTGGTGGTACGGGGATACTATATATATTGAGAATTACTGGTATTAATACATATACTGTAGTTCTGGTTGGGACAGGGATACTATATAATATTGAGATTACTGGTGTTAATACATATACTGTAGTTCTGGTTGGTATTGGGAACTTTAATATATATTGAGAATTTTCTGGTATTAATACATATACTGTAGTTCTGGTTGGTACTGGGATTTACTATATAATATTGGAATTACTGGTATTAATACATATACTGTAGTTCTGGTTGGTACGGGGATAATATATAATAATGATGGTAACTGGTAATAATACATATATGTAGTTCTGTTATTACGGGATACTTCTAATTAGGGTAAAGAGGGAGCATAAAGGTTTGGACAGATGGACGTATGTGTTTAATTAACCTCAATTAATGTGTTAATATTTAACTGCCGTTTCCCTTTAACCGATAAATATGTATTCTGAGGTTTGTTAAGAGTAATCGATTCTCTGTAAATTTTGCGACAGCCAAACAAAAAGAAACATCTCCACAGGGCACAGATTAATGATGATGTCCACAGTGAGAAACCATAAACCTTTATTTTACCATCAGTGGGGAGGTAGAGTACAGACATCCTTCTGATATGGGGATTTAGGGATTATCACGATTCCCAAGTATTCCTGCCTAGATTTATGTGTTTGGTAATATACCTGTAGGATGGTGGGGTTAATAGTGAAAGAGCAGAAGAGCAATCGGAAGCTAAGATTTCAGAGTTCCCTGTCCAATTCAGCTGATGTTTCCCTAGACAGTACATATATAGGGTATAGCTTATTGTGTGTACAGAACATTCCTTTCTGTATATTTATACATATGGGTGGGAGCTGCCATATTGTTTCCCTTAGACAGTACAGATGAGGGTATAGCTTATTGTGGACAGAACATTCCTTCTCTGTTATTTAGTAAATATGGGTGGAGATGCCTAGGTTTCCCTTAGACAGGACAGTATGAGGGTATAGCTTATTGTAGGTACAGAACATTTCCTTCTCTGGATATTTATAAATATGGTGGGAGCGTTGCCATATGTTTCCCTAGACAGTACATATGAGGGTTGCATTGTGTGTAAGGGCATTCCTTTCTAGGATATTTATACATATGGGTGGGAGTGCATGTTGTTTCCCTTAGACAGTACAGGTATGAGGGTGTTATAGTTATTGTGTGTACAGAACATCCTGCTCGTATAGTATATTTATACATATGGGTGGGAGCTGCCATATTGTTTCCCTTAGACAGTACAGATAAGGGTATAGCTTATTGTGTGTACAGAAATTCCTTCTCTGTTTATTATACATATGGGTGGAGCTGCCATATTGTTTCCTTACAGTACAGTATGATGGTATAGCTTATTGTATGTACAGAACATCCTTCTCTGTATATTATTATTTATACATTGGGTGGGAGCTGCCATATTGTTTCCCTTAGACAGTACAGTATGAGGGTATAGCTTATTGTGTGTACAGAACATCCTTCTCTGTATATTTATATTTATACATATGGTGGGAGCTGCCATATGTTTCCCTTAGACAGTACAGTATGAGGGTATAGCTTATTGTGTGTACAGAACATCCTCCTGTATATTTATAATATGGGTGGGAGCTGCCATATTGTTCCCTTAGACAGTACAGTATGAGGTATAGCTTATTGTATGTACAGAAACATTCCTTCTCGGATATTTATATTTATAATATGGGTGGGAGCTGCCATATTGTTTCCCTTAGACGTACAGTATGGGGTATAGCTTAGTGTGTACAGAAACCTTCTCTGTATATTTATATTTATACATATGGGGGGGAGTGCCATAGTGTTTCCTTAGACAGTACAGTATGAGGGTATAGATTATTTTGTGTACAGAACATTCCTTCTTGTTTATTTATATTTATACATAGGGTGGGAGCTGCCATATTGTTTCCCTTAGACAGTACAGTATGAGGGTATAGCTTATTGTGTGGTACAGAACATTCCTTCTTGTATATTATATTATACATATGGGTGGGAGCTGCCATATTGTTCCCTTAGACAGTACAGTATGAGGGTATAGCTTATGGGTGTACAGAAATTCCTTCTGTATATTTATAAATATGGGTGGGAGCTGCATATGTTTCCAGACAGTACAGTATGAGGGTATGGAGCTTATTGTGTGTACAGAACATTCACTCTGTATATTTATACATATGGGTGGAGCTGCCATATTGTTTCCCTTAGACAGTACAGTATGAGGGTATAGCTTATTGTATGTACAGAACATTCCTTCTCTGTATATTATATTTATACATATGGTGGGAGCTGCCATATTGTTCCCTTAGACAGTACAGTATGAGGTATAGCTTATTGTGGTACAGAACATTCCTTCTCTGTATATTTATATTTATACATATGGGTGGGAGCTGCCATGTTGTTTCCTAGAAGTACAGTATAAGGGTATAGCTTATGTGTGTACAGAACATTCCTTCTCTGTTTATTATACATATGGGTGGGAGCTGCCATATTGTTTCATTAGACAGTACAGTATGATGGTATAGCTTATGTATGTACAGAAATTCCTTCTCTGTATATTATATTATACATATGGGTGGGAGAGCTGCCATATGTTTCCCTTAGACAGTACAGTACGAGGGTATAGCGTTATGTGTGTACAGAACATTCCTTCTCTGTATATTATATTTATACATATGGGTGGGAGCTGCCATATTGTTTCCCTTAGACAGTACAGTATGAGGGTATAGCTTATGTGTGTACAGAAACATTCATTCTCTGTATATTTATACATATGGGTGGGAGCTGCCATATTGTTTCCCTTAGACAGTACAGTATGAGGGTATAGCTTATTGTATGTACAGAACATTCCTTCTCTGTATATTATATTTATACATATGGGTGGGAGCTGCCATATTGTTCCCTAGACAGTACAGTATGAGGGTATAGCTATTGTGTGTACAGAACATTCCTTCTCTGTATATTTATATTTTACATATGGGTGGGAGCTGCCATATTGTCCCTTAGGACAGTACAGTATGAGGGTATAGCTTATTGTGTTGTACAGACATTCCTTCTCTGTATATTTTAATACATAGGTGGGAGTGCCATATTGTTCCCTTAGACAGTACAGTATGAGGGTATAGCTTATTGTATGTACAGAAACATTCCTTCTCTGTATATTTATACATATGGGTGGGAGCTGCCATACTGTTTCCCTTAGACAGTACAGTATGAGGGTATAGCTTATTGTGGTACAGAACATTCCTTCTCTGTATATATACATATGGGTGGGAGCTGCCATATGTTTCCTTAGACAGTACAGTATGAGGGTATAGCTATTGTGTATACAGAACATTCCTTCTCTGTATATTTATACATATGGGTGGGAGCTGCCATAAGTTCCCTTAGACAGTACAGTATGAGGGTATAGCTTATTGTGTGTACAGAACATTCCTTCTCGTATATTATATTTATACAATTGGGTGGGAGCTGCCATAGTGTTTCCCTTAGGACAGTACAGTATGAGGGTATAGCTTATTGTATGTACAGAACATTCCTTCTCTGTATATTTATATTTATACATATGGTGGGAGCTGCCATAGTGTTTCCCTTAGACAGTACAGTATGAGGGTATAGCTTATTGTATGTACAGAACATTCCTTCTCTGTATATTTATATTTTACATATGGGTGGGAGCTGCCATATTGTTCCTTAGACAGTACAGTATGAGGGTTATAGCTATTGTATGTACAGAACATTCCTTCTCTGTATATTATATTTATACATATGGGGGGGAGCTGCCATATTGTTTCCCTTAGACAGTACAGTATGAGGGTATAGCTTATTGTGTGTACATAACATTCCTTCTCTGTATATTTATACATATGGATGGGAGCTGCCATATTGTTCCCTTAGACAGTACAGTATTAGGGTATAGCTATTGTGTGTACAGAACATTCCTTCTCTGTATATTTATATTATAATATGGGTGGGAGCTGCCATATGTTTCCCTTAGACAGTACAGTATGAGGGTATAGCTTTTGTGTGTACGAAACATTCCTTCTCGTATATTTATATTATACATTTGGGTGGAGCTGCCATATTGTTTCCCTTAGACAGTACAGTATGAGGTATAGCTTATTGTATGTACAGAACATTCCTTCTCTGTTGATTTATATTTATACATATGGGTGGGAGCTGCCATATTGTTTCCATAGACAGTACAGTATGAGGGTATAGCTTATTGTGGTACAGAAAATCCTTCTCTGATATTTATATTTATACATATGGTGGGAGCTGCCATATTGTTTCCCTTAGACCAGTACAGTATGAGGGTATAGCTTATTGTGTGTACAGAACATTCCTTCTCTGTATATTTATACATATGGGTGGGAGTGCCATATTGTTTCCCATAGACAGTACAGTATGAGGGTATAGCTTATTGTAGGTACAGAACATTCCTTCTCTGTATGTTATACATATGAGTGGGAGCTGCCATATGTTTCCCTTAGACAGTACAGTATGAGGTATAGCTTATTGTATGTACAGAACATTCCTTCTCTGTATATTTATACATATGGGTGAGAGCTGCCATATTGTTTCCCATAGACAGTACAGTATGAGGTATAGCTTATTGTGTGTACAGAACATTCTTCTCTGTATATTTATTTATACATATGGGTGGGAGCGGCCATATGTTTCCCATAGACAGTACAGTATGAGGGTATAGCTATTGTGTGTACAGAACATTCCTTCTCTGTATATTATATTATACATATGGGTGGGAGCTGCCATATTGTTTCCCATAGACAGTACAGTATTAGAGTATAGCTTCTTTGTGTGTAAGGAAGGACATTCCTTCTTTTATATTTGTGTTTTTACATAGGACTGGAGGGTGCCATATTGTTTCTGACCATAGAAAGAGGATAATAGCCTATGTGCCTCCAAATGTCCTGGTTGATTTCATTTTAGTAGTGTTGCCATTCCTCTTCTTTATTTTGATGTATGGTGCTTTGAATTTATTGTCTAGGACGAACACGACATATGGCAGCTCCCACTAGAAAATAAATATCTAGTTGGAGTCATTTGAGCACTGCAGCTCTTTCTATTATATCTCATCTTTACCAGATACTTTCATCGTCACTGTTTACATGCTAATAATCGCTATATTCAAACTCTCTACTGATTAAAATCTTATGTCTTTCAGCCATCGGGAAGTATGAAGAGAACTGGAAATGGAAAATACGAAAGCTAAAGACGAGGTAATAGAAATATTTATTTTACATGTTCAGTGGTTAACTTGCCCTTTATGCTGGGTTACACACGGTAGGTCTTTTGTCCCGGCCAAGCATTCACTGTGAGTGAGCGCTCGTCCAGGACAAATGACTGCCAGTCGCGCGACCAATCGTTCGGTCCAATAGGGAACCGCACGATAAGCCGTGATTTTATCCGATCACCCATTCGTCCAAATCTTTACAAGGGAGCATGTGTGTGAGGTCAGGAGGTGGGGCCGAAGGGGCAGCTGTCTGTGTACTGAACATACTGAAGAAATATGGTAGCTTTGGCACTGCCAATAACCTAGTCCAAGCAATACTAAATGCTGCTTACTGGCATGGTCTCTTTAGTGTTCATGCTATCAGATTATGTACGTATACACATATACATTTAGCTCTAAATCATCACCGTATGAGACTATAACTAAGGTTACCCTGTGCACATGTCTCCTTATCCACAGGAGAGGAAAAAGGAAATATTAACAGTGAATTGGCAGGTGTAGTACCGTGGAATGTTGGATAATAAACACACACACCCTGCCAGGCCGAACCTCTCACCTTGTGCATTGCTATATGTTCCAATCTTACTTGCCTGGATCATGTTTGTCAGGACCAAATAGAGCGAAGTTCAGAGTTATTTAAAGGGCAATGTACACCTTTGTTTTTTTTACTTTTTGCTGTAGTGTAGTGTGCGCTCTCCCATCCCCAACCGGATATAACCCGATCTGTACTTAACTGCCTTTGTTCCACCGGCGTTCACACACGGCCCTGCTTGCATGAAACGACCGGCAGCCGCGTCCATAATTGGCTGAGTGGAGCCAATCACGGACGCGGCTTCCAGCAGTTCAGAATGCGGTTGGAACAAGGCGGGTGTATACTTTTTTTGCAACATGATATAGCGGTTGGGGGGTGGAGAGGAAGCTTACACTACAGCAAAAAGATTTTACATGGGGCACATGAACCTAACATAGGATTGGGAGGGAGGTAAAGGGCGCACAGTGCAAGCCAGAAACTCTCGAGGAGGAAACCTCAGTGGCAGAAACGTTAACCTCCCGATGCAGATTCCGTTGCCAGAAAGAAAGAGAACTTCTCATTAAATATCTGGTTACAAATACATGCATAACTGGTTAAAAATAGCATCTGGGGTTGCTGACAGATAACTGACAAGTCACCAGTTATTTATTAAGGGTGACGGCGTTTAATAAGGAATTAGGAAATAAGGAAATAATTTAAGTAAATTACAATTTGATATAATTTATAGTTCGATTTAACCTGCAGGGACCCACATAAACTTTCAGAATAAGGTCAGAATAAGGTCTTGTACCCAAAATGCTGGATCCGTAGGAACTTCAAATAGTGTTTATTCTTAAAGGAGAAGTGCACCGTAAAAATCAAGTTATGTCCTTGGAAGCTGCAGCTTTTAAAATACCGTTGCCATATTTTTTTTTACCTATGTCCTCAGAGCAACCGCATGTGCCTGGGAAGGTGTGACATCTTGTTACTGGTTTGCTGAAATTAAGCTCCGCCTCTGAGATTTCCTCTGCTTTCTCCTGCTTGAGCCTCAAATGGTAATGCCTGTAAGTTCCCGTGCACAGCATGTGCACGGAACCACAGGCATTACTGGTGAGGCTCAAGAAGAAGAAGAGTGCAGGAAATCACAGTCATTACTGTTTGAGGCTCAAGCAGGAGAGGGCATGGAACTCACAGGCATTACTGTTGAGGCTAAGCAGGAGAGTGCACCGGAAACTCACAGTCATTACGTTGAGGCTCAAGCAGGAGACGGAATTACAGGCATTACTGTTTGAGGGCTCAAGCAGGAGGTGTGCACCGAACTCACAGGCATTACTGTTTGAGGCTCAAGCGGAGGGAGTGCACGAACTCACAGGCATTACTGGTTGAGGCTCAAGCGAAGAGTGAATGAAATCACAGGCATTACTGTTTGAGGCTCAAGCAGGAGAGTGCACGGAACTCACAGGCATTACCGTTTGAGGCTCAAGCAGGAGAGCGCAGGAACTCACAGGCATTACAGTTTGAGCTCAAGCAGAGAGTGCACGAACTCACAGGCATTACGTTGAGCTCAAGCAGGAGAGTGCAGGAAACTCCAGGTACTGTTTGGGCTCAAGCAGGAGAGTGGTGAACGAAGAACTCAAGGCATTACTGTTTGAGGCTCAAGCAGGGAGTAGAGTGCAGGACTCACGGCATTATGTTTGAGGCTCAAGCAGGAGAGTACAGGAACTCACAGGCATTAATGAGTTGAGGCTCAAGCAGAGAGTGCATGGAACTCACAGGCATTACCGTTGGGCTCAAGCGAGGAGAGTGCACGGAACTCACAGGCATTACGTTGAGGCTCAAGCAGGAGAGTGCACGGAACTCACAGGCATTACTAGTGTGAGGCTAAGGAGGCAAGGAACACAGCAAGGATAAGCAGAACTGCCGAACTCACAGGCATTTACGTTTGAGCTCAAGCACGTTTAGGCTCAAGCAGGAGAGTGCACGGAACTCACATGGCATTACTGTTTGAGATCAAGCAGAGATGCACGGAACTCACAGGCTTACTGTTTTGAGGACTCAAGCAGGCACTGCACTGAACTCACAGGCATTACTGTTTGAGGCTCAGAGGAGAGTGCAACGAACTCACAGGCATTACTGTTTGAGGCTTAAGCAGGAGAGTTGCACGGAACTCACAGGCATTACCGTTTGAGGCTCAAGCAGGAGATGCACACGGAACTCACATGCATTACTGGTTTGAGGATCCAAGCAGGAGACTGGCACGGAACTCACAGGCATTACTGTTTGAGGATCAAGCAGGAGAGTGCACGAACTCACAGGCATGATACCTGTTTGAGGCTCAAGCAGGAGATTGCACGGAACTCACAGGCATTACTGTTTGAGGCTCAAGCAGGAACTGCACGGAACTCACAGGCATTACTGTTTGAGGATCAAGCAGGAGAGTGCACGGAACTCACGGCATTACTGTTTGAGGCTCAAGCAGGAGAGTGCACGGAACTCACAGGCATTACTGTTTGAGGCTCAAGCAGGAGAGTGCATCGGAACTCACAGGCATTACTGTTTGAGGCTCAAGCAGGAGAGTGCACGGAACTCACAGACATTACTGTTTGAGGCTCAACAGGAGAGTGCACGGAACTCACAGGCATTACTGTTTGAGGCTCAAGCAGGAGAGTGCAGGAACTCACAGGCATTACTTTGAAGCTCAAGCGGAGAGTGCCGGAACTCACAGGCATTACTGTTTGAAGGCTCAAGCAGAGAGGACATCTCAGAGGGGCGGAGCTTAATTTCAGCAAACCAGTAACAAGATGTCAGTAACTTTCCAGGCACATGTGGTTGGCTCTGAGGGACATAGGTAAATAAAAAATATGGTAATGGTATTTTTAAAGCTGCAGCTTCCAAATGAACATAACTTGATTTTACAGTGTTACTTCTCCTTTAACATTATTAACACGCTGATTCCATTGAAATCTTTCTGTAATCTGCAACACATTGTCTTATACACATTCCAGACGGACCAATCTCTCTATGCTTTATATAGGAGGATCAGTTCATGTAACTATAAAATATTACCAGGCATATGTAACAAATTCTTATGATAAAAATGATGCTAATTTTTGCCCCAACCAATCAGTAATAGCTTTTAAAATGATCTAATTGGCTGGGGCAAAATTAGCACCATTTTTAACGATACTTTTGTTACATAGGCCTGTGCATCCTGTTTTACACGGGTCCTCTGCTTTATTAAAATGTAGTGGTTTACAAAAATATAATATATATAGTCAATGGTTATTCCACACTGACAATATTATTTTCATTCATATAAATGAAACCTCATTGCGCCTTATTCATTCAGATGAAGAAGCTTTCCAGCAAGTGGTTCCTTCTGCGGGGAACGAGAAAGTCACTAGACTATTTTACCGACTTCCAGCCGTACACCTTTTCATTCTACGTGTCAAGGAAGATCTGTTTTGCATGAAAGCTTTCCTTGAAGCCGTTTTCCCCTTTATTTTAGAGCCAATAACCTTCCCTTTATTCTGATTGAAGGGTTTTTCTTTTTTCTATATTGTAGCGTATAAACCAGTGTTTGTTAATAATAGAAACTGTCCTCTCATTAGACAAAATCATGAAGGTTATTCAATAGGACAGTAGAGCAGAATAAGGAAAAGTTCTATCCTTGACCTTTCAGCTGGGGAGAGGTGACCTTTTGCTATCCAGCCCCCATAAAGGAACAATGCTATAGAATTTCATCTCTCACTGGCTCTATTTTTTTTTGTTTTTTTTCTGTTCATGTTTTGATCGGATCTTTGTCCGCAGTACCACAAGGTTAGACAGGAGCGAGATGAAGCCGTCAAGAAGTTGGAAGAGTTCAGTAAAAGTAAGTAATTTCCAGATTGTAGTAACTCTTAGGTTCACGCGATCGAACGTCGCAATTGATATTTTGGAATTTTGCCGAAAATAGATCAGACACGTCGGGAATTTCTGGCATGTGATTGGTCAAATCAGCAGAGCTGCTTTTCACTATGGACAGACCTACCGCTCCTGTTTACAGTTGGTAGTCTGTCTATGCTGGCACCCGCAGTCCAATCTGCAAGATTCTGCCTATCATCTTTATAAACCGAGGTACCTAATTTCACCTGAAAAAGAGTAAAAGTGACTTGAGTATAAGCCGAGGGTAGAAATTATCACCACTGCTGCCTTCTGATTCTGTATTGTTTTGAGGCTTTAGTTGCCCTTTAAATAGACAGCAGAATTCCCATACAGTAATCCATACAGTAATAGCCAAATCCAGTATGGCTATTGATAGACTACTCAATACAGAATCAGAAGGCAATCTTTAATAATAGATTCCATCCTCCGGATTCTGTACTGTATTGCTCTTTAAATGTAAAGTAAACCCCCAATTCCTTCCCACTCCAGATGTTTGGAAACTACAACTCCCAGCATGCTTTAGTTGCTGGGAGTTTTAGTTTCCAAACTTCTACAGTGGCCACCTCACTGCCACCAATGTAGACCACTCCACAAAACTAAAAAACTCTTGTTTGCAAGTATTGGGGACTGGTGTTAGCTCCTCTGTATACAACAGGGTATCTCCTCCTCACAATCTTTAGCTTCCTTCTGCTGCAATGGAGCCCCGTCCACAGTTCCTCCACAGTACAAATAAGGGCCAGACAAGCAGCCGCGTCTGTGATTGGCTGAGAGTCAGCCAATCGCAGACGCAGCTGCCGGCTATGCAGCTTTTTTTTTCGCTTTAATTTGGGCGCGTTTGTGTGATTAGATTGTAAGCTCTTTGGGGGTCAATTCATAAAGCGCAGTGTGATAGACTCAATACTACATGGATAACTGTCAGGGATTATAGAATTCATTCTGGCTGATTTAGAATTTAGCTTTACTTCACCTTGAATTGAGAAAAACATTTGAACTTTGGAGCTCCCATGGTAAAGATAATAATTGCAGTAAATTCCTTCCTATTGTTTGTCGTTTCTTGCCCATTGATGAGGGTGGTCCAGACGTTCTATTGCTAAAACTGTCCGTATACAGTTCCGAGCTGTGTGCTGCATAACTAACGCCCTGTTTAGGGAGACGGGGATGGGATGTGTGTCAATGGAAATCTCCTTCCTTTGCATACCCACAATTCCTCAGGTGACCGCGTGTAACGGATTTCTTTAATCCCGGGAAAACGTGACTATTAATCTTTCAAGCGCGACTTAGCGGAACATTTTATTTGCAGACGGTTTTCCAGTTTTATTTTGTTTTGTAAAAATGTCCGAAAGCCTCGGCTGCTTTTGTTTGGGACTGTGCCAGGCGAAGGTTTAACGGGCAGATATCCTCTACAAATAGAAGCGTTGGAATTGCGCATCGTAAACCGCAAACGACGGATTTCCTGTTATTTTTTTTCTTTACGTTAAGTATTTTAATTGCTGGAATTCCACGTCGGACAGATTCCCGTATTAGGCGATTCCGTTTTTTCGTGTGGGATATGTTGCTTTTTCCCCTTATAAATCCCCCTTATAAAAACGAGAGGCGCTTATGCTCGGAATGCGTTACCATGGCGATGGTTGGTAAACAATCGGAGAATCTCCTTTTTTTTTTTTTTTATGCCATTTACAAAGGTTCCCGTTTTGCATAATTCATTCCTCTTAGAATTACTGTTTGGGTATGGAATTTGGATTATTTGAATGGCTTATTTGTAAATTGACTTGTAGCCGGTTAATGTTAAATGCCCCTTGTAAGCCCTTATTATTTGCTCCCCCCTCTGCGTCAGCTGCGTATTGATTGGATTAAATATTAATGGTTCTCTGACTTGGCAAGGTATATTTAGGCCCAAACTGGCCAATCGCGACTGCCATATGAACATCCGTTCGTCACACGCAAATGTACTTTCGATATTTCGTCCAGATCGTACTAATTACAGTCAAGATGGTCGATCGGTAGAAATATCGGAAAATGTGTACGCAGCCTTAGAACATTTTGAATTGTCGATATTTTGTATCTCTGTTACCTGTAGAATCATTTAGATTATCATTGTCTAATTAAAAATAAATAACAAGCAGTTCAGTCTTGCTTTATGGCAGGAGATTCTGGACACAGTGTAATTAGCAAGAATTAAATTATCTCTGCTATGGGGGCATATGAGACCTAAAGGCACTGAGAATGGTAACATAAATTAGAGACCAGCCTTTCCGTGAATACCGGTAATCTCTGGGATCACTATGCCTTGTAAAATGAGATTACCTGCCTGTTGTGTTAATGGGGTGATATCTAGAAGACTCCATAAATAAGTTTGTGTCTGTCAGCAAGAAATTTAATTGTCGGGAGTCACAATCGCTTATGACTGCATCCCAGAATGCATTGCAATTGTGTGTGGCTTCACCCCTAGCTATGTGCTGGCATTAAAAAGGAAAAATTGCATTAATTGCATTGGCTAATCGATTGCTACTTGACATTTTAAAAATGCAGAAACCAATACAAATCCTGTCTTTAAAGGGAACTATAGGGCACCATGTTTTTTTTGTTTGTTTTTTTTAAATATAAATGTACCTAGGTCAAAGAGGTAGGATTGGTAATTCCTACCTCCCAATATTGATTTTGTCAGGAGCATCAACCAAACTGCTTTGTGCCAGGCTTCCTCAGTGCTTCAGCACTATCTATAATACAGGAAAGTCCAGGACGTTAACCTGGCAGATGAAAACTATATGCTGGCGCTCTTCAGCGAAATATATGGGGTAGGTAAAATCAATCCACCTCCCTGCCCCATTTAATTTTTAAAAAGTACATTTTACGGTGTAGTTGGGTCACAATAACCAGTTTTAAATGACTAATGTGACTTTGTGATTATTGACTCTGTAAATCTGTCCCCAATGGTCTTTTGTTCGGTGTCTATTGCAAATCTGTTAAGTCCATAACGTGCGATGTGTGTCGGCGTAGCGCAGGAATCATGGGACTTATTATGTTGTGGCATATTTACTTAATTGTAAGCTCTATGGAGCAGAGACTTTCATGTTACAAAGCACAAAATATTTATTAATTCTCTCTCTCTGTATATATATATATATGTGTATTTAGTGATTGAATTACTTCGTTCTGTTTATTTGCTTAATATTCCGTGCTTTGTACCCAAGCGTCCCCATAGACAACTTCCATACACAGAGAGCCGTGTGTCCCAGTCCAGTTCCATTCTCCTCTCCAGCTGTAAACTCCCTTTTTAGACCATCGTACTCCCCCGGCTCTCCAGAGCGTGGAATCATGATTTTATTTACACCTGGTCCGTAACACGCATCCGGTTTGTCTTTTATCCTTTCCCTCCACTTACCCACATTGATAATATAATGACTCTACCTGGAACGCCAACAATAACTCTTGCTTTTTGTGTTTGTGGTGTGTTTTTTGTGCGTCTGTGCGTGTTTTGTTCCCAGACTCGTCCAGCCTGAGCACTGATAGAATGTTTAAATATATATATAGGGATTTTTAAGGAAATATTAAGCCCCATTATGACCCACACAATGCAAAAGGCAATATATTGATAAGAGCCGCACAGCCTTTGTGTGTGTGAATAAACTCAGCGTTTATTTGTTCTCCGGTATAAGCACATATTGTACGTGATTCCACTTTAATAGGATTCTATGGCAGGCAGCTGTTTTTTTTTTTTTTTGGGCTTGCTTGATTTCAGAGCTTGGTGAAAATTGGCTCTATTCAACACAAGAGATAGTAGGAGGGTGGGGGGGGGGCTTTTCTTGTTTGGGGGTTGGGGGGGGGGTTGGTGTGAAAAAGGGGGACGCTTGAAAACACAATCTTTCTTTTCAATTGGGAGCCGGCAAGGTTGATGACAACACGGCCATTTGTTCTAATAAGACCGCTAAGGCATTTGAACTCTCATCAAAGCTCCCATAGAACAGCAAGATAGAATTTAATTCAGTGCGCTGTCAGCGCGTTGATACCATTATGCCGTCTGTCTCTACAGTTATAATCACGGCCTGGGAGAAATGCAGTTTGAAATGATCTCGACTTGTCAGAAACTCTCAATTAAGGCTGCCACTCGCAATGTGTCAGATGGCACTCAGTGCAATTTTCACTTCCAATTCTGTTTATTTACAAGACCTACCAGTAATTACATTGAACGTTTCATTTGCGGAGGTTGGGCGACACCCCCCACCCCCACCCCCAGTGCGCGGTTTTGGGAGCTACGTTTACATATGGTGGGAGTATCCTTATAACCGTATCGTCATTGGCGCCTTGGTGGTTGCAATGGGGATATAGATTGATGGAAGGTTTATCTGCGTTTCCTGTGCTCATCACGTTATAATTAGCTGACCCCACAATGCCCTCATCGTAATGACAGGGTTGTGTGTTTTTTTGCCTCCTAGATGGCAAACCACTAATTAGTTAAGTGTTTTCAGTCGGCCCGACGTTCCCTGCAAATTAGTGTTTGCTTGCAGAGAAAATAAAACGTGAAGGTGACACATGTATAGGGACTTTTTGAAAGAGAGTTTGGAAAAACCACAATGAAAATTTAGGGATTTAGCAATAAGATCCACATGTCAACGCTGAGCCGTCTAATTCTGTTCATTGAATCTCTTCTAAGCTTGGAATTGTGAGAGTTATTGACTGAAGACCCACCTTTCCTTTTGAATATTCTTATTACCCACCTGGCCCTTTACCATGTCGTCACAGTGGCATGCATACTTAAATTCATTGAAACGACCGCTATACCTGAAAATTAACTTTTCCCCCCCTTTAAATCTATAATTAATTGGTAGGTAGGAGCTAGAATTCCTACCTCCTGTTTTGTGGTCATTGAAGATTTTATAGCTTTATAAGTTTTACAGAGAGATCTTTTCTCCCAATCGCTTTCCTTACATGAATGGAAATCATTGGTCCAGGTGGAGTAGAAAGTAACCGTATTTCCATTTATGAGCGATTACGCTATCAACTCTTTATGACACAAAAACAGGAAGTAGGAATACTTGCTTCTATCACCCATGCAATTTTACATTCAGAGATGGATAGAATAGAAAAGTGCAGTAAATACACCCTGCCACATGCATGGTTGTAAATAATTAGCCTTATATCCTACATAGCCTAATAGATGTGCATTATTTGCCTTGCAGTTTTATTTACCCTAACGCTCATGTCACTCTTATTGCTGGTACTGGTTTTCGTTTACCTTTTGGGAAATTTAACGCAGAGAACAGCAAGTACTGTAGTTGCTAGAAGTTGCAGGTGGGTGGCGCCATTCTATTACCCATTTCTGAGATTCTACTCTGTTAATCTGAAATTGGTACATCCTTGGGACCTCTCAGATGTTGGATGGTTCTATTTACACAATTAGGTGCTTCATATTATATTTTTTGGTGCACTGCGGATATTTTAGTTTATATAACATCTATTACAACCCCCAGAACCTCCTAAAAAATGGACATCATTTAGAGAAAGAAGAAACAATGTATTGATTATATCTTCTGTTTATCGGTGATGTTCCAGGGCAATCTGCTCTAATTTCTGGTATTTAAATGACCATTTCACCCCTTAAATGAAAAATTGTAGGTAAATCACCCCCTAACCCCAAACTACAATAGTAAAACAATCTGAGAGACTTAAGACTAACTTGTCTTTTACCCCCTTTTTCTGCTTCTTTCAGTTATCCGTGTCGGATATTACAGATGACATCACAGCCAATGACTGAATGCTATTCCCCTAGCGTTAATAACCAATCAATATAACTTGAATTAACATATGTATGATAACACCATCTAAAACAAAGAGCCCAACCTGACCCAAGCTGTTAGCGGACACTTTTTTACCTCCGCCCAGGACCTCCCACTGATCAGATGGCACTTGGCCCATGTGTGGGCATCATTGATCTATAATATCCATCCAAACTGATAATTGTACCTGCGGAATTGCCATAAAGTTATTTAACCATTGAACTTTGCAACGTGTTCATTTTGTATTGTCTGTGTCCAGATATATATTATCCATATGGTCCCAAAGGGAGATTTTTCTCCATGTTGCAATACAGATATTCCACTACGTTGTATCCGTGCCCCATTCTAACCAATGTTTGTTTTTGCAATGTTTACAATTTTCGGAGATTTTATTCTTTATATGACAAACAAGGTAAAAAAAAAAAAAAAATTCTCTGGACAAGAGATGTTAATTATCCCAGACCGTCTAATTATAATAC
The DNA here is from genome assembly GCA_019447015.1 of Hymenochirus boettgeri. Classification (NCBI taxonomy): domain Eukaryota; kingdom Metazoa; phylum Chordata; class Amphibia; order Anura; family Pipidae; genus Hymenochirus; species Hymenochirus boettgeri. The sequence continues at coordinate 4,488,223 of CM033475.1, read as the reverse complement.
TGACGAGATGCTTAAATAAGCCACGTTAATTATCCCAGGACCGTATAATTATAAAACTGATGTCTGCTGAGAGGATGTACATATCAGAGAGGCTGCGTATTGTTTCTAGAGGGACCACTTGGCGTCTACTCTGACTCTGACCTCTGCTTCCCATTTATTTTATCTGCCGCCTTTCTGACTCCAAACTCTCCTTAGTCTCTTTTTAATGATAATGTCATTATTGAAAGGCCTCGCTCGTGCCCTCTTCTCGGTATAACAGTGCTCTTCAGTGTATCGGGATTTGACCCTTACGTCCCCTGTGAAAGGTTCGAAATACGTCGGTATTTACAAAGTTCCCAGTAACGCTGCCGTTCATGAATATTTTATATTTTAATATCCCCGGCTGGTGAAAACGCTGGTGTCAGTCGTCCTTCAATCCCAGCAGTATTTCCCCTTTCACCTGCTCATTTCTGTTTTTAGATGGCTGTTGGATAGTGATTAAAGGGAACTGCGCTGCCCAATAGGATGGTCAGGGGCTAATTTCCAGCTGCCACTGTATAAAACGTGCACTCTCCTGCTTGAGCCTCAAACGGTAATGCCTGTGAGTTCCGTGCACTCTCCTGCTTAAGCCTCAAACAGTAATGCCTGTGAGTTCCGTGCATCTCTCTGGCTTGATCCTCAAACAGTAATGCCTGTGAGTTCCGTGCAGTCTCCTGCTTGATCCTCAAACAGTAATGCATGTGAGTTCCGTGCACTCTCCTGCTTGAGCCTCAAACGGTAATGCCTGTGAGTTCCATTTGCAATATTCCTGCTTGAGCCTAAACCAGTAATGCCTGTGAGTTCCGTGCACTCTCTGCTTGAGCCTTAAACGGTAATGCCTGTGAGTTCCGTGCACTCTCCTGCTTGAGCCTCAAACGGTAATGCCTGTGAGTTCCATGCACTCTTCTGCTTGAGCCTCAACCAGTAATGCCTGTGAGTTCCGTGTACTCTCCTGCTTGAGCCTCAAACAGTAATGCCTGTGAGTTCAGTGGCAGTCTCCTCTTGATCCTCAAACAGTTCTGCTGTGGAGTTTCCGTGCAGTCTCCTGCTTGATCCTCAAACAGTAATGCCTGTGAGTTCCGTGCACTCCCTGCCTTGAGCCTCAAACGGTAATGCCTGTGAGTTCCATGCACTCTTCTGCTTGAGCCTCAACCAGTAATGCCTGTGAGTTCCGTGCACTCTCCGGCTTGAGCCAAACGGTAATGCCGTGAGTTCCTTGCACTCTCCGGCTTGAGCCTCAAACGTAATGCCTGTGAGTTCCATGCACCTCTTCTGCTTGAGCCTCAACCCAGTAATGCCTGTGAGTTTCCGTGCACTCTCCTGCTTGAGCCTCAAACGGTAATGCCTGTGAGTTCTGTGCACTCTCCTGCTTGAGCCTCAAACGGTAATGCCTGTGAGTTCCATGCGCTCTCCTGCTTGAGCCTCAAACGGTAATGCCTGTGAGTTCCGTGCACTCTCCTGCTTGAGCCTCAAACAGTAATGCCTGTGAGTTCCATGCACTCTTCTGCTTGAGCCTCAACCAGTAATGCCTGTGAGTTCCGTGCACTCTCCTGCTTGAGCCTCAAACAGTAATGCCTGTGAGTTCCGTGCACTCTCCTGCTTGAGCCTCAAACAGTAATGCCTGTGAGTTCCGTCTCCTGCTTGAGCCTCAAACAGTAATGCCTGTGAGTTCCGTGCACTCTCCTGCTTGAGCCTCAAACATAGCCCACCGCATGTGCCTGGGAAGGTGCTGACATCTTGTTACTGGTTTGCTGAAATTAAGCTCCGCCCCTCTGAGATTTCCTCTGCTTTCTCCTGCTTGAGCCTCAAATGGTAATGCCTGTAAGTTCCGTGCACACGCATGTGCACGGAACTCACAGGCATTACTGGTTGAGGCTCAAGCAGAAGAGTGCATGGAACTCACAGTCATTACTGTTTGAGGCTCAAGCAGGAGAGTGCATGGAACTCACAGGCATTACTGTTTGAGGCTCAAGCAGGAGATGCCGGACCTCACAGTCATTACTGTTTGAGGCTCAGCAGAGACGGAACTTACAGGCATTACTGTTTGAGGCTCAGCAGGAGTGTGCACGGAACTCCAGGCATTACTGTTTGAGGCTCAACAGAAGTGCACGGAACTCACAGGCATTACTGGTTGAGGCTCAAGCAGAAGAGTTGCATGAACTCACAGGCATTACTGTTTGAGGCTCAAGCAGGAAGTGCACGGAACTCACAGGCATTACCGTTTTGAGCTCAAGCAGAGACGCATGGACCCACAGGCATTACCGTTTGAGGCTCAAGCAGGAGATGCACAGAACTCACAGGCTTACCGTTTGAGGCTCAAGCAGGGAGAGTGCACGGAACTCACAGGCATTACTGTTTGGAGGCTCAAGCAGAGAGTGCATGGAACTCACAGCATTACTGTTTGAGGCTCAAGCAGGAGAGTGCACGGAACTCACAGGCATTACTGTTTGAGGCTCAAGCAGGAGAGTACACGGAACTCACAGGCATTACTGGTTGAGGCTCAAGCAGAAGAGTGCATGGAACCACAGGCATTACCGTTGGAGGCTCAAGCAAGGTGCACGGAACTCACAGGCATTACCGTTTGAGGCTCAAGCAGGAGAGTGACGGAACTCACAGGCATACTGGTTGAGGCTCAAGCAGAAGAGTGCATGGAACTCACAGGCATTACCGTTTGAGGCTCAAGCAGGAGAGTGCACGAACTCACATGCATTACTGTTTGAGGATCAAGCAGGAGACTGCACGGAACTCACAGGCATTACTGTTTGAGAGGATCAAGCGCACTGCACTGAACTCACAGGCATTACTGTTTAGGCTCAAGCAGGAGAGTGCACGGAACTCACAGGCATTACTGTTTGGGCTTAAGCAGGAGAGTGCACGGAACTCACAGGCATTACCGTTTGAGGCTCAAGCAGGAGAGTGCACGGAACTCACATGCATTACTGTTTGAGGATCAAGCAGGAGACTGCACGGAACTCACAGGCATTACTGTTTGAGGATCAAGCAGGAGAGTGCACGGAACTCACAGGCATTACTGTTTGAGGCTCAAGCAGGAGAGTGCACGGAACTCACAGCATTACTGTTTGAGGCTCAAGCAGGAGACTGCACGGAACTCACAGGCATTACTGTTTGAGGATCAAGCAGGAGAGTGCACGAACTCACAGGCATTACTGTTTGAGGCTCAAGCAGAGAGTGCACGGAACTCACAGGCATTACTGTTTGAGGCTCAAGCAGGAGAGTGCACGAACTCACAGGCATTACTGTTTGAGGCAAGCAGGAGAGTGCACGGAACTCACAGACATTACTGTTTGAGGCTCAAGCAGGAGAGTGCACGGAACTCACAGGCATTACTTTTGAGGCTCAAGCAGAGAGTGCTGGAACTCAAGGCATTACCGTTGAAGCTCAAGCGAGAGTGCAGGAACTCACAGGCATTACTGTTTGAGGCTCAAGCAGAGGAAATCTCAGAGGGGCGGAGCTTAATTTCAGCAAACCAGTAACAAGATGTCAGTAACTTTCCAGGCACATTGGTTGGCTCTGGAGGGACATAGGTATAAAAATATGGTATGGTATTTAAAGCTGCAGCTTCCAAATGAACATAACTTGATTTTACAGTGTACTTCTCCTTTAACATTATTAACACGCTGATTCCTTGAAATCTTTCTGTAATCTGCAACACATTGTCTTATACACACTTCCAGACGGACGCAATCTCTCTATGCTTTATAGGGAGGATCTCATGTAGTCACTATAAAATATTACCAGGCATATGTAACAAAATTCTTATAGATAAAATGATGCTAATTTTTGCCCCAACCAATCAGATAATAGCTTTTAAAATGATCTGATTGGCTGGGGCAAAATTAGCACCATTTTTAACGATACTTTTGTTACATAGGCCTGTGCATCCTGTTTATACACAGGGTCCTCTGCTTTATTAAAATGTAGTGGTTTACAAAAATATATAATATATATAGTCAATTGGTTATTCCACACTGACAATATTTATTTTCATTCATAATGAAACCCATTGCGCCTTATTCATTCAATGAAGAAGCTTTCCAGCGTGGTTCCTTTCTGCGGGAACGAGAAAGTCACTAGACTATTTTACCGACTTCCAGCCGACACCTTTTCATTCTACGTCAAGGAAGATCTGTTTTGCATGAAAGCTTTCCTTGAAGCCGTTTTTCCCCTTTATTTTAGAGCCAATAACCTTCCCTTTATTCTGAGATTGAAAGGGTTTTCTTTTTTCTATATTGTAGCGTATAAACCATTGTTTGTTAATAATAAGAAACTGTCCTTCTCATTAGACAAAATCAGAGAGGTTATTCAATGAGGACAGTAGAGGCAGAATAAGGAAAAGTTCTATCCTTGACCTTTCAGCTGGGGAGGTGACCTTTTGCTATCCAGCCCCCATAAAGGAACAATGCTATAGAATTTCATTCTCTCACTGGCTCTATTTTTTTTTTGTTTCTTTTCTGTTCCATGTTTTGATCGGATCTTTGTCCGCAGTACCACAAGGTTAGACAGGAGCGAGATGAAGCCGTCAAGAAGTTGGAAGAGTCAGTAAAAGTAAGTAATTTCCAGATTGTAGTAACCTTAGGTTCACGCGATCGAACGTCGCAATTGATATTTTGGAATTTTGCCGAAAATAGATCAGACACGTCGGGAATTTCTGGCATGTGATTGGTCAAATCAGCAGAGCTGCTTTTCACTATGGACAACCTACCGCTCCTGTTTACAGGTTGGTAGTCTGTCTTATGCTGGGCACACGCAGTACAATCTGCAAGATTCTGCCTATCTCTTTATAAACCGAGGTACCTAATTTCACCTGAAAAAGAGTAAAAGTGACTTGAGTATAAGCCGAGGGTAGAAATTATCACCACTGCTGCCTTCTGATTCGTATTGTTTTGAGGCTTTGTTGCCCTTTAAATAGACAGCAGAATTCCCATACAGTAATCCCATACAGTAATAGCCAAATCCAGTATGGCTATTGTATGAGACTACTCAATACAGAATCAAAGGCAATCTTTAATAATAGATTCCATCCTCCGGATTCTGTACTGTATTGCTCTTTAAATGTAAAGTAAACCCCCAATTCCTTCCCACTCCAGATGTTGGAAACTACAACTCCCAGCATGCTTTAGTTGCTGGGAGTTTTAGTTTCCAACTTCTACAGTGGCCACCTCACTGCCACCAATGTAGACCACTCCACAAAACATAAAAACCTCTTGTTTGCAAGTATTGGGGACTGGTGTTAGCTCCTCTGTATACAACAGGGTATCCTCCCTAATCTTTACTTCCTTCTGCTGCAATGGGCCCCGTCCACAGTCTCCACAGTACAATAAGGGCCAGACAAGCAGCCGCGTCTGTGATTGGCTGAGAGTCAGCCAATCGCAGACGCAGCTGCCGGCTATGCAGCTTTTTTTTTCGCTTTAATTTGGGCGCGTTTTGTTATTAGATTGGTAGCTCTTTGGGGGTCAATTCATAAAGCGCAGTGTGATAGACCTCAATACTACATGGATAACTGTCAGGGATTATAGAATTCATTCTGGCTGATTTAGAATTTAGCTTTACTTCACCTTTGAATTGAGAAAAACATTTGACTTTGGAGCTCCCATGGTAAAGATAATAATTGCAGTAAATTCCTTCCTATTGTTTGTCTTTTCTGCCCATTGTGAGGGTGGTCCAGACGTTCTATTGCTAAAACTGTCCGTATACAGTTCCGAGCTGTGTGCTGCATAACTACGGCCCTGTTTAGGGAGACGGGGATGGGATGTGTGTCAATGAAATCTCCTTCCTTGCATACCCACAATTCCTCAGGTGACCGCGTGTAACGGATTTCTTTAATCCCGGGAAACGTGACTATTAATCTTTCAAGCGCGACTTAGCGGAACATTTTATTTGCAGACGGTTTCCAGTTTATTTTTGTTTTGTAAAATGTCCGAAAGCCTCGGCTGCTTTTGTTTGGGACTGTCCAGGCGAAGGTTTAACGCGGCAGATATCCCTACAAATAGAAGCGTTGGAATTGCGCATCGTAAACCGCAAACGACGATTTCCTGTTATTTTTTTTCTCGTAAGTATTTTAATTGCGGGAATTCCACGTCGGACAGATTCCCGTATTAGGCGATTCCGTTTTTTCGTTTGTGGATATGTTGCTTTTTCCCCTTATAAATCCCCCTTATAAAAAACGAGAGGCGCTTATGCTCGGAATGCGTTACCATGGCGATGTGGTTAAACAATCGGAGAATCTCCTTTTTTTTTTTTTTTATGCCTTTCAAAGGTTCCCGGTTTGCATAATTCATCCTCTTAGAATTACTGTTTGGGTATGGAATTTGGATTATTTGAATGGCTTTTTGTAAATTGACCTTGTAGCCGGTTAATGTTAAATGCCCCTTGTAAGCCCTTATTATTTGCTCCACCCTCTGCGTCAGCTGCGTATTGATTGGATTAAATATATGGTTCTCTGACTTGGCCAGGTATATTTAGGCCCAACTGGCCAATCGCGACTGCCAATATGAACATCCTTCGTCACAGCCAAATGTACTTTCGATATTTCGTCCAGATCGTACTAAATTACAGTCAAGATGGTCGATCGGTAGAATATCGGAAAATGTGTACGCAGCCTTAGAACATTTTGAATTGTCGATATTGTTATCTCTGTTACCTGTAGAATCATTTAGATAATCATTGTCTGAATTAAAATAAATAACAGCAGTTCAGTCTTGCTTTATGGCAGGGATTCTGGACACAGTGTAATTAGCAGAGAATTAAATTATCTCTCTATGGGGGCATATGAGACCTAAAGGCACTGAGAATGGTAACATAAATTAAGAGACAGCCTTCCGTGAATACCGGTAATCTCTGGGATCACTATGCCTTGTAAAATGAGATTACCTGCCTGTTGTGTTAATGGGGTGATATCTAGAAGACTCCATAAATAAGTTTGTGTCTGTCACAAGAAATTTAATTGTCGGGAGTCACAATCGCTATGACTGCATCCCAGAATGCATTGCATTGTGTGGCTTCAACCCTAGCTATGTGCTGGCATTAAAAAGGAAAAATTGCATTAATTGCATTGCTAATGATCGTTGCTACTTGACATTTTAAAAATGCAAAACCAATACAAATCCTGCTTTTAAAGGAGAACTATAGGGCACACAATGTTTTTTTTGTTTTGTTTTTTAAATATAATGTACCTATCAAAGAGGTAGGATTGGTAATTCCTACCTCCCAATATTGATTTTGTCAGGAGCATCAACCAACTGCTTTTGCCAGGCTTCCTCAGTGCTTCAGCACTATCTATAATACGAAAGTCCAGGACGTTAACCTGGCAGATGAAACTATATGTGCTGGCGCTCTTCAGCGAAATATATTGGGAGGTAGGTAAAATCAATCCAACCTCCCTGCCCCATTTAATTTTTAAAAAGTACATTTTACGGTGTAGTTGGGTCACAATAACCAGTTTTTTAATGACTAATGTGACTTGTGATATTGACTCTTGTAAATCTGTCCCCAATGGTCTTTTGTTCGGTGTCTATTGCAAACTGTGTTAAGTCCTAGACGTGCGATGTGTGTCGGCGTAGCGCAGGAATCATGGGACTTATTATGTTTTGGGCATATTTACTTAGATTGTAGCTCTATGGAGCAGAGACTTCATGTTACAAAGCACAAAATATTTATTATATCCTCTCTCTGTATATATATATATGTGTATTAGTGATTGAATTACTTCGTTCTGTTTATTTGCTTAATATTCCGTGCTTTGTACCCAGCGTCCCCATATGAACAACTTCCATACACAGAGAGCCGTGTGTCCCAGTCCAGTTCCATTCTCCTCTCCAGCTGTAAACTCCCTTTTTAGACCATCGTATCTCCCCGCTCTCCAGAGCGATGGGAATCATGTTTTTATTTACACCTGGTCCGTAACAACGATCCGGTTTGTCTTTTATCCTTTCCCTCCACTTCCCCCATTGAATATAAATGACTCTACTGGAACGCCAACAATAACTCTTGCTTTTTTTGTGTGTGTGTTTTTTGTGCGTCTGTGCGTGTTTTTTCCCGAGACTCGTCCAGCCTGAGCACTGATAGAATGTTTAAATATATATAGGGATTTTTAAGGAATATTAACCCCATATGACCCACACAATGCAAAAGGCAATTATATTGATAAAGAGCCGCACAGGCCTTGTGTGTGGTGAATAAACTCAGCGTTTATTGTTCTCCTGGTATAAGCACATATTGTACGTGATTCCACTTTAATAGGATTCTATGGCAGCAGCTGTGTTTTTTTTTTTTGTGGGCTTGCTTGATTTCAGAGCTTGGTGAAAATTGGCTCTATTCAACACAAGAGATAGTAGGAGGGTGGGGGGGGGCTTTTCTTGTTTGGGGGTTGGGGGGGGGGTTGGTGTGAAGAAGGGGACGCTTGAAAACACAATCTTTCTTTTCAATTGGGAGCCGGCAAGGTTGATGACAACACGGCCATTTTGTTCTAATAAGACCGCTAAGGCATTTGAACTCTCATCAAAGCTCCCATAGAACAGCAGATAGAATTAATTCAGTGCGCTGTCAGCGGCGTTGATACCATTATGCCGTCTGTCTCTACAGTTATAATCACCGGCCTGGGAGAATGCAGTTTGAAATGATCTCGACTTGTCAAAGAAACTCTCAATTAAGGCTGCCACTCGCAATGTGTCAGATGGCACTCAGTGCAATTTTCACTTCCAATTCTTTTTATTTACAAGACCTACCAGTAATTACATTGAACGTTTCATTTGCGGGAGGTTGGGCGACACCCCCCACCCCCACCCCCAGTGCGCGGTTTGGAGCTACGTTACATATGGTGGGAGTATCCTTATAACCGTATCGTCATTGGCGCCTTGGTGGTTCAATGGGGATATAGATTGATGGAAGTTTTATAATGCGTTTCCTGTGCTCATCACGTTATAATTAGCTGACCCCACCAAATGCCCTCATCGTAATGACAGGGTTGTGTGGGTTTTTTTGCCTCCTAGATGGCAAACCACTAATTAGTTAAGTGTTTTCAGTCGCCCGACGTTCCCTGCAAATTAGTGTTTGCTTGCAGAGAAAATAAAACGTAAGGTGACACATGTATAGGGACTTTTTGAAAGAGAGTTTGGAAAACCCACAATGAAATTTAGGGATTTAGCAATAAGATCCACATGTCAACGCTGAGCCGTCTAATTCTGTTCATTGAGATCTCTTCTAAGCTTGGAATTGTGAGAGTTATTGACTGAAGACCCACCTTTCCTTTTGAATATTCTTATTACCCAGACTGCCCTTTACCATGTCGTCACAGTGGCATGCATACATAAAATTCATTGAAACGACCGCTATACCTGAAAATTAACTTTTCCCCCCTTTAAATCTAATTATATGGTAGGTAGGAGCTAAATTCCTACCTCCTGTTTTGTGGTCATTGAAGATTTTATAGCTTTATAAGTTTTACAGAGAGATCTTTTTCTCCCAATCTGCTTTCCTTACATGAATGGAAATCATTGGTCCAGGTGGAGTAGAAAGTAACCGTATTTCCATTTATGAGCGATTTACGCTATCAACTCTTTTATGACAACAAAAACAGGAAGTAGAATACTTGCTTCTATCACCATGCAATGTACATTCAGAGATGGATAGAATAGAAAATGCAGTAAATACACCCTGCCACATGCATGGTTGTAAATAATTAGCCTTATATCCTACATAGCCTAATAGATGTGCATTATTTGCCTTGAGTTTATTACCCTAACGCTCATGTCACTCTATTGCTGGTACTGGTTTTCGTTTACCTTTTGGGAAATTTAACGCAGAGAACAGCAAGTACTGTAGTTGCTAGAAGTTGCGGTGGGTGGCGCCATTCTATTACCCATTTCTGAGATTCTACTCTGTTAACTGAAATGGTACATCCTTGGGACCTCTCATGTTGGATGGTTCTATTTACACAATTAGGTGCTTCATATTTATATTTTTGGTGCACTGCGGATTTTTAGTTTATATAACATCTATTACAACCCCAGAACCTCCTAAAAAATGGACATCATTTAGAAAAGAAGAAACAATGTATTGATTATATCTTCTGTTTATCGGTGATGTTCCAGGCAATCTGTCTAAATTTCTGGTATTAAATGACCATTTCACCCCTTAAATGAAAATTGTAGGTAAATCACCCCCTAACCCCAAAACTACAATAGTAAAACAATCTGAGAGACTTAAGACTAACTTGTCTTTTACCCCTTTTTCTCGCTTCTTTCAGTTATCCGGTGTCGGATATTACAGATGACATCACAGCCAATGACTGAATGCTATTCCCCTAGCGTTAATAACCAATCAATATAACTTGAATTAACATATGTATGATAACACCATCTAAAACAGAAGAGCCCAACCTGACCCAAGCTGTTAGCAGGACACTTTTACCTCCGCCCAGACCTCCCACTGATCAGATGGCACTTGGCCCATGTGTGGGCATCATTGATCTATAATATCCATCCAAACTGATAATTGTACCTGCGGAATTGCCATAATAGTTATTATAACCATTGAACTTTGCACCGTGTTCATTTTTGTATTGTCTGTTCCAGATATATATTATCCATATGGTCCCAAAGGGAGATTTTTCTCCATGTTGCAATACAGATATTCCACTACGTTGTATCCGTGCCCCATTCAACCAATGTTTGTTTTTGCAATGTTTACAATTTTCGGAGATTTTATTCTTTATATGACAAACAAGGTAAAAAAAAAAAAAAATTCTCTGGAACAAGAGATGTTAATTATCCCAGGACCGTCTATTAAATACTGACGAGATGCTTAAATAAGCCACGTTAATTATCCCAGGACCGTATAATTATAAAACTGATGTCTGCTAGAGGATGTACATATCAAGAGAGGCTGCGTATTGTTCTAGAGGGACCACTTGGCGTCTACTCTGACTCTGACCTCTGCTCCCATTTATTTTATCTGCGCCTTTCTGACTCCAAACTCTCCTTAGTCCTCTGTTATATGATAATGTCATTATTGGAAAGGCCTCGCTCGTGCCTCTTCTCGGTATACAGTGCTCTTCAGTGTATCGGGAATTGACCCTTACGTCCCCTGTGAAAGGTTCAGAAATACGTCGGTATTTACAAATTTCCCAGTAACCGCGCCGTTCATGAATATTTTATATTTTAATATCTCCGGCTGGTGATAACGCTGGTGTCAGTCGTCCTTCAATCCCAGCAGTATTTCCCTTTCACCTGCTCATTTCTGTTTTTAGATGGCTGTTGGATAGTGATTAAGGGAACTGCGCTGCCCCAATGGATGGTCAGGGGCTAATTTCCAGCTGCCACTGTATAAAATTCATCTTGACCATTCGAGATCATATAACTACTTTATTAAAACATATGGATATTTCTGAACAAAGATAAAATCTTAACTACAAGCGTTGCTGGTCCCGACTCGCGAAGCGCGATGTTGTCAAAAACGTTCGTTTTGCCGTAATGGGCCCACTTACGAGCCCTTAAGTGGGCGATCGTTCGGAATCCGCCCGGTCGGTCGGGCAATGATTCCCAACCGAACGGCCATTCCGGCTGATAAGTGCCCATACACGGGCAATTATCGCCCGAAACGAACGTTTGGACACACACCGTGCATCGCATATCGGGACCTGCGATCGCACGTGTGTACGAACTTTACTTTCATTCTCCTGCAAGTATCTAATTGGACAGTTCCCCTTTTTTCTTCTTGCGTGAATCTCACTGTGCAGTCTGAGTCTTGACTTGTTGAGCATCTGATAGGCTGACTTTACATAGGTATGAGGAATTATTGTTTTCAAAGACATGTTACCGTATCCCAATTGCCGTTATTTATCTAATGAAAAAGCATTTAACATTTTAGCATAATGGTTATACGAGTAAGATGCAATATTATTCCTAGACTTTTGCAGTAAGACTAATTTCTTTAATATTTCTGAAGATTTATTAAATTGCTTTGACATTCTTTGTAAGTCTGAATATCATTATTGATTTAGCACCATTCAGGTACACAGTGCTGTATTTTCAAACAAAACAAACACGGTAATAATCGGAATTAGTATTAAAATATTAATGTAAAAAAAAATATATATATATGGATTAATATAAAATATTAATTTATCTACCTTTTACCTATCTATCTATCTATCTATCTATTTATCTACCATTTTACTTATCTATCTTTATCTAATGTATCTCTATCTATCCATCATTTATCTACCATCTATCTCATCTATATCTATCTATCTAATTATCTATCTATCTTACATTTTGTTATCTATCTATAGTCTATGTGTCCATCTGTCTATCATTCATTATCAGTCTGTCTCTATATATCTATACACTCTCCCCTCTCGTCTCTATCTATCTATATCTATCTCTCTATCTATGTCTATTCATCATTGTATAAATGTACTGCACCTTGATACATGAGGAATAAGAGATTACAATCTATTTCATCTGCCATTTGTTGGCTAACCTTGTTAGGTACAATCAGGGTTATTCAATAAAAGTCTTATCGTTTAAAATGGGTGCTAATTTTGCCCCAACCAATCAGATCTTATTTAACATTTGAAAGCTAACATCTGATTGGTTGGGGCAAAATTAGCACCATTTTAAACGATAAGAACTTTTATTGAATAACCTTGAATAGTTTGTTAGGAGATTGGAAATAAGTAAAGATTATTGAAATCTACTAGATCACTTCCCTTTGTGTCTCTCTGATTGGATTTTCTTTTTTCTCCTCTAGTTTCTCACATGGTTTCGAGGAAGTTAGTTTCATCCAAAGCAATTCTGGAGATCGAGAAGTCATGCAGGGAGAGCGCGGAGGCTCTGGCATCAAAGGTAACGTTCAACCTTTTCACACAACTTTGAAATACAGATGTAACCATACACCAGAAAACCACCAAACCCCAATCTGTGTCTGTCATACCTAGTGACCTTACACTAGCCATCACTCTCCCTTATTGCCAGACCTGAAACACATCAGGTGCCGTGCATAGTGCGGAACGTGGCTAATATACAACTTTGCAGCATGCATTTTCTGCATTTGCAACAAGTGATCAATTCCTACTCCAACAACGAAATACATTTTACCCTGTGTGACAACAAATGATATTACGTCCTGTCATCGCAACTATAGAAAGATGCCTGTTACTTATATTTAAATCAGTAGAACGGGTAAGCGATTTAGGAAAATAGGGCCAGTGTTTAATAAAAACAAAATAATCCGAGCTTTGCAGTGTCCGCTTATGACCAGAGAAGAGGCTGTAATTTGTAGGTGATTGTTTATAAAAAGCAAAGTGAGGAACAAGGAGGCAAATGACCTTTCACTGTGTTACTGATTACCGTCACGCTGATGAATTTTACTCTGTCATTTTCTCTCTACTCCGCTCATCGAGAAGAATTATTCGTAAGGAATTTTTTATCTCTGACTCTGGTTTTTTGGTGGTTTGTAAAATGCCATCTCAGCCACTTCATCAGAAAATGGATTACAGCAATTTTCCGTCCAAATTTCATTAGCGATTCCTGGACACGCGTCGCCTGACTGCAGGGAGGTGCAAACTGCAATCTCGACCAGAATCGCTGCATGCATTAGCAAGATTTTCTCTTAAACACAGCCGCAGCTCTTTAAGGGAAAAAACCCACAAATTTATTTTTATTTCTCTTCTGCTTGTATAGTGTTGGGTATAATTTCCATTTGTCTTATATTCTTATTTGTTACTCTGGGCCAAAGCTTTGTCCGTAAACAGTTTTAATTTGATAAAATCTTATACGTTGCGACTTTAAGAGTGATGTTTTTTTACGATGTAAGCAGTGGGCAAGTTGCAATTTTCCATTCTCTTTCTGTCCCCCTCCGTTAATAAAACCATGCCCCTGTTGTTAAAGGAAAAGTGATAAGATACAACACGTTAATCCATTATTAAACATCAGCGTCACCTGCCAGTTTAAAAGGCTAGAGATCGGGGCGACTTCCTAAAATCCGGTCCAAATTCAGATTTTCCAACTTCTGAAAATTCGGAAATCTGAATAGGCCCATTAAAGTCCAATGGGGAAAAATAGTTTGAAAGTTTCCAAATCAAAATAAGGCTAAAATAACAATGGTAACTTACTGTACATGTATCACTCTTACTGTACACGGTCACTCTTAGCTGTACACGGTCACATCCTTACTGTACACGGTCCACTCTTGCTGTACACGGTCACTCTTGCTGTAACACGTCCACTCCTTGCTTATCAGCGTCACTCTTGCTGTACACGGTCACTCTTGCTGTACACGGTCACTCTTGCTGTACAACTGTCACTCCTTTGCTGTACACGGTCACTCTGCTGTACACGGTCACTCTTGCTTAACTGTCACTGGCTGTACACGGTCACTCTGCTGTACAAACGGTCTCGCTGTACACGGTCACTCTTGCTGTCCGGTACCGTTACACGGTCACTCTTACTGTACACGGTCACTCTTACTGTACAACCGGCTCTTGGACCGGGGAAATTGCTAGGGAACACGTAACAATTAAATCCAAAATTTTAAAACAAGCAACTTCCTTTACAACCCACTACTTCCAACGTTCGTCCATTGGATAATAATAAGTGGTGCTCTTTATTTCAGATTTGCATAATATCGGGACAGCAAGCCAAAGGGTAACACTTCACAAGGTGACCCAGGCGGTTTGCACTGCCTCCGGGTTGTTTCCTCCAAATAAGATAAAATCCTCAAATTCCTAAAATCTTCAAAGTTCGAAACCGGAAAAGTCTGAGTCTGTTCAAACTCGTAAAATCCAATTCGAACTTGAATTCTACTCTCTCTATTAAGGCAAAGTGATCAGGTTATACACGGTAACCCATTAATTAGAACATTCCAGTGTCGTGTGCCAGTTACAGGCAAGTGATCATGTTATACAACGGTACCATTTTAATTAGAATATTCAGTGTCGTGTGCCAGTTAAAGGCAAAGTGATCAGGTTATACACTGTATCCATTAATTAGAACATTCAGTTTTCGTGTGCCAGTTAAAGGCAAAGTGATCAGGTTTATACACGGTAATCCATTAATTAGAACATTCATGTCGGTGCCAGTTAAAGGCAAAGTGATCAGTTATACATGGTAATCCATTAATTGAGAACATTCAGTGTTCGTGTGCCAGTTAAAGGCAAAGTGATCAGGTTATACACGGTACCATTAATTAGTGTCATGTACCAGTTAGGCAAGTAATCAGGTTATACACGGTACCATTAATTTAGTGTCATGACCAGTTAAAGGCAAGTAATCAGGTTAACACGTTACCCATTAATTTAGTGTCTTACCAGTTAAAGGCAAGTAATCAGTTATACACGGTACCCATTAATTTAGTGTCATGTACCATAAATCAAAAGTATCAGGTTATACACGGTACCCATTAATTTATGTGTCATGTGCCAGTTAAAGGCAAGTAATCAGGTTATACACGGTACCCATTATTTATTGTCATGTCCAGTTTAAAGGCAAGTAATCAGGTTTTACACGTAACCCCATTAATTTAGTGTCATGTCCCAGTTAAGAGGCAAGTATCAGGTTATCACGGTACCCATAATTTAGTGTCATGTTACCAGTTAAAGGCAAGTAAATCAGGTTAATACACGGTACCCATTAATTTAGTGTCATGTACCAGTTAAAGGCAAGTAATCAGGTTATACACGTACCCATTAATTTATGGTCATGTACCAGTTAAAGGCAAGTAATCAGGTTATACACGGTACCCATTAATTTAGTGTCATGTAACCAGTTAAAGGCAGTAATCAGGTTATACACGGTACCCTTATTTTAGTGTCATGTACCAGTTAAAGGCAAGTATCAGGTTACTACACGGTACCCATTAATTTAGTGTCATGTACCAGTTAAAGGCAAGTATCAGGTTCTAACACGGTACCCATTAATTTAGTGTCAGTACCAGTTAAAGGCAAGTAATCAGGTTATACACGGTACCCATTAATTTAGTGTCATGTAACCAGTTAAGGCAAGTAATCAGTTATACACGGTACCCATTAATTTAGTGTCTGTACCATTAAAGGCAAGTAATCAGTTTAACACGGTACCCATTAATTTAGTGTCATGTACCATTTTAAGGCAAAGTAATCAGGTTATACACGTACCCATTAATTTAGTGTCATGTACCATTAAAGGCAAGTAATCAGGTTATACACGGTACCCATTAATTATAGTGTCATGTGACCAGTTAAAGGCAAGTAATCGGTTATACACGGTACCCATTAATTTAGTGTCATTTACCAGTTAAAGGCAAGTAATCAGGTTATACACGGTACCCACTTAATTTAGTGTCATGTACCAGTTTAAAGGCAAGTAATCAGGTTATACACGGTACCCATTAATTTAGTGCTCATGACCCAGTTAAAGGCAAGTATTCAGTTTATACACGGTACCATTAATTTAGTGTCATGTACCAGTTAAAGGCAAGTAATCAGGTTCATACCACGTACCCATTAATTTAGTGTCATGTACCAGTTTAAAGGCAAGTATCAGGTTATACACGGTACCCATTAATTTAGTGTCATGTACCAGTTAAAGGCAAGTAATCAGGTTATACACGGTACCCATTAATTTAGTGTCATGTACCAGTTAAAGGCAAGTAATCAGGTTATACACGGTACCCCCATTAATTTAGTGTCATGTACCAGTTAAAGGCAAGTAATCAGGTTATACACGGTACCCATTAATTTAGTGTCATGTACCAGTTAAAGGCAAGTAATCAGGTTATACACGGTACCCATTAATTTAGTGTCATGTACCAGTTAAAGGCAAGTATCAGGTTTACACGGTACCCATTAATTTAGTGTCATGTATCCAGTTTAAAGCAAGTAATCATGGTTATACACGGTACCCATTAATTTAGTGTCATGTAAATTGGCTCTGGAGGGACATAGGTAAAAAAAAAAATATGGCAACGGTATTTTAAAAGCTGCAGCTTCCAAATGGACATAACTTGATTTTACGGTGCACTTCTCCTTTAAGAATAAACACTATTTGAAGTTCCTACGGATCCAGCATTTTGGGTACAAGACCTTATTCTGACCTTATTCTGAAAGTTTAATGTGGGTCCCTGCAGGTTAAATCGAAACTATAAAATTATATCAAATTGTAATTTACTTAAATTATTTCCTTATTTCCTAATTCCTTATTAAAGCGCACGTCCACCCTTAAATAAATAACTGGTGACTTGTCAGTTATCTGTCAGCAACCCCAGATGCTATTTTTACCAGTTTATTGCATGTATTTGTAACCAGATATTTAATGAGAAGTTCTCTTTCTTTCTGGCAACGGAATCTGCATCGGGAGGTTAAACGTTTCTGCCACTGAGGTTTCCTCTGAGAGGTTTCTGGCTTGCACTGTGCAGCCCTTTACCTCCCTCCCAATCCATGTTAGGTTTCATGTGCCCCAGTGTAAAATCTTTTTGCTGTAGTGTAGAGCTTCCTCTCCCACCCCCAACCGCTATATCATGTTGCAAAAAAAGTATACACCGCCTTGTTCCACCGGCATTCTGAACTGCTGGAAGCCGCGTCCGTGATTGGCTGCCACTCAGCCAATTATGGACGCGGCTGCCGGTCAGTTTCATGCAAGCAGAGGGCCGTGTGTGAACGCCGGTGGAACAAGGCAGTGTAAGTACAGATCGGGTATATCGCGGTTGGGGATGGGAGAGCGCACACTACACTACAGCAAAAAGTAAAAAAAACAAAGGTGTACATGCCCTTTAAATAAACTGAACTTCGCTCTATGTGGTCCTGACAAACATGGATCCAGGCAAAGTAAGATTGGAACAATATAGCAATGCACAAGGTGAGAGGTATCGGCCTGGCAGGGTGTGTGTGTTTATTATCCAACATTCCACGGTACTACAACCTGCCAAATTCACTGTTAATATTTCCTTTTTCCTCTCCTGTGGATAAGGAGACCATGTGCACAGGGTAACCTTAGTTATAGTCTCATACGGTGAGATTTAGAGCTAAATGTATATGTGTATACTGTACATAATCTGATAGCATGAACACTAAAGAGACCATGCCAGTAAGCAGCATTTAGTATTGCTTGGACTAGGTTATTGGCAGTGCCAAAGCTACCATATTTCTTCAGTATGTTCAGTACAGCCTGCCCCCTTCTGGCCCCACCTCCTGACCTCAGTCACATGCTCCCTTGTAAAGATTTGGACGAATGGGTGATCGGATAAAATCACGGCTTATCGTGCGGTTCCCTATTGGACCGAACGATTGGTCGCGCGGACTGGCAGTCATTTGTCCTGGACGAGCGCTCACTCACAGTGAATGCTTGGCCGGGACAAAAAGACCTACCGTGTGTACCCAGCATAAAGGGCAAGTTAACCACTGAACATGTAAAATAAATATTTCTATTACCTCGTCTTTAGCTTTCGTATTTTCCATTTCCAGTTCTTCATACTTCCCGATGGCTGAAAGACATAAGATTTTAATCAGTAGAGAGTTTGAATATAGCGAATTATTAGCATGTAAATCAGTGACGATGAAAGTATCTGGTAAAGATGAGATATAATAGAAAGAGCTGCAGTGCTCAAATGACTCCAACTAGATATTTATTTTCTAGTGGGAGCTGCCATATGTCGTGTTCGTCCTAGACAATAAATTCAAAGCACCATACATCAAATAAAGAAAGAAGGAATGGCAACACTACTAAAGATGAAATCAAACAGGACATTTAGGCACAATAGGCTATTATCCTCTTTCTATGGTCAGAAAACAATATGGCACCTCCAGTCCATATGTAAAAACACAAATATAAAAAGAAGGAATGTCCTTCCTTACACACAAAGAAGCTATACTCTAATACTGTACTGTCTATGGGAAACAATATGGCAGCTCCCACCCATATGTATAAATATAAATATACAGAACATTCCTTCTCTGTATATTTATATTTATACATCATTTACTACAGAGAAGGATGTTCTGTACACACAATAAGCTATACCCTCATACTGTACTGTCTAGGGAAACAATATGGCAGCTCACCCATATGTATAAATATACAGAGAAGGAATGTTCTGTACACACAATAAGCTATACCCTCATACTGTACTGTCTAAGGGAAACAATTGGCGCTCCCACCATATGATAATAAAATACAGAGGGTGTTCTGTACTACAATAAGCTATACCCTCATCTGTCTGTCTATGGGAAACCAACCGACTGTGTCGCTTCCGACCAATTTATGTACTACATATACCAGAGAAGGACTGTTTGTACACACTACGCTACTCCCTCATACTGTCCTGTCTCGGAAACAATATGGCAGCTCCCCCCATATGTATAAATATAAAACAGAGAAGGAATGTTCTGTACACACATAAGCTATACCCTCATACTGTACTGTCTAGGAAACAATATGGCATCTCCACCCCATATGTATAAATATAAATAACAGAGAAGGAATGTTCTGTCAACAATAAGCTATACCCTCATACTGTACTGTCTAAGGGAACATATGGCAGCTCCCACCCATATGTATAAATATAAATAACAGAGAAGAATGTCTGTACACACAATAAGCTATACCCTCATACTGTACTGTCTAAGGGCAATATGGCAGCTCCACCCATATGTAAATATAAATTACAGAGAAGGAATGTTCTGTACACACAATAAGCTATACCCTAATCTGTACTGCTAAGGGAAACAATATGGCAGCTCCCACCCATATGTATAAATATACAGAGAAGGAATGTTTGTACACCAATAAGCTATACCCTCATACTGTACTGTCTAAGGGAAACATATGGCAGCTCCCACCCATATGTATAAATATAAATATACAGAGAAGGAATGTTCTGTACACAACAATAAGCTATACCCTCATACTGAACTGTCTAAGGAAACATATGGCAGCTCCCACCCATATGTATAAATAAAATATACAGAGAAGGAATGTTCTGTACATACAATAGCTATACCCTCATACTGTACTGTCTAAGGGAAACATATGGCAGCTCCCACCCATATGTATAAATATAAATAACAGGAGAATGTTCTGTACATACAATAAGCTATACCCTCATACTGTACTGTCTAAGGGAAACATATGGCAGCTCCCACCCATAGTATAAATAAATATACAGAGAGGAAGGTTCTGTACACACAATAAGCTTACCCTCATACTGTACTGTCTAAGGGAAACATATGGCAGCTCCCACCCATATGTATAAATATACAGAGAAGGAATGTTCTGTACTACACAATAAGCTATACCCTCATACTGTACTGTCTAAGGGAAACATATGGCAGCTCCCACCCATATTATATAATATACAGAGAAGGAATGTTCTTGACACACAATAAGCTATACCCCTCATACTGTACTGTCTAAGAAAACTATGGCAGCTCCCACCCATATGTATAAATATACAAGAAGGAATGTTCTGTACATACAATAAGCTATACCCTCATACTGTACAATCTAAGGAAAACAATATGGCAGCTCCCACCCATATGTATAAATATAAAGAGAAGGAATGTTCTGTACACACAATAAGCTATACCCTCATACTGTACTGTCTATGGGAAACAATATGGCAGCTCCCACCCATATGTATAAATATACAGAGAAGGAATGTTCTATACACACAATAAGCTATACCCTCAAACTGTACTGTCTATGGGAAACAATATGGCAGCTCCCACCCATATGTATAAATATACAGAGAAGGAATGTTCTGTACACACAATAAGCTATACCCTCATACTGTATTGTCTATGGAAAACAATATGGCAGCTCCCATCCATATGTATAATCTAATATCAGAGAAGGAATGTTCTGTACACACAATAAGCTATACCCTCATACTGTCTGTCTATGGGAAACATATGGCAGCTCCCACCCATATGTATAAATATAAATAAACGAAGAGAATGTTTCTTACACAATAAGCTATACCCTCATACTGTCTGTCTAGGAAACAATATGGCAGCTCCCACCCATATGTATAATATAAATATACAGAGAAGAATGTTCTGTACACACAATAAGCTATCCCTCATACTGTACTGTCTAATGATATGGCAAACAAATCAGGACCTCCCACCTATTATAAATATATATACAAGAAGAGAATGTTCTGTACCACATAAGCTATACCCTACATACTGTACTGTCTAAGGGAAACAATTGGCAGCTCCCCCATATGTATAAATATACAGAGAAGGAATGTTTGTACACACAATAAGCTATACCCCATACTGTACTGTCTAGAAACAATATGGCAGCTCCCACCCATATGTATAAAATAATACAGAGAGAATGTTCTGTACAACAATAAGCTATACCCTCATACTGTACTGTCTAGGAAACAATATGGCGCTCCCACCCATATGTATAAATATAATATCAGAGAAGGAATTCTGTACATAAATAAGCTATACCCTCATACTGTACTGTCTAAGGGAACACTATGGCAGCTCCCCCATATGTATAAATATAAATTACAGAGAAGGATGTTCTCACAATAAGCTATCACCCATACTGTACTGTCTAAGGGAAACATATGGCAGCTCCCACCCATATGTATAATATAAATATACAGAGAAGGAATGTTCTGTACACACATAAGCTATACCCTCATACTGTACTGTCTAAGGAAACATATGGCAGCTCCCACCCATATGTATAAATATACAGAGAAGGAATGTTCTGTAACACAATGCTATACCCTCATACTGTACTGTCTAAGGGAAACAATATGGCAGCTCCCACCCTATGTATAAATATACAGAGAAGATGTTCTGTACACACAATAAGCTATACCCTCATACTGTACTGTCTAAGGGAAACATAGGGCAGCTCCCACCCATATGTATAAATAACAGAGAAGGAATGTTCTGTACACTACAATAAGCTATACCCTCATACTGTACTGTCTAAGGGAAACAATATGGCAGCTCCCACCCTATGTATAAATATACAGAGAAGGAATGTTCGTACATACAATAAGCTATACACCCTCATACTGTACTGTCTAAGGGAAACATATGGCAGCTCCCACCCATAGTATAAATATAAATATACAGAGAAGGATGTTCTGTACACACAATAAGCTATACCCTCATACTGTACTGTCTAAGGGAAACATATGGGCAGCTCCCACCCATATGTATAAATATAAATATACAGAGAAGGAATGTTCTGTACATACAATAAGCTATACCCTCATCTGTACTGTCTAAGGGAACCAATATGGCAGCTCCCACCCATATGTATAAATATACGAAGAGAAGAATGTTCTCCTGCTACACCCATAATAGCTATACAACCTCCATACGGGTCTGTCCTCCGGAGAAACAAATCTGGCTACGCTCCCAGCATCATCGTCTAACTCACCCCGTATACAATAAATAAATATACAGAGAAGGAGGTTCTTACAACAATAAGCTTACCTTCTCCTGTACTGTCTAAGGAAACAATGGCACTCCCACCATATTGTATAAATAATACAGAGAAGAATGTTCTGTAACACACAAGCATACCTCACTGTACTGTCTAGGAAACAATATGGCAGCTCCCACCCATATGTATAAAATAACAGAGAAGGAATGTTCTGTACACACATCAAGCCTATACCCCCGTATACTGTACTTTCTAGAGGAAAAAACAATGGCAGCTCCCACCCAGTATAAGATATAAACATATACGAGAGGAATGTTCTGTACCACATAAGCTATACCTCATACTGTACTGTCTAGGGAACACAATTGGCAGCTCCACACTAATATACCGCTATCAAAACCACCCTCACATATCGGCAGCTCCCACACCCATCAATGATAATATCAGAGAATGAAATGTTTATCTGTACACAAGTAAGCCATACCCGATACCCCTCTACTGTACGTGTCTAAGTGCGCAACACAGTAGGAAAGGGACTCTCGTATCCTGTTACCCAGACACAATAAGCGTCCGTACCGAGCCGCCCCGCACTACCTGTACTCTCGTCCCAAGTAAGAGCGAATGACCCAACTATCGCGGCAGCCGCCCCACAACAATAGAGCATACTCCCCTCATACTATGATACACTCCAGCTCCTACACGGTGAAACGAAAGGAGATGTTTTCTGTACACCACCCAAAATAGCTTATATAACCCCCCTCTATGACCTGGGGTACCACCGGTCTTAAGGTTACACTTACTGGACGCTCCCGAACACCCCCATCCGTGTGATACAAATATCTACCACCATACCTACGAGAAAGAATGTTCTCGTACCACCCATACCCCTCTTCCCCTCATCCCCGTTGGCCCACATTACCTAGCGCGTCTAAGGGAAACCAATATGGGCAGAACCTCTGGCAGCTCCACCATATGTAATATTCAAACTAATCTCCTCCGCTACTACTGCACCCGCACAAGGCAACTGTTCCTTTATCACTCGCCCACAGCTAATCTCTACCGCTCTAAGGGAAACATATGGCAGCTCCCACCCTAGGGACGCTCTCCCTCACCCATAGGTAACCCGAATAAACAAGAGGAAGGGGTTATTACACACAATACTATACCCTTTAGACTGTACTGTCTAAGGGAACTCATGTGGCAGCGGTCCCACCCTATGTATAATATAAATATACAGAGAGGATGTTTCTTACACACAATAATCTATACCCTCTACATGTCTGTCTAATAAGGGAAACAATATGGCAGCTCCCACCCATATGTATAAATATAAATATACAGAGAAGGAATGTTCTGTACACACAATAAGCTATACCCTCATACTGTACTGTCTATGGGAAACAATATGGCAGCTCCCACCCATATGTATAAATATAAATATACAGAGAAGGAATGTTCTGTACACACAATAAGCTATACCCTCATACTGTACTGTCTAAGGGAAACAATATGGCAGCTCCCACCCATATGTATAAATATACAGAGAAGGAATGTTCTGTACACACAATAAGCTATACCCTATAATGTACTGTCTAAGGGAAACAATCAGCTGATTGGACAGGGAACTCTGAAATCTTAGCTTCGATTGGCTCTTTCACTATTAAACCACCATCCTACAGGTATATTACCAAACACATAAATCTAGGACAGGAATAATTGGGAAGATCGCTGATAAATCCCTAAATCCCCATATCAGAAGGATAGTCTGTACTCTACCTCCCCACTGATGGTAAAATAAAGGTTTATGGTTTCTCAGCTGTGACATTCATACATTAAATCTGTGCCCCTGTGGAGATGTTTCCTTTTTTGTTGGCTGTCGCAAAATTTACAGAGAATCGATTACTCTTAAACAAACCTCAGGAATACATATTGACGGTTAAAGGGAAACTGCATTAAAAATATTAACACATTAATTGAGGTTAAATAAACACATACGTCCATCTTGTCCAAACCTTTATGCCTCCCTCTTTAACCCTAATTAGAAAGTATCCCGTAATAAACAGAACTACAGTATATGTATTATTACCAGTTACCTCATTATTATATATTATCCCCGTACCAACCAGAACTACAGTATATGTATTAATACCAGTAATTCTCAATATTATATAGTATCCCAGTACCAACCAGAACTACAGTATATGTATTAATACCAGAAATTCTCAATATTATATAGTATCCCAATACCAACCAGAACTACAGTATATGTATTAACACCAGTAATTCTCAATATTATATAGTATCCCTGTACCAACCAGAACTACAGTATATGTATTAATACCAGTAATTCTCAATATTATATAGTATCCCCGTACCAACCAGAACTACAGTATATGTATTAACACCAGTAATTCTCAATATTATATAGTATCCCTGTACCAACCAGAACTACAGTATACGTATTAACACCAGTAATTCTCAATATTATATAGTATCCCTGTACCAACCAGAACTACAGTATATGTATTAATACCAGTAATTCTCAATATTATATAGTATCCCCGTACCAACCAGAACTACAGTATATGTATTAACACCAGTAATTCTCAATATTATATAGTATCCCTGTACCAACCAGAACTACAGTATATGTATTAATACCAGTAATTCTCAATATTATATAGTATCCCCGTACCAACCAGAACTACAGTATATGTATTAACACCAGTAATTCTCAATATTATATAGTATCCCGGTGCCAACCAGAACTACAGTATATGTATTAATACCAGTAATTCTCAATATTATATAGTATCCCTGTACCAACCAGAACTATATATATTAATACCAGTAATTCACAATATTATTTAGTTTTAGAAACTTATCTAGGCCATTTTTAAAGCTATTCAATGAACTAGCCATTACCACCTCTGCTGGAAGACAGTTCCACAGTTTCACCTTTCTCACTGTAAAGAAAACTTTCCTAACCTGAAGATGAAACTTCTTTTCTTCCAACCTTAAAGGATGTCCACGTGTCCTCTGATATGACCTATTAGTGAACAATGCACCAGAGAGTTTATTGTAAGGCGGCCCATTAATATATTTGTATAAGGTGATCATATCCCCATGAAAACGTCGCTTCTCTTATGTAAACAGCCCTAACTAGTCTTATCTGCCTGCATTGTTAAGCCCCTCCATTTCCCTTATTATACCGTATATACTCTAATATAAGTCGATTTGAGTATAAGCCGAGGTACTTATTTTTACCTTAAAAACGAGCAAAACTGATTGACTCATTGATATTCCTCATTTATACCCTTCATATTATTACAGTCCCTGCTATAAGGACTAGGATTCTCTATAGTGTATACAGAGTGAATATTCCTCATTTATACCCTTCATATTATTACAGTCCCGCTATAAGGACTGGATTCTCTATAGTGTATACAGAGTGAATTTCCTCATTTATACCCTTTATTATTACAGTCCCTGCTATAAGGACTAGGATTCTCTATAGTGTATACAGAGTGAATATTCCTCATTTATACCCTTCATATTATTACAGTCCCTGTTATAAGGACTAGGATTCTCTATAGTGTATACAGAGTGAATATTCCTCATTTATACCCTTCATATTATTACAGTCCCTGCTATAAGGACTAGGATTCTCTATAGTGTATACAGAGTGAATTTCCTCATTTATACCCTTCATTATTACAGTCCCTGCTTAAGGACTAGGATTCTCATGTGTATACAGAGTGAATATTCCTCATTTATACCCTTCATATTATTACAGTCCTGTATAAGGACTAGGATTCTCTATAGGTATACAGAGTGGAATATCCTCATTTATACCCTTCGATATTTTACAGTCCTGCTATAAGGACTAGGATTCTCTATAGCGTATACAGAGTGAATATTCTCATTTATACCCTCATATTAGTACAGTCCTGCTGTAAGGACTAGGATTCTCTATAGTGTATACAGAGTGAATATTCCTCATTTATACCCTTCATATTATTACAGTCCCCGCTATAAGGACTAGGATTCTCTATAGCTGTATACAGAGTGAATTTTCCTCATTATACCTTCTTATATTACAGTCCCCGCTAAAGGACTGGATTCTCTATAGCGTATACAGAGTGAATGTTCCTCATTTATACCCTTCGTATTATTACAGTCCTGCTATAAGGACTAGGATTCTCTATAGGTATACAGTGTGAATATTCCTCATTTATACCCTTGTATTATTACAGTCCCTGCTATAAGGACTGGATTCTCTATAGCGGTATACAAGAGTGAATGTTCCTCATTTATACCCTTCGTATTATTACAGTCCCGCTTAAGGACTAGGATTCTCTATAGCGATACAGAGTGAATATTCCTCATTTATACCTTCGTATTATTACAGTCCGCTAAAGGACTAGGATTCTCTATGCGTATTACAGAGTGAATATTCCTATTTATACCTTCATATTATTACAGTCCCCGCTATAAGGACTAGGATTCTCTATAGCGTATACAGAGTGAATATTCCTCATTTATACCCTTCGTATTATTACAGTCCCACTATAAGGACTAGGATTCTCTATAGGGTATACAGAGTGAATATTCCTCATTTATACCTTCATATTATTACAGTCCCGCTATAAGGACTAGGATTCTCTATAGTGTATACAGAGTGAATATTCCTCATTTATACCCTTCATATTATTACAGTCCCTGCTATAAGGACTAGGATTCTCTATATTGTATACAGAGTGAATATTCTCATTTATACCCTTCATATTATTACAGTCCCGCTATAAGGACTAGGATTCTCTATAGTGTATACAGAGTGAATATTCCTCATTTATACCCTTCATTATTACAGTCCCCGCTATAAGGCTAGGATTCTCTATAGTGTATCAGAGTGAATATTCCTCATTTACCCTTGATATTATTACAGTCCCTGCTATAGGACTAGGATCTCTATAGTGTATACAGAGTGAATATTCCTCATTTATACTCTTATATTATTACAGTCTGCTATAAGGACTAGGATTCTCTATAGTGTATACAGAGTGAATATTCCTCATTTATACCTTCTATTATTCAGTCCCTGCTATAGGACTAGGATTCTTATAGTGAATTACAGAGTGAATATCCCTCATTTATACCCTTCGTATTATTACAGTCCTGCTATGGACTAGGTTCTCTATAGGTATACAGAGTGAATATCCTCATATTATACCTTCATATTATTACAGTCCCCGCTA
The DNA here is from genome assembly GCA_019447015.1 of Hymenochirus boettgeri. NCBI lineage: Eukaryota > Metazoa > Chordata > Amphibia > Anura > Pipidae > Hymenochirus > Hymenochirus boettgeri. The sequence continues at coordinate 4,460,529 of CM033475.1, read as the reverse complement.
TAAGGACTAGGATTCTCTATAGCGTATACAGAGTGAATATCCCTCATTATACCCTTCGTATTATTACAGTCCCTGCTATAAGGACTAGGATTCTCTATAGTGTATACAGAGTGAATATTCCTCATTTATATCCTTCATATTATTACAGTCCCTGCTATAAGGACTAGGATTCTCTATAGCGTATACAGAGTGAAATCCCTCATTTATACCCTTCGTATTATTACAGTCCCTGCTATAATGACTAGGATTCTCTATAGTGAATACAGAGTGAATATTCCTCATTATATCCTTATATTATTACAGTCCCCGCTATAAGGACTAGGATTCTCTATAGTGAATACAGAGTGAATATCCTCATTTATACCCTTCATATTATTACAGTCCGCTATAAGGACTAGGATTCTCATAGTGAATTACGAGTGAATATTCCTCATTTATATCCTTCATATTATTACAGTCCCTGCTTAAGGACTAGGATTCTCTATAGCGTATACAGAGTGAATACCCTCATTTATACCCTTCGTATTATTACATCTGCTATAAGGACTAGGATTCTCTCTATAGCGTATACAGAGTGATATTCCTCATTTATACCCTTCATATTATTACAGTCCCTGCTATAAGGACTAGGATTCTCTATAGTGAATACAGAGTGAATATCCCTCATTTATACCTTCATATATTACAGTCCCTGCTATAAGGACATAGGATTCTCTATAGGTATACAGAGTGAATATTCCTCATTTATACCCTTCATATTATTACAGTCCCTGCTATAAGGACTAGGATTCTCTATAGTGTATCTCAGAAACAGAAAAGAAAGGTAGTACTCTGCTTGTGATATCTTCCCAAAAAATCACATATAATAGCTAAATTGCTAAATATTATAACAATATTAATATCTAAGTGATATAAAAAATACAATGATCAAATATGGTGGCCAGCCACAATAATCTACAATGTAACAACCCATACACAAAAATATCTATAATAGATATAAATTAATATATAATATATATTAGACAAATAACTCTGTGGATAACCCACATTTAAATGCTAAAACATATAGATAAAGTACATAGACATAAAAACCATCAATAAAAAGCTCTAAAAAAAGCTATATTAAGCCAAGTCTATGTTCAATCAGTGAATAATCACTCATTGCGGTGGATGCGAAACAATCGAATCGGTAAATTAAACATCACTAAAAGTCCCGAAGGTGTGCGCACACCAAAAATGTAACTAGCCGGAATGTAAAGCTGGAGGGTTAAGTTAAAAAAAGACTTATACACACCGTACCCCTGTAGTGATTGGATAGTTGGGCCTTGTCTAGATGGTTCCCTGGACTTATTATATATCAGGTCCGTGCGTGAAAGAAACTTGGGATCCCCATGCATCAACTGACGAATAGGTCCGTATACCAGCGTCTCCCAGGATATGTATCCAGTCTTCTGGGTTAGTTCAGGGCGCTCCAAGATAGTTCAATCACTCGGGCACAACGTCTCAGTTATTTCCAGTTTCAACAAACCCCGGTCAACGTCACTTCCCTGCGTCTTGCTACGCGTTTCGCTATCACTAGCTTCATCAGGCATGACGAGTCCCGCTATAAGGACTAGGATTCTCTATAGTGTATACAGAGTGAATATTCCTCATTTATACCCTTCATATTATTACAGTCCCTGTTATAAGGACTAGGATTCTCTATAGTGTATACAGAGTGAATATTCCTCATTTATACCCTTCATTATTACAGTCCCCGCTATAAGGACTAGGATTCTTATAGTGTATACAGAGTGAATATTCCTCATTTTATACCTTCATATTATTACAGTCCCTGTATAAGGACTAGGATTCTCTATAGTGTATACAGAGTGAATATTCCTCATTTATACCCGTTATATTACAGTCCCGCTATAAGGACTAGGATTCTCTATAGGTATACAGAGTGAATATTCCTCATTTATACCTTCGTATTATTACATCTCCTGATAAGGACTAGGTTCTCTATAGTGTATACAGAGCGAATATCCTCATTTATACCCTTCATATTATTACAGTCCCTGCTATAAGGACTAGGATTCTCTATAGTGTATACAGATGGAATATTCTCATTTATACCCTTCGATTATTACAGTCCCTGCTATAAGGACTAGGATTCTCTATAGTGTATACAGAGTGAAATATCTATTATACCCTTCATTATTACAGTCCCTGCTATAAGGAACTAGGATTCTATATAGTGTATACAGAGTGAATATTCCTCATTTATACCCTTCATATTATACAGTCCCTGCTATAAGGACTAGGATTCTCTATAGTGTAACAGAGTGATATTCCTCATTTATACCTTCATATTATTACAGTCCCTGCTATAAGGACTAGGATTTCTATAGTGTATACAGAGCGAATATTCCTCATTTATACCCTTCATTTATTACAGTCCTGCTATAAGGACTGGATTCTCTATAGTGTATACAGAGGGAATATTCCTATTTATACCCTTATATTATTACAGTCCCTGCTATAGGACTAGAATTCTCTATAGGGATACAGAGGAATATTCCTCATTTATACCCTCTATTATTACAGTCCCGCTATAAGGACTAGGATTCTCTATAGTGTATACAGAGGAATATTCTCATTTATACCCTTCATATTATCAGTCCCGCTTATAAGGACTAGGATTCTCTATAGTGTATACAGAGTGAATATTCATTCATTATACCTTCATATTATTACAGTCCCCGCTATAAGGACTAGGATTCTCTATAGTGGATTACAGAGTGAATATTCCTCATTTAACCCTTCATTATTATTACAGTCCCTGCTAAGGACTAGGATTTTATAGTGTATACAGAGTGAATATTCCTATTTATACCTCTTATTATTTCAGTCCCTGCTATAAGGACTAGGATTCTATAGTGTAAAAGAGTGAATATTCCTATTTATACCTTTATATATTTACAGTCCCTGCTATAAGGACTAGGATTTCTCTATAGTGTATACAGGTGAATATTCCTCATTTTACCCTTCTATTATACGTCCTGTATAAGGACTAGGATTTCTATAGTGTATACAGAGTGAATATTCCTCATTTTACCCTTCATATTATTACGTCCCTGCTATAGGACTAGGATTCTCTAAGTGTATACAGAGTGAATATTCCTCATTATACCCTTCTATTATTACAGTCCCTGCTATAAGGACTAGGATTCTTTATAGTGTATACAGAGTGAATATTCCTCATTTATAACCTTCTATTATTACAGTCCCTGCTAAGGACTAGGATTCTATAGTGTATACAGAGTGAATATTCCTCATTTATACCCTTCATATTATTACAGTCCCTGCTATAAGGACTAGGATTCTCTATAGGAACAGAGTGAATATTCCTCATTATACCCTTCATATTATTACAGTCCCTGATAAGGACTAGATTCTCTATAGTGTATACAGAGTGAATATTCCTCATTATACCATTCATATTATACAGTCCTCTTAGTAAGTTTCAGAAATATTAAGGATATTTACTGTAAAGGCTAGGATTCTTTATAGTGATACAGAGGAATATTCCTCATTTATACCCTTCATATATTACAGTCCCTGCTATAAGGACTAGGATTCTCTATAGTGTATACAGAGTGAATATTCCTCATTTATTACCCTTCATATTATTACAGTCCTGCCTATAAGGCTAGGATTCTCTATAGTGTATACAGAGTGAATATTCCTCATTATACCCTTCTTATTATTACGTCCCTGATAGGACTAGGATTCTTATAGTGTATACAGAGGGATATTCCTCATTTATACCCTTCATATTATTACAGCCCTGCGTAAGGACTAGGATTCTTATAGGTATACAGAGTGAATATTCCTCATTTATACCCTTCATATTATTACAGTCCCTGCTATAAGGACTAGGATTCTCTATGTGTATACAGAGTGAATATTTCCTTATTTATACCCCTCATATTTTACAGTCCCTGCTTAAGGACTAGGATTCTCTATAGTGTATACAGAGTGAATATTCCTCATTTATACCTTCATATATTACAGTCCCGCTATAAGGATATAGATTCTCTATAGTGAATACAGGTGAATATTCCTATTATACCCTTCATATTATTACAGTCCCTGCTATAAGGACTAGGATTCTCTAGAGTGTATACAGAGTGAATATTCCTCATTTATACCATTCATATTATTACAGTCCCTTCTATAAGGAATAGGATTCTCTATAGTGAATACAGAGTGAATATTCCTCATTTATAGCATTCATATTATTACAGTCCCTACTATAAGGACTAGGATTCTCTATAGTGAATACAGAGTGAATATTCCTCATTTATACCCTTCATATTATAACAGTCCCTGCTGTAAGGTCTAGGATTCTCTATAGTGTATACAGAGTGAATATTCCTCATTTATACCCTTCATATTATAACAGTCACTGCTATAAGGACTAAGATTATCTATAGTGAATACTGATAGAAAAAAAAAACAGTTTAGCCTTTTTGGCATCCTCTATAACCTTTTCAGTCTCATTAATTAATGGTCCCACATTCTCAGACATCATCTTTTTACTATTGATATACTTAAAAATTTGGGGGTTAAACTTGCTTTGTTCTGGTATCCGTAATTCCTTTTCTATTTCTGTCTGGACATAGGACATATCACCGCCGTTGATAATTGCCTTGAGTGTGGTGTCCATCAGTAATATCGGCCCATATTCTTTATTGAACTGGCTCAAATTTTGTGCGATCATCACAATTCGACATTGGCTGATGAAATGGTTTTCCTGCACATTCTATATTATCTTTACAGCTTTCAACCCCTACTAGTGCGATAAAGCATTACCATTACCATTATTGACCCTTTATAAATTTGTCTCTAAATATCCTGCCTTTATAAAAATGTAAAAAACACACCTGAATTAAAAGCAGTGAGCATGTTCAAGCCCATTGGGTGTGGGTAGAGTGTGGTTCAATAAAGCATAAACCAGTCTTCAGCCTTCACTTTGGTTCAGCGGCGCTAGCTTGTATAATGTTATAAAAGCCTCACATAAGTTAAGGTATTTACTTACGGGATGCCATGATAACATAAAAATTCCCGAAGTCTCTCCTCTACTTATTTCCAACTTACTAGAACAGACAAATGTAACTAGCTCTTCTCGGAATACATTTAGAACAAGTTTTCAAGCCTTTTTATTTAACAAAATCTTCATACTAGACTTTACATAAATATTAGATAAAATAAAACAAGAGCAGCAAGTTAGCTATTGAAGAGGATTGAACACACAGCTTAAAACTCCACTGGGTTAGGTAATAGGGCAACATTGGAAAGAAATTGTTCCAAAAGATATTCCTAGAGACCGCTCTCTCTCTGTGCTCTAAAGTGGCAATACCTGCACAACTTGTTTGGGAGTTTCCAACCTCTAGAGATTAGGTGCAGAGCCCAAGTCCCAGTGCAGGTAACACAGCTACCCCAGACTAGAAATCATATTAAACCAGTAATTATTTTTCTTTCTTGGTGCAATGGGGGGTGGTGTTTAAAGGTGGGTACCCAGGGAAACTGCCCCCTCTGCCCTGTAATAAAAATAAACCCACCCAAACATCTGGTTATAATAGGGTTTGCTACTGTATTGGGTAAGTGAACTGACCTCTGCCCCTGTTTTATGCAATACAGGCAACACATATGAGATATATCCAATGTAAATATAACTGTCTGTCTGCAGGGTGACTTCATTTTATTAAGCTGTATGGACAGTATTGTATGTATAACAGTTGGCAGTACGGTGGCTCAGTGGAAAGCACTGATGCCTTGCAGCATCACGAATACACCCTCGGAACATCTGCAAGGAGTTTGTATGATCTCCCCGTGCTGCGTGGGTTTCCCCCACAATTATAAAGACATACTGTTAGGTTGTATGTGTAAAATAAATGTGCTTAGATTGTAAGCTCTTCGGGGCCTGATGTGAATGTATCCATGTAACTGTAAAGCTCTACGGAAGATGTTGGCGCTATAAAAAAGCCACAAAAATAATATGTACAATGCTGTATGTATAACTATGTACAGGGTTGTATGTATACATGTATATACAGGGTTGTATGTATACATGTATAACTGTATGTACAGCATTGAACGTATACATGTATAACAGTGTGTACAGCGTTTTATGTATACATGTAGAACTGTAAGTGTTGTATGTATACATGTGCAACTGTATGTACAGCATGTGTATACATGTATAACTATGTAAAGCGTTGTATGTATACATGTTTACCTGTATGTGTAGCATTGTATGTATATATGTTTGCCTGTATGTACAGTGTTATTAATAAAACTGCATGTACAGAGTTGTTTGTATGTATACAAGTATAACTATGAACAGCAATGTACAGTATGTATGGAAAACAGTATGTACAGTGTTGTATGTATGCATAGTTGTATATAAAGGGTTGTATGCATGCACAAATATGTACAGGGTTGTATGAATGTATGCATACCAATATGGACAGAGATGTATGTATGTATGTATACCTGTACCTAAAATCTTGTATGTATGTATAACTGCATGTACAATGTTGTATTTATGTATAACTCTGTGTACAATGTTGTTTGTATAATTATGTACAATGTTACATGTATGAATATGGAACTGTATGTACAATATTTCAACTGAAAATCCACATAGGACTGTACCATCTTGGTCATTGTTAGCTGCTCCTGACACAGGTAGTGTAAGAATTACAGTACTAAATGGCGATGGCCTGAGGTTAGACACACACAGCCACAAGTGTAGGTGGAGGGGTTGGTCCATGTGTGTAGGTGGGGGGTGGTTGGGTCCATATGTTTAGGTGTGTGTGTGTGTGGGGGCGGGTTGGTACAATATGTGTAGGTGTGTGGGGGGGTCCATATGTGTAGGTGTGTGTGTGGGGATTGTCTATATGTGTAGGTGTGTGTGGGGGATTGGTCCATATGTGTAGGGGTGTGTGTGGGGGGGTTGGTCCATATGTGTAGGTGTGTGTGTGGGGGGATTGGTCCATATGTGTAGGTGTGTGGGGGGGATTGTGTCCATATGGGTAGGTGGGTGGGTGGGGGGGTTGGTCCATAGGTGTAGGGGTGTGTGTGGGGGGATTGGTCCATATGTGTAGTTGGTGGGGGGGATGGTCCTAGTGTAGGTGTGGGGTGGGGGGGGTTGGTCCATATGTGTATGTGTGTGGGTGGGGGGGTTGGTCCATATGTGTAGGTGTGTGTGGCAGGATTGGTCCATATGTGTAGGGTGTGTGGGTGGGGGATTGGTCCATATGTGTAGGGGTGTGTGTGGAGGGGATTGGTACATATGTGTAGGTGTGTGGGGGGATTGGTCCATATGTGTAGGTTGTGTGTGTGTGTGGGGGGGGTTGGTCCATATGTGTCGTGTGTGTGGGGGGATTTGTTCATATGTGTAGGTGTGTGGGTGGGGGGTTGGTCCATATGTGTAGGTGTGTGTGAGGGGGATTGGTCCATATGTGTAGGTGTGTGGGTGGGGGGTTGGTCCATATGTGTAGTGTTTGTGGGGGGATTGGTCCATATGTGTAGGTGTGTGTGGAGGGGATTGGTCCATATGTGTAGGTTGGGGTGTGGGGATTGGTCCATATGTTTAGGTTGTGTATGTGGGGGGATTGGTCCATATGTGTACGTGTGTGTGGGGGATTGGTCCATATGTGTAGGTGTGTGGTGGGGGGGATTGGTCCATATGTTGTAGGTGTGTGGGTGGGGATTGGTCCATATGTGTAGGTGTGTGTGGGGGGGGATTGGTCCATATGTGTAGGTTTGGTGGCGGGGGGGTTGGTCCATATGTGTAGGTGTGTGGGTGGGGGGGGATTGGTCCATATGTGTACGTGTGTGTGTTGTGTGTGGGGGTTGGTCCATAGGTGTAGGTTTGTGTGGGGGGGGGTTGGTCCATATGTAGGTGTGTGGGTGGGGGGGGATTGGTCCATATGTGTAGGGGTGTGTGTGAGGGATTGGTACATATGTGTAGGTGTGTGGGGGGGGATTGGTCCATATGTGTAGGTTTGGGTGTGTGTGGGGGGGTTGGTCCATATGTGTAGATGTGTGGGTGCGGGGATTGGTCCATATGGTAGGGTGTGTGTGGGGGGATTGGTCCTATGTGTAGGTGTGTTGGGGGGATTGGTCCATATGTGTAGGTGTGTGGTGGGGGATTGGGTCCATATGTGTAGGTTTGGTGTGGGTGGTCCATATGTGTAGGTGTGTGTGGGGGATTGGTCCATATGTGTAGGTGTGTGGTGGGGGGATTGGTCCATATGTGTAGTTGTGGTGATGTGGGGGGGTTGGTTGGTCCATATGTGTAGATGTGTGTGGGGGGATTGGTCCATATGTGTAGGTTTTGTGTGGGGGGTTGGTCCAATGTGTAGGTATGTGTGTATGTGGGGGGGTTGGTCCATATGTGTTGGTGTGTGTGGGGGGGATTGGTCCATATGTGTAGGTGGTGGTGTGTAGTGTAGGGGGATGGTCCATACGTGTAGGGGAGATGTTGGTTCATATGTGTAGTGGGGTTGGTCCATATTGTGTGTGGGGGGTCCTATGTGTAAGGGGGGTGGTCCATATGTGTAAGGGGGGTGGTCCATATGTGTAGGGAGTATTGGTCCATAGGTGTAGGGAGTATTGGTCCATATGTGTAGGGGTATTGGCTCTACATGTGTAGGAAGTATTGGTCTACATGTGTAGGAGGGCTGGTCCAAAGGTGTAGGGGGGGTTGGTCCATATGTGTAGGGGGTGTTGGTCCATATGTGTAGGGGGGGTTGGTCCATATGTGTAGGGGGTTGGTCCATATGTGTAGGGGGTTGGTCCATATGGTAGGGGGGTTGGTCCATGTGTGTAGGGGGGGATGGTCCATATGTGTAGGGGGGATGGTCCTATGGTAGGTGGGGTGGTCATATGTAGGGGGGGTCATATTGGGGGGTGGTCCATATGTGTAGGGGGGGTTGGTCCTATGTGTAGGGGGGTTGGTGGGTCCATATGTGTAGGGGGGGTTGGTCCATATGTGTAGGGGGGTTGGTCCATATGTGTAGGGGGGGTTTGGTCCATGTGTAGGGGGTTGGTCCATATGTGTAGGGGGGGTGGTCCATATGTGTAGGGGGTTGGTCTGGGTTGGTCCATATGTGTAGGGGGGGTTGGTCCATAGTGTGGGGGGGTTGGTCCATATGTGTAGGGGGTTGGTCCATGTGTGTAGGGGGCTTGGTCCATATGTGTAGGGGGGGTTGGTCCATATGTGTAGGTGGGTTGGTCCATATGTGTATGGGAGGGGGGGTAGGAGGGATGTGTAGGGGGTTGGTCCATATGTGTAGGGGGGGTTGGTCATGTGTGTAGGGGGGTGTCATATGTTAGGGGGGGTGGTCCATATGTGTAGGGGGGGTGGTCACTGATGTTAGGGGGGGTGGTCATATGTGTAGGGGGGTTGGTCCATAGTGTGGGGGTGTGGTCCATAGTGTAGGGGGGTTGGTCCATATGGGGGGTGTAGGGGGGGGTTGGGTCCATATGTGTAGGGGGGTTGGTCCATATTTGTAGGGGGGGTTGGTCCATATTTGTAGGGGGGTGGTCGGGGGTGGTCCATATGTGTAGGGGGGGTTGTCCATATGTGTAGGGGGGGGTTGGTCCATTGTTAGGGGGAGGAGGGGGGTGGGGGGGTTGGTCCATGTGTGTAGGGGTGGTCCGTGTGTAGTGGGGGGGGTTGGCCTAGTGTAGGGGGGGTTGGTCATTGTAGGGGGGGTTGGTCCATATGTGTAGGGGGGGTTGGTCCATATGTGTAGGGGGGAGGTTGGTCCATCTGTGTAGGGGGAGGTTGGTCCATAAGTGTAGTGGGGGTTGGTCCATATGTGTAGGGGGGATGTTGGTTCATATTGTGGGGGGGTTGGTCATATTTGTAGGGGGTGTGGTCCATATGTGTAGGGGAGATGTTTGTTCATATGTGTAGGGGGGTTGGTCCATATGTGTGGTGGGGGGTCCTATGTGTAGGGGGTGGTCTACATGTGTAGTAGGGTTGGTTCCAAGGTGTAGGGGGGGTTGTCCATATGTGTAGGGGGGGTTGTCCATTGTGTAGGGGGGGGTTGGTCCATATGTGTAGGGGGGTGTTGGTCCATATGTGTAGGGGGAGTTTGGTCCATATGTGTAGGGGGGGTTGGTCCATATGTGTAGGGGGATATGGGTTCATATGTGTTAGGGGGGTTGGTCCATATGTGTGCCAGGGGGGGGGGTCCATATGTGTAGGGGGGTGGTCCTATGAGGGTGGTCTAGTGTAGGGGGGTTGGTCCATATGTGTAGGGGGGTGTCCATATGTGTAGGGGGTTGGTCCATATGTGTAGGGGGGGTGGTCCATATTTGTAGGGGGGTTGGTCCATATGTGTAAGGGGGTTGGTCCATATGTGTAAGGGGTTGGTCCATATGTGTAAGGGGGTTGGTCCATATGTGTAGGGGGTTTGGTCCATATGTGTAAGGGGGTTGGTCCATATTTGTAGGGGGGGTTGGTCCAATAGTGTAGGAAGTATTGGTCCATATGTGTAGGGGGTTTGATCCATAAGTGTAGGGAGTATTGATCCATATGTGTAGGGGGGGTTGGTCCATAGGTGTGTGGGGGGGTCCATTGTTAGGGGTGGTCCGATGTGGGGAGGGGTTGTCCATAGAGGTTCCTTGGTAGAGTGGGGGTTGGTCCAATGTGTAAGGGGGGTTGGTCCATATGTTTAGGGGGGTTGTCCATATGTGTAAAGGGGGTTGGTCAATATGTTGTAGGGGGGTTGGTCCATATGTGTAGGGGGGGTTGGTCCATAGTGTAGGGGGGGTTGGTCCATATGTGTAGGGGGGTTGGTCCATATGTGTAAGGGGGTTGGTCCATAGTGTAAGGGGGTTGGTCCATATGTAAGGGTGGTTTGGTCCATATGTGAGGGGTTGGTCCATATGTGTAAGGGGGTTGGTCCATATGTGTAAGGGGGTTGGTCATATGTGTAAGGGGGATGGTCCATTATTTGTAGGGGGGGTTGTCCATAAGTGTAGGAAGTATTGGTCCATATGTGTAGGGGGTTTGATCAATAAGTGTAGGGAGTATTGATCCATATGTGTAGGGGGGGTTGGTCCATATGTGTAGGGGGGTTGGTCCATATGTGTGTGGGGGGTCCATATGTAAGGGGTGGTCCATATGTGTAGGGGGTTGGTCCATATTGTGGGAGTATTGGTCCATATGTGTAAGGGGGGTTGGTCCATATGTTTAGGGGGGTTGTCCATATGTGAGAGGAGGGTTGGTCCATATGTGTTAGGGGGGGTTGGTCCTATGTGTAGGGGGGGGTTGGTCCATATGTGGGGGTTGGTCCATATGTGTAGGGGGGTTGGGGTCCATATATGTAGGGGGGGTTGGTCCATATGTGTAGGGGGGATGTTGGTTCATATGTGTAGGGGGTTGGTCCATATTTGTAGGGGGTTTGGTCCATAGTGTTAGGGGAGATGTTGGTTCATAGTGTAGGGGGGTTGGTCCATATGTGTGTGGGGGTGTCTATATGTTGTAAGGGGAGTGGTCCATATGTGTAAGGGGGGTAGTCCAATGTGTAGGGGGGTTTGGTCCATATGTGTAGGGGGGTTGGTCCATATGTGTAGGGGGGGGGTTAGTCCATATGTGTGGGAGTATTGGTCTACATATGTAGGAGGGTTGGTCCAAAGGTGTGGGGGGGTGTTGTCCATATGTGTAGGGAGTATTGGTCTACATATGTAGGAGGGTTGGTCCAAAGGTGTAGGGGGGGTGTCCATATGTGTAGGGGGTTGGTCCATATGTGTAGGGGGGGGTTGGTCCTATGTGTAGGGGATGTTGGTCCATATGTGTAGGGGGGATGTTGGTCCATATGTGTAGGGGGGATGTTGGTCCTATGTGTAGGGGATATGGGTTCATATGTGTAGGAGGGGTTGGTCCATATGTGTAGGGGGGGTGGTCCATATGTGTAGGGGGGTGGTCCATATGTTGTAGGGGGGTTGGTCCATATGTGTAGGGGGGTTGTCCATATGTGTAAGGGGGTGGTCCATATGTGTAAGGGGGTTGGTCCATATGTGTAAGGGGGTTTGGTCCATATGTGTAAGGGGGTTGGTCCATATGTGTAAGGGGTTGGTCCATATTTGTAGGGGGGGTTGGTCCATAAGTGTTAGGAAGTATTGGTCCATATGTGTAGGGGGTTTGATCCATAAGTGTAGGGAGTATTGATCCATATTGTAGGGGGGGTTGGTCCATATGTGTGTGGGTGGGTCCATATGTGTAAGGGGGTTGGTCCATATGTGTAGGGGGGGTGGTCCATATTGTAGGAGTATTGGTCCATATGTGTAAGGGGGGTTGCCATATGTTTAGGGGGGTTGTCCATATGTGTAGAGGGGTTGGTCAATATGTGTAGGGGGGGTTGTTGTCCATATGTGTAGGGGGGGTTGGTCCATATTGTAGGGGGGGTTGGTCCATATGTGTAGGGGGGTTGGTCCATATGTGTAGGGGGGTTGGTCCATATGTGTAAGGGGGTTGGTCCATATGTGTAAGGGGGTTGGCTCCATATTGTAAGGGGGTTGGTCCATATGTGTAAGGGGGTTGGTCCATATGTGTAGGGGGTTGGTCCATATGTGTAGGGGGTTGGTCCATATGTGTAAGGGGGTTGGTCCATATGTGTAGAGGGGTTGGTCCATATTTGTAGGGGGGTTGGTCCATAGTGTAGGAAGTATTGGTCCATATGTGTAGGGGGTTTGATCCATAAGTGTAGGGAGTATTGATCCATATGTGTAGGGGGGGTTGGTTCCATATGTGTAGGGGGTTTGGTCCATAGGTGTGTGGGGGGTCCATATGTGTAAGGGGGTTGGTCCATATGTGTAGGGGGGTTGGTCCATAATTGTAGGAGTATTGGTCCATATGTGTAAGGGGGGTTTGGTCCCATATGTTAGGGGGGGTTGTCCATATGTGTAAGAGGGTTGGCCATATGTGTAGGGGGGTTGGTCCATATGTGTAGGGGGGGTTGGTCCATAGTGTAGGGGGGTTGGTCCATATGTGTAGGGGGGGTTTGTCCATATGTGTAGGGGGATGTTGGTTCATATGTGTAGGGGGGTTGGTCCATATTTAGGGGGTTGGTCCATATGTGTAGGGGGAGATGTTGGTTCATATGTGTAGGGGGGTGTGGTCCATATGTGTGTGGGGGGTCTATAGTGTAAGGGGAGTGGTCCATATGTGTGGGGGGTAGTCCATATGTGTAGGGGGGTTGGTCCATATGTTAGGGGGGTTGGTCCATATGTGTAGGGGGGGGGGTTAGTCCATATGTGTAGGGAGTATTGGTCTACATATGTAGGAGGGTTGGTCCAAAGGTGTAGGGGGGGTTGTCCATATTGTAGGGGGGTAGGGGGGGTTGGTCCAATGTGTAGGGGGGGGTTGGTCCATATGTTTAGGGGGGGTTGGTCCATATGTGTGGGGGGGTTGGTCCATATGTGTAGGGGGGGGTGGTCCATATGTGTAGGGGGGATGTTGGTCCATATGTGTGAGGGGGATGTTGGTCCATATGTTGTAGGGGGGATGTTGGTCCATTGGTAGGGGGGATGTTTGGTCCATATGTGTAGGGGGGGATGTTGGTCCATATGTGTAGGGGGGATGTTGGTCCTATGTGTAGGGGGGATGTTGTGTTCATATGTGGTAGGGGGGGTTGGTCCATTTTGTAGGGGGGTTTGGTCCATATGTGTAGGGGAGATGTTGGTTCATATGTGTAGGGGGGTTGGTCCCTATGTGTGTGTGGGGGGTCCATATGTGTAAGGGGGGTAGTCCATATGTGTAGGGGGTGTCCATATGTGTAGGGAGTATTAGTCCATATGTGTGTGGGGGGTTAGTTCATATGTGTAGGGAGTATTGGTTCTACATGTGTAGGGGGTTGGCCCAAAGGTGTAGGGGGAGTTGGTCCATATGTGTAAGGGGTTGGTCCATATTTGTAGGGGGGTTGGTCATATTTGTAGGGGGAGTTGGTCCATATTTGTAGGGGGGGTTGGTCCATATTGTAGGGGGTGTTGGTCCATATGTGTAGGGGGTTGGTCCATATTTGTAGGGGGGTTTGTCCATAAGTGTAGGAAGTATTGGTCCATATGTGTAGGGGGTTTGATCCATAAGTGTAGGGAGTATTGGTCCATATGTGTAGGGGGGGCTGGTCCATATGTGTAGGGGGGTTGGTCCATAATTGTAGGGAGTATTGGTCCATATGTGTAGGGGGTTGGTCCATATGTATGTGGGGGGTCCATATGTGTAAGGGGGTTGGTCCATATGTGTGGGGGGATTGGTTCATTGTTAGGGGGACAGTAGACATACAGGGCCTGGTATACAGTGGGTGTGACACGGTGAGGGGACCGGTAATTCCCCCAATAAACTGTCAGCTCCCTTCCCACCGGTACCGCTCACCTTTCTCTTTAAGGCTTTGCAGGATTTCCCGGTCTTTCTCCTCCCGGGGGTCGCTCATGGTCACAGCCCAGCCGGTGTCACACTGGGAAAGATGCCGGCACCCGGAAGTGGGATGTGGGAATACGGGCGGGGACATGGGCGGGGCTTGTGAATCACCTGTCAGTGCGGGCACGAGATCTCAGTCATCAGGATTATATCTTATTGTAATATTATATTATTATATCTTATTGTAATATATTATTATATCTTATTGTAATATATTATTATATCTTATTGTAATATTATATTATTATATCTTATTGTAATATATTATTATATCTTATTGTAATATATTATTATATCTTATTGTAATATATTGTTATTATATCTTATTGTAATATATTGTTATTATATCTTATTGTAATATTATATCTTATTGTAATATTATATTATATCTTATTGTAATATATTATATCTTATTGTAATATATTATATCTTATTGTAATATATTATATCTTATTGTAATATATTATTATATCTTATTGTAAAATTATATTATTATTATTATAAATTATTGTAATATATATTTATTATTATATCTTATTGTAATATTAAATTATTATTATATCTTATTGTAATATTAGTCCAGTATCAAGGAAATAGGTGCACTCAAGGACTTGGACCGAAACGTTGCCTTTTATTGCACTATTAATATATATTAATTAAACCCCTTGAGTGCACCTATTTCCTTGATACTGGACTATTCATTGAATTTTTGGGTAGCACCAGGGGCACAGTAAGGTGGGAGGGGAGTGTGCCCTGACATTCGTTTTATAAATTATTGTAATATTATATTATTATATCTTATTGCAATAGTATATTATTATGATTATATTTTATTGTAATATTATTATATCTTATATATATTATAGCTCTAGATATGTAATGGTGCCGACTGAGGGTTTAGCATCCCCTATAGATATCTACATAGCTCAAAATATGTCACAGCACAGCTTAGGGTGTAGCATCCCCAATAAATATCTACATAGCTCTAGATATATCACAGCAAAGACTGGGGTGTAGCAACCCCTATAGATATCTCCATAGTTATGTCACAGCGCTGACTGGGGGTGTAGCATGCCCTATAGATATCTCCACAGCTCTAAATATGTCACAGCGCTGACTGGGGGTGTAGCAACCCCTATAGATATCTCCATAGTTCTACATATGTCACAGTGCCAATTGGGGGTGTCGCACCCTCATAGAAATTTCTATAGCTCTAGATATGCCATAGTGTGGAATTGTAGCATCCCCTATAGATATCTCCACAGCTCTAAATATGTCACAGCGCTGACTGGGGGTGTAGCGCCCCCTATAGATATCTTCATAGCTCTAGATATGTCACAGCACCGACTGGGCGTGTAGTGCCCCTTATAGATATGCCCATAGCTCTAGATATGTCACAGTGCCGACTGTGGGGTGTAGCATCCCCTATAGATATCTCCATAGCTCTAGATATGTCACA
>CM033475.1:4313350-4440471 GCA_019447015.1 Hymenochirus boettgeri | reverse complement strand
TCTGGTGAACTGGAGGGCTGACCTAACAGTATCTTATTAACTGGAGGTCAGCCCTCCAGTTCACCAGACAATGTTAGGTCAGCCCTCCAGTTCACCAGACACTGTTAGGTCAGCCCTCCAGTTCACCAGACACTGTTAGGTCAGCCCTCCAGTTCACCAGACAATGTTAGGTCAGCCCTCCAGTTCACCAGACACTGTTAGGTCAGCCCTTCAGTTCACCAGACACTGTTAGGTCAGCCCTCCAGTTCACCAGACAATGTTAGGTCAGCCCTCCAGTTCACCAGACACTGTTAGGTCAGCCCTCCAGTTCACCAGACACTGTTAGGTCAGCCCTCCAGTTCACCAGACACTGTTAGGTCAGCCCTCCGGTTCACCAGACACTGTTAGGTCAGCCCTCCAGTTCACCAGACACTGTTAACAGGAAACAGCGCCAACTGGGGGTGTAGGTGTAGCATCCCCTATAGATATCTCCATAGCTCTAGATATGTCACAGCGCCAACTGTGGGGTTTAGCATCCCCTATAGATATCTCCATAGCTCTAGCTATGTCACAATGATGACTCGGGGTGTAGCATCCCCTATAGATATCTCCATAGCTCTAGATATGTCACAATGAAGACTGGTGGTGTAGCATTCTCTATAGATATCTCCATAGCTCTAGATATGTCACAGCACCGACAGCGCCAACTGGGGGTGTATCGTCCCCTATAGATATCTCCATAGTTCTAGATATGTCACTGTGCCGACTGTGGGTGTAGCATCCCCCATAGATATCACCATAGCTCTAGATATATGTTACAGTGCCGACCGGGGGTGTAGCATCCCCTATAGATATCTTCATAGCTCTAGATATGTCACAGTGCTGACTGGGGTTGTAGCATCCCCTATAGATATCTCCATAGTTCTAGATATGTCACAATGATGACTGGGGGTGTAGCATCCCTTATAGATATCTCCATAGTTCTAGATGTCACAGTGCTGACTGGGGGTGTAGCATCCCCTATAGATATCTCCATAGCTCTAGATATGTCACAATGATGACTGGGGGTGTAGCATCCCCTATAGATATCTCCATAGTATTCACATGTATTCAATTATAGATTAAGATGAGGCAAAGTAATTTTTTCAGTATAGTGTCCCTTTAAGGTATTTACCAATAGATCTTCCTTTAACCTAGTGCAAAAATAACACCGTGCCAAAAGTACTCGCTCCCTATGTACTTTTAACCGACACCGGCTTAAAAAGGGTTAAAAGGTGAATTTAATTTGTGCTTTGTAAGGTTTTTGTGCTGTGCTGACTCAACGGCAAAAATCAACATTTCAGATAATTCCCCTTGAGTTTGGCTGAACAACTTATACAACAAAATGCAAAATGACGCATACGGTATGAAGGCCAAATCCTTGTGGTTTTATACTGTTGTGAAACCGTGTTTAGATTCCCAGTATTTTTATTCACCTTGGTCTATACTGTAAAAATGAAAATTACTGCCACATTATTCTAACAGACTAACCTTTCCTTACCTCTCCTGAGCATGGCAAAATAGTGAAGAAACAAATTCATTTTCTCTTGTAACAGAGAGAGGAAAAAGCTTCAGTCAAGTGTTCCCTGGGTCCCAGAAGGAGAGGGTATGAGGAACATTAGGAGAACTGTGCATAGAAGCAGCTAGTTTTCCTGTCTACCAGGAAATTGTTTATGGTAGTGCCCCTTTAAGAAGATAAAGTATCTGGCCGCAGTGTTTTTATGTTGAATTATTATTTTATATTTTTGATGTTACTGGTCCTTTAATACTATTTTATTTTATTTAATCTGTGGATTGACTGCTTTGCTGCTACAGACGTGATACGATTCATTTTCTGCTTTTCATGCTTTAGAACAGTCTTTATACGAAATAACTACTATTTATTTCCATTTAATAATAATCTTTGTTCCCTATAAATCTGGGCGTTTTTTCGGTGTATAGTTTGATTTTCTGTATTTAATTGCTTTCCGCTTTTTAACCAAACAATCCAAAGCTGAATTTTTTCCAAACTGGGTTTATTTGATACTTAATATGAATAATTTCACCAGTTTTTTTTTAATACGTATTTTACATTGTTCAAGGGTGACTGCCTCATCTTACTCTATAATTAAATACATGTAACATTTACTCTGAGGTGTGTGTGGCCTTCAATCCAGTACTTGTTTTTATTAGGCTTAGAATATCCCCACCCCCCTTCCTGACTATCTGACTATTTGTGAGGACAAGCATGCTCAGTCATCACTGTGAGGCAGCACTGGGAAATGGATTTTCCCAACATGCAATTCACACATAATAACTGTTAAAACTGCACACTGAAGAGGAGTTTATAATAATAAGGCACTTGATTGACAGATAAAATGGAAGATGTTTCAGATTGGATATCTTTTAAAAAAAACAAAAAAAAAAAACAGTTTTAAATACACTTTACGATACACTGTCTATTTAATCGGGATAGTGCCAATCAAGAATACCCTCTTTTTAAAGGGGAGACAAAGGCTTGATATTACGTGCTGCCTATAGAGTCTGTAGTTCCAATGATGAAACTGCACATGCATCATGACAGAGAAGGGAACAAAAAGGCCTTTACCTGAATGTCACCAGTAGGAATTCATTGTAGAATTACTCTATTACTCACACGGGTAGGTTCCTACCACTTTATTACATCCTCATGTCTTTCCATTGGTTGAAACGCTGCTTGTGATGGAGCAGTGTGGGAGCCTATTGCCAACTCTACCTCCTGTGGTACGGACTTAGCGTTTAAGGTCCAATAAATAACAACACTTCTATTTGCTGCACCCAGGGCAAGGATCTGAACACTAATTCCTCATTCCCTTTAATGTTACATACAAAGCCCCACTTCCTCTCTGGTCTGGACTCAACCCCTTACTGTGTTGGGTTGGAAACACCTGAAGGCTTGTGATTGCCTTTGGCCTCCATTTTGTACCTACTTTCTGGGCCTGGACTTACAGAGTCTACTCCTGCATGTAGGTTTGGGGCACTTTATATTACTTTTTATACCAGTCTGTGTAGGCACTTAAATTTGGCCAGTCTGTGTTGCTACTTACATTTGGCCAGTCTGTGTGGCCACTTACAATTATGTTTGGCAAGTCTGTGTGGGCATTTGCCAGTGTGGGTACTTACACTTATATTTGCCAGTCTGTGTGGGCACTTATATTAGGCCATTCTTTGCAGGCACTTACACATTATTTTACTCACATGATGTGCTGTTTAATAAGCCCTACTCCCCAAAAATCAATCTTTTCTGAAGCTAGTTACAAACCTTCAACCTCTGTTTTTTCCTCTACCACGATGTTCTGTGCTAGCAGTGGGCATGCTCCAACCTGAGACTTTATATTACTGTAACTTTGGATCGACTGCAGCTAGAAGTTATCCTGGAGTCATTTTAAATGTAGGAATTTGCTAGTTTTAATAAAGATCACTTGTATGAAGACTACAGTTTCTTTTTATGCCTAATATTAGGAACCCAGGTGTGCAAAACTATTTTCAATGCTAACTATGCCACTGTCTAAAAAAAGTTTGAGATCTGTTTCACACCAGTCCTCCAAACAAGTATCACTCACTGTCCATGTCTGTATCTTGGTTCCTTTTGATTTAATCCTCTTTCAGGTCAGTCCTCCTGTTCACTTGACACTGTTAGGTCAGTCCTCCTGTTCACCAGACACTGTTAGGTCAGCCCTCCAGTTCACCAGACACTGTTAGGTCATCCCTCCAGTTCACCAGACACTGTTAGGTCATCCCTCCAGTTCACCAAACACTGTTAGGTCAGCCCTCCAGTTCACCAGACACTGTTAGGTCAGCCCTCCAGTTCACCAGACACTGTTAGGTCAGCCCTCCAGTTCACCAGACACTGTTAGACACTGTTAGCTCAGTCTTTCAGTTCACCAGACACTGTTAGGTCAGCCCTCCAGTTCACCAGACACTGTTAGGTCAGCCCTCCAGTTCACCAGCACAAGGTACAACCCTTTGTCCCAGGGAGCAGTATTCTACCCGAATCCAGCCAACTTGAGGCTAGCAGCGTGGAAATTGATAGCGCAAGGCTTAGTCATCAAGGTTGCTCTGAGAGAGTGATTGACACACTACTAAGTGCTAGGAAGTTGTCCACAACATCGAGATAAGCAAAGATTTGGGAAGCATTCCAAGCATGGGCCTACCAACAGGACATAGATCCAATGCAGGTATCAGTTCCACAGCTCTTAGATTTTCTACAGAAGGGGTTGGACAGAGGTCTTGCTCTAAGTACTATCAGACTTCAAGTAGCAGCCATTTCAACAGTTGTGTCGAAAGAACCATAAGTACAAAGATTCCTACAGGGGGTTCTCAGGATTAGACCACCAAGAAAACAACTAGTACCATTGTGGGATCTGCCGTTAGTACTAAAAGCTTTGCTTCAGCATCCGTTTGAACCATTGAACACCATACCACTAGGAGATTTGGCACTAAAAACCATACTGTTAGTGGCTCTCACGTCTGGAAGAAGGGCATCAGAGTTGCAGGCCCTTTCCGTGGCAGAGCCACATATATATATTTCCTACCGAATGCGGTAGTTCTGCACCGGGTGGTAGAGTTCTTACCTAAGTTTGTAACAAAGTATCATCTGAACCAGCCAATCATACTTCCTTCAGTGGATCAACCAGTCCTAGATCAGGACTTGCAGATGGTCTGTTTGGATGTAGGAAGATGCCTCAAAGCATATTGAGCGAACAAACCAGTTTAGGAAATCTGACAGGATATTTGTGATTACGGAAGTATACCGTACAGGAAAAAGCACCTCCCCGGGTAGTACGGGCACACTCAACCAGAGGTATGGCAACCTCTTGGGCGGCAGAAGAAGGGGCATCGACAGGTGAGCTGTATAGAGTGGCCAATTGGTCCACTTCTTCTATCTCTATCAGGCCTTACAAGTTAGATGTGAGCTGCACAATCTGAGTTTGTCCATAGAGTCATTAGGACAGTGACTTGGGCAAATGTAATTTGTTCTTTCAAGCAGAATTATTATTGTGGTGTTTTTATCTGTCCCAAATAGGATTGCTTGGGTATAACCCATTGTGTGCTGCCTGAGGATGGCCAGGAAACTCTCGGTAAGTATGATAGGAGTTTCCGTTTTCTAAGGGACCAAGTAAAGCCTCGTACATAAATGTGTCCCGACCCACAACGCATGATGTGTCCGAACGTTTGTTTCGGCAGATAATAGGCCCGTGTATGGGCACTTTATAGGGCGTTCAAACAATCCCCGACCGGCCAGGCGAATTCTCCGATGACCAGCCATTTCGACTGATAAAGTGCCCATACACGGGCCGAATATCGGCCGAAACGAACATTCAGACTCATCGTACGTCACGGGTCAAACATGTGTACGAGGCTTCACTGTAGTGATTTAAATCAAATCCACCCTGGTTGGGAGGTATTAATCCAGGCAGAGGCTGGTCACAAGTTTAACCTTGAGATTGTAATGATAGGACGTAAGGGCTTTAATTTAATTACAGTTGCCCTTTAATTCATAATTATCGCATTAATAACTGATTCTAGCAGAATCTGTGCAGAGCCGGAGTAAAATGGGGTCCTAGACAGAGTTGTGATTTAGGGCCACAGACGCTACTTAGGCTGGCCAAATACACAGCAGATTTAATCAGAAAGGCAGCTGGTAACGATCCAATAGCTTTAGCACTAATACCGAGAGGTTTTCAATTACATAAAAAGTTGTTGTCAATGAAGCTTCATCTTCTGCTATTACCGTGGCCCCTGAAGATTCCAGGGCCCCAAGCTGTGCATCTAATCACAGAGCTTTGTTCCAATGTTTCACAAGACCAGACCTGCAACCGCAGTTAAACCGCATCCACTAATTTCCATGTCCGAACATTAACAAGAACATGAAAATCAGGCGTCTAATGATGATAATGTGCTTAATGCTTCCAGGTCCAAAGTAAAAATTCTAAGTGGCCGTGGAACAGCCTGGATAATGACTCTAATTCCCTGTCTAAGGTTTGCTGATGTTGTCGTTAAACTTTTTCATTTCGCGTTTGGGGAAACAAAGAATTGACTGAAGATAATCAAATAAGACTCAATTCACCAGCCACTGTCAATTTAACACTTGCTGGTAAACTGAAAGGCTGACCTAACAGTGTCTGGTAAACTGGAGGTATGACCTAACAGTGTCTGGTGAACTGGAGGTATGACCTAACAGTGTCTGGTGAACTGGAGGGATGACCTAACAGTGTCTGGTGAACTGGAGGGCTGACCTAACAGTCTGGTGAACTGGGGGGATGACCTAACAGTGTCGGTGAACTGGAGGGCTGACCTAACAGTGTCTGGTGAACTGGGGGCTGACCAACGTGTCTGGTGAACTGGAGGGCTGACCTAACATGTCTGGTGAACTAAGGGCTGACCTAACAGTGGTCTGGTGAACTGGAGGGCTGACCTAACAGTGTCTGGTGAACTGAGGCTGACCTAACAGTGTCTGGTGAACTGGACGGCTGACCTAACAGTGTCTGGTGAACTGGGGGATGACCTAACAGTGTCTGGTGAACTGGAGGGATGACCTAACAGTGTCTGGTGAACTGGAGGCTGACCTAACAGTGTCTGGTGAACTGGAGGGATGACCTAACATGTGTCTGGTGAACTGGAGGGCTGCCCTAACAGTGTCTGGTGAACTGGAGGGCTGACCTAACAGTGTCTGGTGAACTAGAGGGCTGACCTAACAGTGTCTGGTGAACTGGAGGGCTGACCTAACAGTGTCTGGTGAACTGAAGGGCTGACTTAACAGTGTCAGTGAACTAGAGGGCTGACCTAACAGTGTCAGTGAACTGGAGGGTTGACCTAACAGTGTCTGTGATGAGGGCTGACCTAACAGTGTCTGGTGAACTGGAGGGCTGACCTAACAGTGTCTGGTGAACTGAGGGCTGACTTAACAGTGTCTGGTGAACTGGAGGGATGACCTAACAGTGTCTGGTGAACTGAAGGGCTGACTTAACAGTGTCAGTGAACTAGAGGGATGACCTAACAGTGTCTGTTGAACTGGAGGGCTGACCTAACAGTGTCTGGTGAACTGAAGGGCTGACTTAACAGTGTCAGTGAACTAGAGGGATGACCTAACAGTGTCTGGTGAACTGGAGGGCTGACCTAACAGTGTCTGGTGAACTGGAGGGCTGACCTAACAGGGTGCTGGTGAACTGAGGGCTAACCTAACAGTGTCTGTTGAACTGAAGGGCTGACTTAACAGTGTCTGGTGAACGGAGGGATGACCTAACAGTGTCTGGTAAACTGGGGGCTTG
The DNA here is from genome assembly GCA_019447015.1 of Hymenochirus boettgeri. Taxonomy (NCBI): domain Eukaryota; kingdom Metazoa; phylum Chordata; class Amphibia; order Anura; family Pipidae; genus Hymenochirus; species Hymenochirus boettgeri. Next base: position 4,433,164 of record CM033475.1, on the reverse strand, counting down.
ACCTAACAGTGTCTGGTGAACTGGAGGCTGACCTAACAGTGTCTGGTGAACTGGAGGGCTGACCTAACAGTGTCTGGTGAACTGAGGGCTGACCTAACAGTGTCTGGTGAACTGAGGGCTGACTTAACAGTGTCTGGTGAACTGGAGGGCTGACCTAACAGTGTCTGGTGAACTGAAGGGCTGACTTAACAGTGTCTGGTGAACTGGAGGGATGACCTAACAGTGTCTGGTGAACTGAAGGGCTGACTTAACAGTGTCTGGTGAACTGGAGGGATGACCTAACAGTGTCTGGTGAACTGGAGGGATGACCTAACAGTGTCTGGTGAACTAGAGGGATGACCTAACAGTGTCTGGTGAACTAGAGGGATGACCTAACAGTGTCTGGTGAACTGGACGGCTGACCTAACAGTGTCTGGTGAACTGGACGGCTGACCTAACATTGTCTGGTGAACTGGAGGGCTGACCTAACAGTGTCTGGTGAACTGGAGGGCTGACCTAACAGTTTCTGGTGAACTGGGGGGCTGACCTAACAGTATCTGGTGAACTGGAGGGATGACCTAACAGTGTCTGGTGAACTGGAGGCTGACCTTACAGTGTCTGGGGAAATGGAGGACTGACTTTACAGTGTCTGGTGAACTGGAGGGCTGACCTAACTGTCTCGTGAACTAGAGGGAATGACCTAACAGTGTCTGGTGAACTGGGCTGACCTTACAGTGTCTGGTGAACTGGGGGGCTGACCTTACAGTGTCGGTGAACTGGAGGCTGACTTAACAGTGTCTGGTGAACTGGAGGGCTGACCTAACAGCGTCTGGTGAACTGGAGGGCTGACCTTACAGTGTCTGGTGAACTGGAGGGCTGACCTTACAGTGTCTGGTGAACTGGGGGGCTGACCTAACAGTGGCTGGTGAACTGGAGGGACGACCTAACAGTGTCTGTTAAACTGAAGGGCCGACTTAACAGTGTCTGGTGAACTGGAGGGATGACCTAACAGTGTCTGGTGAACTGGGGGGCTGACCTAACAGTGTCTGGTGAACTGGGGGGCTGACCTAACAGTGGCTGGTGAACTGTAGGGCTGACCTAACAGTGGCTGGTGAACTGGAGGGACGACCTAACAGTGTCTGTTAAACTGAAGGGCCGACTTAACAGTGTCTGGTGAACTGGAGGGATGACCTAACAGTGTCTGGTGAACTGGGGGGCTGACCTAACATTGTCTGGTGAACTGGAGGCTGACCTAACAGTGTCTGGGGAACTGGGGACTGACCTAACAGTGTCTGGTGAACTGGAGGGATGACCTTTACAGTACCTGGTGAACTGGAGGGCTGACCTAACAGTGTCTGGTGAACTGGAGGGATGACCGTACAGTACCAGGTGAACTGGAGGGCTGACCTAACAGTGTCTGGTGAACTGGAGGACTGACCTAACAGTGTCTGGTGAACTGGAGGGCTGACCTTACAGTGTCTGGTGAACTGGGGGCTGACCACAGTTCTGGTGAACTGGGGGCTGACCTAACAGTGTCTGGTGAACTGGGGGGCTGACCTAACAGTGTCTGGTGAACTGGAGGGCTGACCTAACAGTGTCTGGTGAACTGAAGGACTGACCTAATAGTGTCTTGTGAACTGGAGGGCTGACTTTACAGTGTCTGGTGAACTGGGGGGCTGACCTTACAGTGTCTGGTGAACTGGAGGGCTGACCTAACAGTGTCTGGTAAACTGGAGGGCTGACCTGACAGTGTCTGGTGAACTGGAGGGCTGACCTAACAGTATCTGGTGAACTGGAGGGCTGACCTAACAGTGTCTGGTGAACTGGAGGGCTGACCTAACAGTGTCTGGTGAACTGGAGGGCTGACCTAACAGTGTCTGGTGAACTGAAGGGCTGACTTAACAGTGTCTGGTGAACTGGAGGGATGACCTAACAGTGTCTGGTGAACTGAAGGGCTGACTTAACATGTCTGGTGAACTGGAGGGATGACCTAACATGTCTGGTGAACTGGAGGGATGACCTAACAGTGTCGGTGAACTGAAGGGCTGACTTAACAGTGTCTGGTGAACTGGAGGGATGACCTAACAGTGTCTGTGAACTGGGAGGGTGACCTAACAGTGTCTGGTGAACTAGAGGGATGACCTAACAGTGTCTGGTGAACTGGAGGGATGACCTAACATTGTCTGGTGAACTAGAGGGATGACCTAACAGTGTCTGGTAACAGAAGAGGGATGACCTAACAGTGTCTGGTGAACTGGACGGCTGACCTAACAGTGTCTGGTGAACTGGACGGCTGACCTAACATTGTCTTGTACTGGAGGGCTGACCTACAGTGTCTGGTGAACTGGAGGCTGACCTAACAGTTTCTGGTGAACTGGGGGGCTGACCTAACAGTATCTGGTGAACTGGAGGGATGACCTAACAGTGTCTGGTGAACTGGAGGGCTGACCTTACGTGTCTCTGGAAATGGAGGACTGACTTTACAGGTGTCTGGTGAACTGGAGGGCTGACCTACTGTCCCGTGAACTAGAGGGAATGCCTAACAGTGTCTGGTGAACTTGGGGGCTGACCTTACAGTGTCTGGTGAACTGGGGGCGACCTTACAGTGTCTGGTGAACTGGAGGCTGACTTAACAGTGTCTGGTGAACTGGAGGCTGACCTAACAGCGTCTGGTGAACTGGAGGGCTGACCTTACAGTGTCGGGTGAACTGGAGGCTGACCTTACAGTGTCTGGTGACCTGGGGGGCTGACCTAACGTGGCTGGTGAACTGGAGGGACGACCTAACAGTGTCTGTTAACTGAAGGGGCCGACTTAACAGTGTCTGGTGAACTGGAGGATGACCTAACATGTGTCTGGTGAACTGGGGGGCTGACCTAACATGGTCTGGTGAACTGGGGGGCTGACCTAACAGTGGCTGGTGAACTGTAGGGCTGACCTAACAGGGCTGGTGAACTGAGGGCCGACCAACAGTGTCTGTTAAACTGAAGGGCCGCCTTAACAGTGTCTGGTGAACTGGAGGGATGACCTAACAGTGTCTGGTGAACTGGGGGGCTGACCTAACATTGCTGTGGACTGAGGGCGGACCTAACATTGTCTGGTGAACTGGAGGGATGCCTTACAGTACCAGGTGAACTGGAGGGCTGACCTTACATGTCTGTGAACTGGAGGGCTGACCTACAGTGTCTGGTGAACTGGAGGGCTGACCTTACAGTGTCTGGTGAACTGGGGGGCTGACCTAACAGTGGCTGGTGAACTGTAGGGCTGACCTAACAGTGGCTGGTGAACTGGAGGGACGACCTAACAGTGTCTGTTAAACTGAAGGGCCGACTTAACAGTGTCTGGTGAACTGGAGGGATGACCTAACAGTGTCTGGTGAACTGGGGGGCTGACCTAACAGTGTCTGGTGAACTGGAGGGCTGACCTAACAGTGTCTGGGGAACTGGGGGGCTGACCTAACAGTGTCTGGTGAACTGGAGGGATGACCTTTACAGTACCTGGTGAACTGGAGGGATGACCTTTACAGTACCTGGTGAACTGGAGGGATGACCGTACAGTACCAGGTGAACTGGAGGGCTGACCTAACAGTGTCTGGTGAACTGGAGGACTGACCTAACAGTGTCTGGTGAACTGGAGGGCTGACCTAACAGTTTCTGGTGAACTGGGGGGCTGACCTAACAGTGTCTGGTGAACTGGAGGGCTGACCTAACAGTGTCTGGTGAACTGGGGGGCTGACCTAACAGTGTCTGGTGAACTGGAGGGCTGACCTAACAGTGTCTGGTGAACTGAAGGACTGACCTAATGTGCCTTGGTAAGTGGACTGGCTCCTGTACCGCTAGTCTCCTCAATAAAGGATACCGTGGCCTCCTCGGCCAATCCGGTATGATTACTACAACCTCCATCTTGGATATTGAAATTTTCCTCAATCATATCAATGGGACTGATGGAAACACGTAAGCATTGAGGTAGTTCCAGTCCTGAGATAATGCATCCCCTGCTTCCGCTTGATTGTCGTGGTACCTCGAGAAAAATTTCTCCACCTTCCTGTTCTCTGCTGTCGCCATTAGGTCTATCTGGGGCTTTCCAAATCTGGTCACCAGTGCCTGAAACACTTGAGTGTCCAGACTCCATTCCCCATTGTCCATCATTGATCTTGAGAGAACATTCGCCTGAACATTCTCCTTCCCTGGAATGTATAGGGCTGTCAAGCCCAACAGATTGTCTTGAGCAAACTTCATTATAAGTTTCATTTGCTCCCTCATACTGTAACTCTTCATTCCACGCTGTCTTTTGATATAAATGGCTGCTGCTTGGTTGTCTGTCCTCACACAGACTACTGTCCCCTGGATCTGTGATTGAAATGCCAACAAGGCCTGATATACTGCCTTCAGCTCCAAGACTCCTGAAGGACAAAATCCACCTCCCAACTCCCCTGGGCTAGACAGTCTAGAGTCAGGGCTCTCCACCCTAGACCTGATGCGTCCGTGAATATTTCCACCCAACTGGGCTCTACCAGGGGAGTTTCCCTTCTCAGGTTGAACGGAGATGTCCACCATCTCAGGTGTTCTTTGAGAGATTTTGAAAGAGTTATTTTTTGGGACAGATCTTGAGGAGGTTTGTTCCACCTGGTCAGCATGAAACTCTGAACCGGTCTCATTCTCCAGGATGCCCTGTCAACCCTATAACTGCCTGTCAATCCTATAACTGAAGAAGCACTGCCTAATAGAGATGGCTATCGAATCCGGCTATCGAATCCGCGAGTAAAATGTCTATTATACCTATACGCGAGTAAATATCGAATATCGAATCCGCGAGTAAAATGTCTATTATACCAATACGCGAGTAAATATCGAATATCGAATCCGCGAGTAAAATGTCTATTATACCAATACGCGAGTAAATATCGAATATCGAATCCGTGAGTAAAATGTCTATTATACCTATACGCGAGTAAATATCGAATATCGAATCCGCGAGTAAAATGTCTATTATACCAATACGCGAGTAAATATCGAATATCGAATCCGTGAGTAAAATGTCTATTATACCAATACGCGAGTAAATATCGAATATCGAATCCGTGAGTAAAATGTCTATTATACCTATACGCGAGTAAATATCGAATATCGAATCCGTGAGTAAAAGGTCTATTATACCAATACGCGAGTAAATATCGAATATCGAATCTGTGAGTAAAATGTCTATTATACCAATACGCGAGTAAATATCGAATATCGAATCTGTGAGTAAAATGTCTATTATACCAATACGCGAGTAAATATCGAATAATCGAATATGTGAGTAAAATGTCTATTATACCAATACGCGAATAAATATCGAATAATCGAATATGTGAGTAAAATGTCTATTATACCAATACGTGAGTAAATATCGAATCCGTGAGTAAAATGTCTATTATACCAATACGCGAGTAAATATCGAATAATCAAATATGTGAGTAAAATGTCTATTATACCAATACGTGAGTAAATATCGAATCCGTGAGTAAAATGTCTATTATACCAATACGCGAGTAAATATCGAATTCTCGAATTTGCAAGTCGTTTATGGGATAATTATCGAATGTTCGAACGCGAGAGCTTGAAAGTAGCGTGCGTGAGAGTAAAATCGAGTTTTGGAAAGTCCTGGATATTGGAATATGTTCCCCAGACCATTTCCCAGGTCCCACAGCCTTTTACATTAAGTTACCATTGATATTTTAATTGTATTTCATTAGAACTTTTCGAACTATTTGACTCCCATTGACTTTAATGGGTCCGTTTTCGAATTTTCCATATAGCTTGAAAATTTGAAAATGGTCCGAACTTTCGAAAGTTCAGCCATATCTACTGCCTAAGAAGCTCATTAGCTCATTGGTAGTTGCCCATTTCTCCCTCCTGATCTCTGAGGCTTGGACTGTAATCTTCCTGATCCTCTGGGGCGGTAGATAGAGATGCTTCAGATCGGTGTCGATTGTCGCCCCCAAATACACCAATTTCTGTGATGGTTCTAATTGGCTCTTCTCCCAATTCACCAGCCATCCAAATTATTGCAGAGTGCTTAATACCTTGGGCCTCATTTACCCACAGTCGCTGGGCAAATATATGGAGTTAAAGTCACGCTAACTGGTTCGCAAAAATCACCCGCGCATCTGACGCTCGCGATTTAAAATCGCGTTTGCGCTAGTTTTAGCGCAGGATTTTAACGCCAGCAAATAGATGGTCTTAAGTAAATCTAAAATCGAAAGTAAATCTAAAATCGAAAGTAAATTTAAAATCGAAAGAAAATCAAAAATCGAAAGTAAATCTAAAATCGAAAGAAAATCAAAAATCGAAAGTAAATCTAAAATCGAAAGTTAATCTAAAATCGGAAGTAGGCGATTTTTGAAAATTGAAAGTAGACGATATTTTCACCATAAATAATCTCCAGTAATAGAACATAGGGATTTGGATTTCAAAACGGTTTAGAGAGCGACATGATAATCAAAGGGATATCAGAAACACATGCAGCAAAACTGAGTGTGAATAATTACAGTGTAAAAGTAACCAGTCTGTAATAAATACAGCCCTGCTTATAACAGTTATGTCCATCATTCACACAGATAATCTGGTAATTTTCTGTGTATATGTATATATATATATATATATATATATATATATATATATATATTTATTTATCTGCACACTGGTTTTCTAAAGACTATAAACGCGTTTACCAATAAATGCTCACATATATAACAGCGATATTTCGAGACTCTGTAGTCTCGTGTAATGCTCACAGCTTGATAAAGAGTCTGGAAACGTTGCTGTTATATATATGAGCATTTATTGATAAAAGCCTTTATAGCCATCAGAAAGCTGGTGTGCGGCTCAAATTCAAAAGTCTTACTATAGAATGTGTTGGGGCATTGGGTGAACCTTTAAGAGATTTGCATCCATGCCTTTAAATGTGCTGCTGCTTTTTTTGTCTAATCTATATCTATCATCTATCAATCATCTATCAATCCATCCATCAATCTATCTATCATCTATCTCTCATCCATCTCTCATCTATCTATCATCTATCTCTCCATCCATCTATCTATATCTTTATGGAGTGAAGTATAATACAATAAATAGTTGAAGAAATCCGATGAGTGCGCTATACTTCACTCCATATAGTTATGTATCTACATTGTATCATCACTGGGGTCTCTATGAATGGAAGCTGGAATGCGTAGATCAACAAATGTATATATATATATGTTAATTGATAAACTGATTCAATCTGACATCAACATGCTACTTGCACATAATATCAGATCATGTAGTTCTGATGACTATAGAAGAAGGGAAAGGGTTAATGTAAAATCCCAGAATCCCAGGTGGGACTTGTAAATCAGTTGTTTGCATGTTTAACTGATTCTGCATGTTTAATTAATAAATGGAGAAAGGGCTATTTTAACCATTATGCAAAACCCTTCTGATTGGTGGACATATCTCCATAGACTACAAGCACACTGCCCACTATAGGAGGAAAGAAATCAATGGCTGCCCCCATAAGAAACACACAAATAAAAATAACTTGATAACTGTTCCAAAAAAATAATGAAAGTATATGGCAAAAGTACACAGGATAGTGATCCCTACACTACAGCAAAAAATAGTTTTGGGGGTGGACATGCCTTTTAAGTCATTTTGGCACTGTACATTCCCTTTAAGTGAGCATGCTCTGCCCCTGTAGTGGAGGGGAGGAGCAATTGGTCAGGTGATGTCAAGCTACTGGAAGCAGGAAGTTTGAATAAAATATTATTTGCAATATAATTTCTCACAGGCTGCAGCCAGAGATGTAATTCAGCACTCATTTTAAAAGGAAAGACTGCAGGCTTTTATTTAACCCATACTTGTTCTGGGACACAGTTGCCCTTTAATCATTTTTTGGCAATGTATAATAAAACAATTCTATTGGCTGAAATACAATAAAACTTCAGAATCCTGGGGAATTGCTAATAAAAAAAAAACATTATTATCAGTCAATAGGTCAAGAGGTTCAAGTCATTACACAGGTGAAAAGAATTGAAGAGCGTGACAATGTCTCCTAGTGGACAATCATTTTCCTACAGCCAATATCAATGGTTGTTTAGGTGGAAGTGGGAAGGTTTTCTACCGGTTATTAGCAGGGTCATGGAAACAAGAGCATTGGATCTATAGAGACAGATTCCTAAAGGTTTGTAGAGTCAGGATGAATTGTGATGCCACAATGAAGCAGAACTGTTTCCAATTAATGGTATAAGTATAAGGGAAACAATGTAGCAGTTTCCATTTAATAATATAAAAGAAACCATTTGGTAGACATATTGGAAATTATAATAATAATTATATTGATTTGTAACAAATGCACCTCCCTTGGCAAAATTCCTGTTTCTCCTTATCAGTGAGAGCTGCCATAGGGTTTGCTAAGTATCCTCGAAGAGTATTACCATCCCTTGTTGGCATGACTTAAGCACCTGCTACATGGGCTCCCCATTTGGAGCAATTTCGATCCGATTGCTTCATATCGGACAACGTTGAGCAGTTTATCGAAAATACAAAGACCGGGCCAGGCGGAAAATTTTCTGTCCCAACCTCTCTGCAGGTATGAAGCTGAAATAACAAGACCTCAAAGAAGGTTTGAAGAATCGAGTGGTTCTTCCAATTGGATGTTGCCCTCAATCGGAAGTTTGCCCGTGTATATATGATTTATCTACAGAGATCACTTGTTACTCTTCAGTATTAATAAAAGAACACCCAGTAACAGTATTGACAAGGAATAGAGTTGCCAGCTGGAAAGTAAGGTTACTATTGCCATTTGGTTATCATATGTTACATGGTATACATTAATTAGTAAAGGCAAAAACACCTAGATATGACCAACCGCTTACTTACCCAGAATTCTACTGAAACGTGCCACGTTCTATATGAATTAGGGAAGGTGGTACGTGGCACTATTTGTACAGAGATGGTGTTTAGCTTAGATATCCTGCATGCTTTGTGCGTTGGGTGTTATGTTAGCTATAGCTTGTTGGTGCTTTAGTTCGCTATTTAAGGAAAACAAATCAATAAAATGGAATAAATGTTTTAACAGCAGAGACAAGGCGAAGCTTCAATAATAATCAGGAGCGAAGAATCTTTTAGAGACTAATCTACACCTTAAGTATTGATTCAATCAGCCACGATCACCCTCGCTCCTCGGTGTTACCTACTAAATTAAAGTCACCGCATGGGGCTAATCAGGGTCCATTCACTCGGAAGACAAACGTCTCATCTTTGTAACTGATTAGGGATGTGCTGTGATCAGGTTGTACTGTTATTCAGGGTGTATGGGGATTGCAGTAGGACGGCGTTACTATAATTCAGGTTAATCACCAGGAATGATGATTAGTATCCCCAGTATGGGGATATTGGGGATGGTTTATCGTGTTATTATTCTATATTTACAGTAAAGATCAAAATATTTCCATGGTCATTGACCCAATGTACGTCTTGTTACAACAAATGTGTTACAAATGTGGGTACACATTTGTAAGCCAAGGGGGCCCCATCTTCTTATTTTTCCTAAGACAGATATAGCCTCCTCCCAGAAAACCACTGTGGATGAAGCACGGATAGGGGCCCCATCATAGTTTTGCCGAGGGGGCCCAGTGATTCCTAGTTACGCCACAGCGAGGAAGTGACAGGACTGTCTGCTCAAGTCCGTAATGCATTGTAAAATAACAACCACAGCAGTAAAAGAATGGAAATTGGATTTTCCCTATATAACTTCCCCCTCCCATAGCACAATAAGAACTGCTCTCTCTCTGCCAGGATCAAGCGTACTGAGCATGCCCAAATCATAAAACAGATAAGGGGGTGGTGGCCTCCAGGGACTGTCTACTGGGAAGAAAGATAAACATTATCATGTTGTAATTTTATTAAAATAAAATCACTCAGAAAGACAAGTGATAAATAAAATAAACCATTTCTGGATTATAAATGAGTTCAAATGAATTTTTCTTTTAAAGGACAATTATACTCACCTTTTCCCCGATCCACTGCAGCATAGTACCCAGGGTGAGGACCTAAAATCGCTAAGTCCTCACCCTGGGTTCTTTCTCTAACTCCTGCACTACTTACCGCAAATCTGCTTCGGCGATCCAGACTGTTCCACCTCTCTCCTACTGTCAGTGACAGTCGCGAGGCAGCCAATTGGAAGACACGCCTCCTTGCAGAGCGTATCTTCCTATTGGCTGCCTCGCGATCTGTCATTGAAGCAGGAAGAGCGGAGGAACGAAGCGATCGGCGAAGCAGATTTGGGGTAAGTAGTGCAGGAGTTAGAGAAAGAACCCAGGGTGAGGACTTAGCGATTTTAGGTCCTCACCCTGGGTACTATGCAGCTATGGAGGAAGAGGAGCGAGGGTGAGGTGAGTATACTTGTCCTTTAAAGGTTTCCTTTTTTAACACGTATTGTTCCGGTAATGCAATCATCATATCGTAGCACCGTACCAAGAGAAATCCTTTGGTAATGTTTAAGGGGAACTTGCCAATGAAATGTCAGTGTTTATTTTTGTTAGAGTTGAGGAATAGGTTACGTTGAATGTAGATAAAGAACCAGACTAGACAATATTGGTGTCTGGGTACTCGAGGGAGATAATCTGGTTAGCGGGTGTTGGTGAAAAGGGAAAACAGAGAGATTTCCAGTTTGTAAAAATACTTCAGTAAGAGACATTCAGAATGGAAAGAGGTTAATGAGACGGAGAACGTCTGGAAGGCAAATATGTTAAATAAGGAAAATAGTGGCCTGTGAGCCATTAGCCGGTAGTAAAGTATCCTTCAGCTGCCATGCAAACAGCCCAGAGCTTTTAAAGTCATTAATGAAGATGTTAAAGGGAGGAAAAAAAATCATAGCGAGGAAATGGAAGAATAAGAAAAGCTCTACAAGTGTGAGGGGTCCTTACAGCCAAGTCTATTAGCACCGACCTGTTATGTAGGTAATGGACTGATGTGGTGATACAGTTCACATTACTGCTACTCAGCATGAGTGTGTGTGATTATGGGAGTTAATATTCTATGTTCAATTTTATCTAGGCCATTGGTTCTTATTTTTGCTGATTCCCTCATGTCCGGTGGTGTGCCTCTGGATTAGAAAAAGGCTGATGTTATTCCAATATTCAAAAAGGGTAGTCGTTCACAGCCGGGTAATTACAGGCCTGTAAGTTTAACTTCAGTGGTGGGGAAGATCCTGGAAAGTTTAATAAGGGAACATGTTCTAGAGTATGTTTCAAGGACTGACATAAGTAGTAACCAGCATGGATTTAGGAGGAATAGATCTTGTCAAACTAACTTGCTTGGCTTTTATGAGGAAGTGAGTAGAAATTTAGACTCTGGTATAGCAGTAGATGTAGTTTACTTGGATTTTGCAAAGGCTTTTGATACAGTCCCCCATAGGCGACTAATGTATAAGCTGAGGTCTGTTGGGCTGGGGAGTCATATTTGTACATGGATAGAAAATTGGTTAATGAATAGGATGCAGAGAGTAGTTGTTAATGGGGCTTCATCATTATGGACTAAAGTGCTAAGTGGGGTGCCACAGGGTTCTGTGTTGGGGCCACTTCTATTTAAACTATTTATTAATGATTTGGAAGTGGGTATTGTCAGCAAGGTTTCTGTTCACATTGGGCTGCTAAGTGGCAGATGAGATTCAATGTTGATAAATGGAAGGTGATGCATTTTGGACTTATAAATCCTTGTGCTGCTTATACTATAAATGGCTCTGTGTTAAGTGAATCCCTGTTGGAAAGAGATCTTGGAGTTTTGGTGGATAACAAACTTAAAGGTATCAAGCAGTGCCAGGCGGCAACAGCCAGAGCCAGCATGGTATTGTCTTGTATAAAGAGAGGTATGGATTCAAGGGAGGAAAATGTTATTCTCCCTCTTTACAAAGCATTGGTAAGGCCTCATTTGGAATATACCAAAAAACATGTAAAAGGCAGCACTAAACCATGCAGGTACTTCTGAGTCCCCCCTCCTCAGAGAAACGAATGGCACCCCCAAAAAAAGGGTGCCATTCAAAGATACAGAAAATAAAATAGTACTCTGCTGGTGAACCAAAAAACGTATAGATACAATAATTTAACAATTGTAAAATTATACTGGTCTGCCTAGACGCCCAGGTATCTGGATGTTCTGCGGCGGCACCCTTGTTAACCCCCTAGTACTTGGTTGCACTTACCTGGTGGTTTATATGAGTATATTAGTGTTACATACGAATATATTAGGGTATTAGTGCTCTGTTTTATTTGTATTTACTAATCTCATAATTTACCGCATTATTATTCCATTGGGTCCGGAGTACATCTCACGTCTTTTCAATATGGAATTTATACATAAACGTAACGATGTGAGAAAAAGATTTTTAGATTGGGATGCCCCGTGTGGAGATGGAGAATCAGAGCTTCTAGAGAATATATTAGGCTCCCTAGAAAAATTATTAATCAAGGAAACCACCATTTGGTGGGATAAAATGGCCTTGGAAGAGGGAATTAAAGTAAATAGAGTACCAAGGGGATTAAGACTAATTAAATTACCAACACATGGATTGGAGGATAAGTTGTTTATGGAAGAATGGTATAAAGAATTACAGGAAAGCTCTGTGAGACTAACTAAGTTGATTATTAAGAAAAGGGAGAAGGAACTAGAGGTTATAACTAAAGAGATTCAGGGTCTGACTAAGGAAATAGAAAAAGAAAGGGATGAGGAAGGTTTAATTAAGGAATTTGAGGATAATATGAATGCGAAATTGGAATACATGAATAGGGAAATTGGGGATAGTAAACGTCGCAAATTTCATAGGGATAGATTGGATTACGAATCTGAGAGAGAGTTTTCATGGAAAAGGACTCTGTATTCGGAGGTATCAGAAAAGAGGGAAGGGAGTATACCCCGAGAAACTGTTGGAACATTCCCTTATCCATTCCCTTATCCAAGAAAAAGTTTAACCCGTATTGGGAAGATAGGACTGATAAAAACAGAAAGAGTATTAATAACATGAACACGAACAATGTTTATAAGAGGTATCCAGGGAGAGGGAATAATTATGAGAATGGTACGAAGTGGAATAGAAAGAGAAGGGAGACCTGGAGAGAGTTGGATTATAAACACAGAAGCCCACCCCCTCCAAATTATTGGAAGAGAATAGAAAAAAAAAACCCCTATAGTAAGAAAACAGCCCCATAAAAGGGGAGATATCTCCTTTTTTAGGGGTGGAGAGGGAGAAAGAAACAGGAGGAGGAGGGGAGAAAGATTTGGGGGCGAGACTGAAATCGAGAATAAGAGAGTATGGAGACAAGGAAAGGATGTGGACAAGAGGTCAAAGAAAGGAGATAGAACCGACAATAGGGATAGACAAGATGGGGGGAAACAGATAGTAATTGTAGAGGATATAATACCAAATGATAAGCTGAAATCTAGGGGGGTCTTCAATCTGTCTGATAGAAAGTTTAATGTATCAGAAGCTTCCCTCTTAGGAAAAGGACTGAAGTTTGCCCCCAAACAATCTGTAGATAAATTTCAAGTGTATATGGGTCTCCAGAAATTTATGAGATCCCTTAGCTTAAGGAAGTATTTTCTCAATATGGAGAAGAATAAGGAAGTAACAATTCAACAGTCTTTAAATGTCCAGGGAATAGCGAACCCCACATATGAGGATATTAATGCCCCCACTATTTTATATGAGCTAGCTAATGAACCATCATCAATTAGCAATACATCATTTAAACCTAGGTCTACCTTTAACCCAGTTGGACTACGAGGTACTTCAGTGGAGATTTTTGGGGCCATGGTGGAGAGAGATATTAAAAAACTAGATATCAAGGATAAGAAATATTATGATAATTTGACCCATCAAGAAAGAAAGGTATTGAAGGAATTGAAAAGTGATAGAGAAGTAGTAATTCGTGCAGCAGATAAGGGAGGGGGTATAGTAATTCAGAATAGAGAAGTTTATGTTAAGGAAGCCTTGCGGCAGTTGGGAGACATTAACATGTATAAGAAAGTGGGATATAATCCCATTAACAAGATAAATGGTTTTCTAAAAGGGATCCTCCAAATGGCGAAGGAAAAAGGTATCATATCTAAAAAAGAGTTTGAATTTCTATGGATTAGCTAAACCCACACTCCCGATTTTCTACCATCTCCCTAAAATTCATAAAGATCTAGAGAATCCCCCTGGAAGACCAATTATATCGGGAATTAATTCACCTACTGAAAATTTATCGAAGTTTGTGGATTATTTCCTGGCAGATATGGTAAAGAAACTACCATCGTACCTTAGGGATACGATGGAGGTTATCACCTCACTGGAAGAGGTAAAATGGGAATTAGGATACTCTTTGGTTACCCTTGATATTACCTCATTATATTCAGTTATCCCCCATGAGGAGGGCAAAGAGGCTTCTAAATATTTTTTATTAAAGGATGGTACGTTCAGTGAAACTATGATAGCGTTTTTAATTATATGTATTGATTTTATTTTGAGTAATAATTGTTTTACATTTGAAGGTAACCATTATATACAAAGAACCGGGACTGCAATGGGTACGGTTTTTGCGCCCAGTTACGCAGGATTATATGTGGGGTATTGGGAGGATAAGTACATCTGGGGTGCTAGTAGACATATGAATTGCCTGTACTGGAAAAGATACATAGATGATATTCTCCTTATTTGGAGTGGCACCCCAGATGCACTGGAGGAATACCTCACATATATTAACCAATCAAACGAGCATCTGAAATTCCAGAAGAGTCTAAGCCAAGAAAATATCTTCCTGGACCTCAAAATAGAGGCAGGAGAGGGAAAACTCTACTAGTACATCATTTAAAGAAGTGGATAGCAACACCTACATAGACTTCGATAGTGCCCACAAATTATCATGGTTGGAGGGAATACCAACAGGGCAGATGCTTAGATTAAGAAGGAACTGTTCCAATAAGGATAAATTCATGGAACAAGCTAATTTTGTGGGTAGAAGGTTTAAAGAGAAAGGATATCCGGTAAAATGTATAGAAAAGGCAATTGAAAGGGCTAACAAAACAGATAGGAATAGTTTACTTAAACCCAAGGAAAAAGGGAATAAGAAGGGAAATACTCTTAAGAATAAACCAATGATAATATTGGATTATAATAAGGATAGTGGCAAAATAAGGAATATCCTGAAAAAACATTGGGCAATTCTGCACAATGATAAAGAATTAACAGGAATTATAGGAAAAAAATCCAGGTATAATTTACCGTAAACCGAACACTTTGAAGAATATTTTATCCCCCTGTCTCTTACCTAGACTGGAGACTGGAATGAATAGAGATATGAATATGAAGATCCTTAAAGGAATGTATAAATGTGGAAAATGTATAAACTGTAGATTTGTAGGGAGTGGAAAGGAACAGGTTTATATTAATAAAATGGAACATTTTATAATTGTCAGTCACAAAACGTGGTTTATGGGATTAGATGTCCATGTGATAAATGGTATGTGGGAAAAACACGTAGGAAACTCACGATAAGAATAGGGGAACATAGGAGGGCTATCACCTCCTCAACAGAGGAAAAGTGGACACTAACTACACAGTGGGTAATGATTATCACATGAATAGAAATAAGAAGGAGCACTTACCATATTAATATATGAGCACTTTAAAGTCAAACACTCCTCATCTTTTGAGGGTACAATTTTTATGGCACTGGGGGGGTTAAACGAAAAAAAAAAAAATTTTGGTAAGGGGAGGAGATGGAGAATTATTAAAATTGGAGCAAAGGCTCATATTCACTTATTCCAGTATGCAGCCACAGGGGTTAAATGACCAGATAGAATTGGCTCCATTTTTATAACATATTAGATCGGATTATTCTGGGACTACTGATGCCATTGTCTCTGATAATGTAAGAGGTTTGATGATGTGTGTATTTACATAATTGGCACCTACAAAATTGGTTGTGCTAATATGTAGGTGGGGGACTATAGGAAATTTCATGTTTGGGGGATAAAGAAATGTTTCCCTCCCCCAGATGGTACCCCAATGATTAGGGTCTTTTAATGTTGGGCTTCAAATATAAATGTGAACTACATATAAAAGAGAATTTGCACGATCCAGAAAAATGTCCAAGAATAAAAGGACAATAAAGTTTTTTCAAAAAGGGATCTTTAAAAAGGGGAGGATTGCTATGGATACGTCATGCCTGATGAAGCTGGTCACAGCGAAACGCGTAGCAGCAGTAAGGACGTACTGGAAGTATACGCTCTGTTAAAAGTTTGAACCATCCGCGTGGTATGAAAGCGAACGCGCCCGAATAGAAAGAGTCTACCCGCCCACGGAGTTGGGAGCCAAAAGGAGGTGACTCATCACTGAAAAACGCCACAGCGTGTTCTGTTTGTTTACCTACATCTCAAGTCCTCAGGCGGTCCAAAGTTACGGACTAGGAGTATTGGAGTCCGGGGACCTTTTGCAGCAGGGTGTCCGCTATATTATTACCACCAGGAGCACGGTGTAGTATACTTTTAACTTAACTTCCAGCTACCTAGGTGTACGCACTCATATCTGACTATGTGTATAAGATCTCGTCCGGAATGAGGAGTCCACATAATCATTTTGATCCATGTTCACATGTCATAGACGGTATTATTGGATCTGAACTTGTGGACATAGAGTTCACCATCCTAAGGGATTTATAATTTTTCTTTTGTGATATTTTATATGGTCATATTTATATATGTATTTTAGCTGGCCAGATCTTATTGTATTGTGGGGTATTGTGGATTAAATTGTTAAATTATTGCTCAGTAGTTCACAGTGTATCTATACGTTTTTTGGTTCACCAGCAGAGTACTATTTTATTTTCTCTTCCTCATTTGGAATATGCAGTGCAATTTTGGAATCCTGTGTACAAAAAGGACATCTTTGAAATGGAAAGGGTTCAGAGAAGGGCAACTAAATTAATAAGGGGATTGGGGGAGCTTGAATATGAAGAGAGACTGGAAAAGTTACAATTATGTACGCTGGAGAAAAGGCGCTTGCGTGGGGATATGATTACTGTGTATAAATACATTAACGGGCCATACAATAAACTATCTGGGGCATTGTTCACCAATAGAACATGTCAGAGGACACGAGGACATCCCTTAAAGGACAATTATACTCACCTTCCCTCCGCTCCTCTTCTTTGGTCAGTACCTTTTTTCCCAGGGTGAGGACCTGAACCGTTAGCTCCTCACCCCTGGGTTTGCGCAACTTGAAGCACAGCCTTACTGAAACGCAGCGTTTCAGTAAGGCTGTGCTTCAAGATTGGGGGCGATGGTCTGTTTCCTTTCTGCCCTAAACGAGGGGGATAGGTGTGTGGTTTCCCATTTGTACACTTACCAATCAATAAGAAGCACAGTAGCTACAGTATTGACTGCAAATGACGTCTTGAGGAGCGACAGTGTTTCAGGCTCCCGGGCGATGGCCCAGATAATGATGTTTACGTTACCAGTAGGGAATCATATAGTTCAACTTACTTGGTTTCCCTCTCTGGATAATTACGCTCCTTAATAAAGGGGAAATATTTAATGGCTAAATAAAAAACAAGGAATGTTCTCCAACCAAGAGAACTGAATGTTCATATGACATAACCTTGCACAGTACTAGTATGGACGATAAGCAGCTAAATAGTGTGAAATATCAGTTGAGGCTGATGCAATAAAAGTTGCAAAAGTAACCAATCAGATATGATCTCACTGCAGTCACATGGTAAAAAGCTACCGTTTGATTGGTCTCTGCAAATTTAGAGCAGGGGCAAATTTTATCACCTCTTCATCATCTTCACTGCATCAACCCCATTGTATCTCCCGGTGCTAAGGGTGTAAAGTACAAGTAACTGTAGAATGATCGCAGTTAATTCATTTTATAAGGGATTCATCATTTTAACCAACAGCGTCTGGTCTATAAACCAATAAAAAGGGGATTATTTCATGACGAAGAATAAACTGCCTAATCTGGATTTACTTACTTTTTAAATTCACATGGGAAACATCATTAAACGTATGTGGAATTGTAGCAGTAAAGCAGAGCATGTGGAGAGACCCAGTGGGAATGGCATTGTGCCGTGGATAACAGGGTTTGTGTGCTGTACTGGATAAGACTATTCAGGGACCCTTCATCTACCAGCCTTGGGCCACATAACGGGATTCAGGCTGTGAATAACGTGTCTGTTAATGAGACCCAATCTCATTAGGGCGATATTCATAAAACCAAGTCAACGCTCGGCCTGTATGTGTGTTTAGAATTCTCACTCTCAATGGCCTTTTACTCAATTAGGTTTTGTCATTTTATTTCTGAATGGCTTCAGGTTACTGACAAATAAAAGAAACGGAGAGAAAGAGACTGGCGGTCTTTTACTCTTCACTATCCCTTTTCTGGCTTGTTCCATTGGAGAACATTAATTCTGCTGTCATTGGAGACAATTAGACAGTTTTATGAGACTTGTGTTCAGTCCATTTCCCCTCCACATCTGTGTTGTCTACCGACCCCGAGCACTATTGTTTCCATGGGTGTGGGGGGGGGATTTCATACTGGTCTGGCTTTTTTGTGTAAACCGTCAATCTTGATTGGCCAATATCAAAGCCATAGAGGAAATTAGAACAGATCAGACCCCATGACATTGCTCTAACGCCTGGCAGGGGGGAATGCTCTATGCCACTAATTAGGAGACAAATAACTTGTCAGTGCCCGTCTGGCTTTTCACACTCCCACACCTGCATGTAGCACTCTAATCAGCCAAGAGACAGAGACACAGGAGACGCCAGTCAAGTGTTCAAAAAAATAATAAAATAATATAAAGTTTCCAACAGACAAAAGTAAATATGTC
Source organism: Hymenochirus boettgeri (assembly GCA_019447015.1). Classification (NCBI taxonomy): domain Eukaryota; kingdom Metazoa; phylum Chordata; class Amphibia; order Anura; family Pipidae; genus Hymenochirus; species Hymenochirus boettgeri. Next base: position 4,414,295 of record CM033475.1, on the reverse strand, counting down.
ACAATATGTAGTTTTACTTTTTTGTCTAGGGTTTAGATGTTGGTGTGCAGCAGGCCCATGTGAATTGGGTTGGTGTGTAAAGGGTTACACTTCCACCTTTCTGGACAGGTAGCCCACAGTTTGCAGATGGTTATGTAAGGTATTTAGCAGGGGATCTGTTTGTATGTAGGGGTGGGGTCTCTATACCAATAGGAGCCCCCCCACCCAAAACATAAAGAAATGAACATCTGGACTGGAGGATGATGAAGATTAGGAAATGCCTGGTGTTCAGCCATCTATAGCCAAACTGAATGGCCCAGGGAACTGGGAATTTGTTCATTCCAATCCAATTATTCATTCATTTCTTTTAAAGTAAATGGAAGATTTATAGAAGGAGAAGACAGAAAACTTCCCACGTTTAGCGGAATGGTACAGTCCAGAAAGGTTCATTCATGGATCACGTCTCACTTTAGTTCCATTTCACAGGACTATACCAATGCTGACCAAAAAACGGGTGAGGGAGAAATGATCATTTAAGTCAAATCTCTTTCCAGAAAGCGAATGGTTAAATATTAAAGTTGTTTGAAAATGAGGCACTGCACAGGAAAATCCCAAATACAAACTTGCTCTTCCCGGGCACTTGAACTCAAGTACAGAAGGTTCCTATTTAAAATGCAGCAGTGAGCAGGTCACCAAGACCGCCTGTTCATCTGCCAGTAGCTTTTGTCTACAAAGATGTTAATTGGTCCTAATCTCCCCCTTCCCCTCCTATGAGCTGTTTGGGTATCCTGACCCGACACCCTAAAGGACACCTTAGTGCTGAAAAAAAAAAATAAATAAAAAGCTCCATTCATTAGGGATTGAAAAGCGTCTTGGAACATTCCGACACATTTCTCCGCTCATGGAAATGAACAGAGGCTAAGAGGAGTCTGGGAGAGGGGAAATAAATAGGAAAGAAAAGGAAAATGTGAAGAGACCTTAGAAGTACCTGATAAGAAAAAAACACAATCACACACACACAGCGTAAAGCAACGAGTGTCAACACAACATGGAACAAACCGTATGGTAGAGATGTTGTCCCTAGGCAGCTACCATGTTCCCCCACCCCTCAAAAAATATAATACCCTCAGTTTGTTCCTGTCCATCTGTTTCACCCTATCCCTATTGATAGTGTATATTAGGTACCTGGATAGTGTCCCCGTGTTTCACCCTATCCCTATTGAAAAAAAAAAAAAAACTTTAAATAAAATACATTTTCAGGTCTGAACTTTCAGACAAATATTGAAACTTTTCCTATATAAAAGAAAGAATGTAGATAACTAACAGAGATTGGTGAGGAGAGTCATTCATACCCCATTCAACATTATATAAAGCAAACTAAATTAATAGAAAAACTGCAATTTACCACACTCGTAAATTCCCACACACAGACAAGACTACAGAAAATACAACAAATTTCATTGAAAATAATTCCATATTGAACAATATAATTCTGACGTTGACTATATTTACCGATAAATATAAGACACAGACACTAGGGCTAAGCGGTACATTGTTTATACATTATTGTAAATTTATATTATTCTATATTATTTGCAATAGTATATATTATGAGTATATTTTATTGTAATAGTATTATACTTATATATATTATAGCTCTAGATATGTAATGGTGCGACTGAGGGTTTAGCATCCCTATAGATATCGACATAGCTAAAAATGTCACAGCACAGATTAGGGGTGGTAGCTCCCCAAATAAATATCTACATATCTCTAGATTATATCACAGCAAAGACTGGGGTGTAGGCAACCCCTATAGATATCTACATCGTTAGTGTCACAGCACTGACTGGGGTGTGTTTTTCGGTAGCATGCCGCATAGATCTCCAAAGCTCAAAAATATGTCAACAGCGCGACTGGGGTGAGCAAACCACTTAGATATCTCATATTCTACATATGTCACGTTGCCAATTGGGGGTTTGGTCCGCACACTCATAGAAATTCTATATCTCTAGATATTGCCATAGTGGTGGAATTGTAGCATCCTATAGATATCTCACAGCTCTAAAATTGTCACAGCGCTGCTGACTGGGGGGTAGGCCCCACTATAGTATCTTCATAGCTCTAGCTATGTCAAAGCACCGACTGGGCGTGGAGTGCCCCTTATAGATATGCCCATAGTCTAGATATGTCACAGTGGCCGACTGTGGGGGTAGCATCCCCTTAGATATCTCCAAGATCTAGATATGTCACAATGATGACTGGTGGGTGTAGCATCCCCTATAGATATCTCATAGCCTCTAGAATGCACAGCGCCAACTGTTTGGGTTAGCATCCCCATAGATATTTCCATAGTCTAGCTATGTCACAATGATGACTCGGGGTGTTGTGTAGCATCCCCATAGATATCTCCCAGCTATGAATGTCACAATGAGACTGGTCTGGTGTTAGCATCTCTATAATATCTCATAGCTATAGATTATGTCACGCACCGACCCCGGCGCCAACTGGGGGTGTATCGTCCCCTATAGATATCTCCATAGTTCTAGATATGTCATTGTGCCAGGACTGTGGGTGTAGCACACCACATAGATATCACATAGCTCTAGATATATGTTACAGTGCCGGACGGGGGTGTAGCTACTATATATATCTTCATAGCTCTAGATAGTCACAGTGCTGACTGGGGGTTTGTAGCATCCCCTAGTAGAGACTCCATAGTTCTAGAGATGTCACAATGAGACTGGGGGTGTTAGATCCCTTATAGGATATCTCCATAGTTCAGATGTCACAGTGCTGACTGGGGGTGTAGCTCCCCTATCAGATATCTCCATAGCTCTAGATATGTCACAATGAGGACCGGGGGTGTAGATCCCCATAGATATCTTCATAGTATTCACATGTATTCAATTAAGAGTAAGATGAGGCAAGTAATTTTTCAGATATAGTGTCCCTTTAAGGATTTACCCAATAGATCTTCCTTTAACCTAGTGCAAAAAAAAAAAATAACACCGTGCCAAAAGTACTCGCCCCTATGTACTTTAAACGAACCGCCAGTTAAAAAGGTTTAAAAGGTGAATTTAATTTGTGCTGTGTAAGGTTTTTTGTGCTGTCTGACTCAACGGCAAAAAATCAACATTTCAGATAATTCCCCTGAGTTTTGGCTGAACAACTTATACAACAAAATGCAAAAATACGCATACGTATGAAGGCCAAACCTTGTGGTGTATTTACTGTTGTGAAAACCGTGTTTAGATTCCCAGTATTGGATTCACATTGGTTCTATACTGTAAAAATGAAAAGATGCCACATTATTCTAAACAGACTAACCTTTCCTTACCTATCCGGAGCATGGCAAAATAGTGAAGAAACAAATTCATTTTCTCTTGAACAGAGAGAGGCAAAGCTTCAGTCAAGTGTTCCCGCGGTCCCAGCAGGAGAGGGTATGAGGAACATTAGTGAGAACTGTGCATAGAAGCAGCTAGTTTCCTGTCTACCAGGAAATTGTTTATGGTAGTGCCCTTAAGAAGATAAAGTAGTGGCGCAGTGTTTTTATGTGGAATTATTATTTTATATTTGGATGTTACTGGTCCTTTAATACTAATTTATTTTATTTAATCTGTGGATTGACTCTGCTTTGCTGCTACAGACGTCGATACGATCATTTTCTCTGCATCTTTAGAACCAGTCATTTAGACGAAATAACTACATTGATTCATTTAATAATAATCTTTGTTCCCTTAAATCTGGCGTTTTTTTTCGGTGTATAGTTGATTTTCTGATAGTAATTGATTTCCGCTTTTAACCAAACAATCCAAGCTGAATTTTTCCAAATGGGTTATATTTGATACTTAATATGAATAAGTTCACAGTTTTTTTTTAAACGTTTTTTTTACAGTGTTAAAGGGTGACTGCTATCTTACTCATAATTAAATACATGTCAACATTACTCTGAGGGGTGTGTGGCCTTCAATCAGTACTTGTTTTTATTAGGCTTAGAATATCCCACCCCCCTTCCTGGACTATATGACATTTGTGAGACAAGCAGGCTCAGTCATCATGTGGGCAGCACTGGGAAATGGGATTCTTTCCCAAAATCAATTCACACATTAATAACTGTTAAAACTGCACCACTGGAAGAGGAGTTTATAATAATAAGGCACTGGATGACCAGATAAATGGAAGATGTTTCAGGATGGATATCTTTTTAAAAAAAAAACAAAAAAAAAAACAGTTTTTTAAATACACTTACGATACATGTCTATTTAATGGGATAGTCCAATCAAGAATACCCTCTTTTAAAGGGGAGACAAAGGCTTGATATACGTGCTGCCTATAGGTCTGTTAGTTCAAGAATGAAACTGCACATGCATAGACAGAGAAGGGAACAAAAAAGGCCGTTACCTGAATGTCACCAGTTAGGAATTCATTGTAGATTACTCTAGTACTCACACGGGTAGGTTCCTACCACGTTAGTCATCCTCATCGGTCTTTCCATTGGTGAACGCTGATTGTGAGGGAGGCAGTTGTGGGCGCCTATGCCAACTCTACCTCTGTAGGTACGGACGTAAGCGTGTAAGGTCCAATAAATAACAACACTTCTATTTGCTTGCACCAGGGCAAGGATCGAACACTAATCCTCATTCCCTTTTAATGTTACATTACAAAGCCCAATTCCTCTCTGGTCTGGACTCAACCCCTTACTTGGGTGGGGTTGGAAACACCTGAAGGCTGTGATTGCCTTTGGCCTCCATTTGTACCTACTTTTCTGGGCTGGACTTACAGAGTCTACTCCTGCATGTAGGTTGGGGGCACTTTATATTAATTTGTTTACAGTCTGTGTAGGAACTAAATTGGCCAGTCTGTTGTTGCTACTTACTTTGGCCAGTATGTGTGGCCAATTACAATTATGTTGGCAAATCTGTGGGGCATTTGCAGTGTGGTTTGCGTACTAAACTTCTAGTTGCCAGTCTGTGTGGGCACTTATGTAGGCCATTCTTTGCAGGCACTTACACATTATTTTACTCACATGATGTGCTGTTAATAAGCCTACTCCCAAAATCAATTCTTTTATGAAGCTAGTTTACAACCTTCAACCTCTGTTTTCCTCTACAACGATGTTCTGTGTAGCAGTGGGCATGCTCCAACCTGAGACTATATTACTGTAACATTTGGACGACTGCAGCTAGAAGTTATCCTGGAGTCATTTTAAAATGTAGGAATTTGCTAGTTTTAATAAAGATCACTTGTATGAAGACTACAGTTTCTTTTTATGATAATATTTAGGAAACACCCAGGTGTGAAAAACTATTTTCAAATGCTAACTATGCCACGTCTAAAAAAAGTTGAGATCTGTTTCACACCAGTCCTCAAAAAGTATCACCACTGTCCATGTCTGTATCTGGTTCATTTGATTTAATCCTCTTCAGGTCCAGTCCTCCTGTTCACTTGACACTGTTAGGTCAGTCTCCTGTTCACCAGACACTGTGAGGTCAGCCCTCCAGTTCACCAGACAAGTTGGTCATCCCTCAGTTCACCAGACACTCGTTAGGTCACCCTCCAGTTCACCAAACACTGTTAGTCGCACTTCCAGTTCACCAGACACTGTTAGGTCAGCCCCTCCAGTCCAGACACTGTAGGTCAGCCTCCCAGTTCACCAGACCACTGTTAGGTCAAGCCTCCAGTTCACAGACACGGTTAGCGTCAGCCCTCCAGTTAACCAGACACTGTTAGGTCATCCCTCAGTTCACCAGAAACTGTTAGGTCAGCCCTCCAGTTCACCAGACAATGTTAGGTAAGCCCCCGTTCAACCAAGAACCACGTTAGGTAAGCCCTCCAAGTTCACCAGGACCACTGTAAGGTCAGCCCCCAGTTCACAGACAAAAACTGTTAGGTCCCTACCTCCAGTTTACAGACACTGTTAGGTCTCAGCCCTCCAGTTCACCAGACACTGTAAAGTCAGTCCTCAATTTACCCAGCAATGTTAGGTCATCCCTTCCAGTTCACCAGACCTGTTAGGTCAGCCCCCCAGTTCCACAGACACTGTTAGGTCAGCCTCCAGTTCACCAGCCGTTAGGTCATCCCTCCAGTTCACCAGACACTGTTAGGTAGCCCCCCATTTCACCAGACACATGTTTAGGTCAGCCCTCCAGTTCACAGACATGTTAGGTCAGACTCAGTTCACCAGACACTGTAGGTCAGCCCTCAGTTCACCAGATACTGTTAGGTCAGCCATCCAGTCACCAGACACTGTCAGGTCAGCGACTCCAGTTTACAGAACACGGTAGGTCAGCCCTCAGTTCAACAGACCACCTGTAAGTCAGCCCCCCAGTTACACCAGACACTGTAAAGTCAGCCCTCAGTTCACAAGACACGATTAGGTCAGTACTTCAGTTCACAAGACCCTGTTAGGTCAAGCCCTCCAGTTCCCAGACACTGTTAGGTCAAGCCCCCCAGTTCACCAGACACTGTTAGGTCAGCCCTCCAGTTACCAGACACTTGTTAGGTAGCCCCCCAGTTCACCAGAAACTGTTAGGTCAGCCATCCAGTCACCAGGACAACTGTTAGGTTCAGTCCCCCAGTTCACCAGACACTGTTAGGTCAGGCCCACTCCAGTTCACCTGTACTGTACGGTAATCCCTCCAGTGCACCAGGTAATGTAAAGGTTCATCCCTCCAGTCACCAGGTACTGTAAGGTCATACCTCCAGTTCACCAGACAACTGTTCGGTCAGCCCCCCAGTTCCCCAGACACTGTTAGGTCAGCCTCCAGTTCACCAGGACACTGTTAGGTCAGCCCCCCAGTTCACCCAGACACTGTTAGGGTCATTCCCTCCAGTTCACCAGACACTGTTACGTCGCCCTTCAGTTACAGACACTGTTTAGTCGCCCTCCGGTCACGCCACTGTTAGGTCAGCCCTACAGTTCCACCGCCACGGTTAGTCAGCCCCCCAGTTCCCAGAAAACTGTCAGGTAGCCCTCCAGTCACCAGCCACTGGTAGGTCAGCCTCCAGTTCACCAGACACTGTAAGGTCAGCCCTCCCACAATTCACCTGGTACGTACAGTCATCCTCCAGTTACCAGACACTGTTAGGGTCAGACCTCCAGTCCACCAGACACTGCTAGGTCAGCCCCCCAGTCACCAGACACGTTAGGTCATCCTCAGTTCACCGACACTGTTAAGTCGGCCCTCAGGTTAAACAGACACGTTAGGTAGTCCCTCCAGTTCACCAGCCATGTTAGGTCAGCCCTACGGTCACCAGCCACTTGTTAGGTCAGCCCCCAGTTCACCAGGACACTGTTAGGTCAGCCCCCCAGTTCCACCAGAACTTGTTAGGTCATCCCTCAGTTCACCAGGACACTGTTAAGTCGGCCCTTCAGTTTAACAACATGTTAGGTAGTCCTTCCAGTTCACCCAGCCACTGTTAGGTCAGCACCCCAGTTAACCAGACAATGTAAGGTCAAGCCCTCCAGTTCACCAGACACTGTAGGTCAGCCCTCACAGTTCACCCGAAGCTGTTAGGTCAGCCCTACCAGTTCACAGACACTGTTAAGTCCGCCCTCCAGGTCACCAGGAACCCACTGTAAGGTCAGCGCCCCCAGATTCACAGACACGTAAGGTAGCCCCCAAGTTCACCAGACACTGTTAGGTCATTCCCTCTAGTTTCAAGAGACAGTTAGGTCAGGCCCTCCAGTTCACCAGGACACTGTAAAGTCAGTATCCTCCATTTCCCCAGACACTGTAAGGTCAGCCTCCAGTTCACCAGACACTGTTAGGTCATCCCTCCAGTTCACCGATACTGTTAGTCAGCCCCCCAGTTCACCAGAAAAACTGTTAGGTCAGCATCCAAGTTCACCAGACACTGTTAGGTAAGCCCTCCAGTTCACCAGGGACAATTGTTAGGTCTCAGCGTCCAGTTCACCAGAATGTTAGGTTCAGGCCGTCAAGTCACCAGACATGTAGGTCCTCCCTCTAAGTTCACCAGCACGTTGGTCTCCTCTAGTTCATTCACCAGGACACTGTTAGGTCATCCCTCAAGTTCACCGGGACACTGTTAGGTCATCCCTCTAGTTCACCCAGACACTGTTAGGTCATCCATCCAGTTTCACCAGACACTGTTAGGTCATACCTACAGTTACCAGACACTGTTAAGTCAGCCCTTAGTTTCACCAGCAATGTTATTTATTAGGCATCCCTCGTTCACCAGGACACTGTTAGGTCATCCCTCCAGTTCACCAGACATGTTAGTCAGCCACGTCAGTTCACCAGACACTGTTAGTCATCCCTCCAGTTCCCAGACAATGTTAAGTCAGCCTTCAGTTCAACGCACGTTAGGTCAGCCCTCAGTTCACCAGACACTGTAGGTCAGCCCTCCAGTTCACCAGACACGTTAGGTCAGCCCTCCAGTCAACAGATACTGTTAGGGCAGCCGTCCAGTTCACCAGGGCACTGTCAGGTCAGCCCTCCAGTTACCAGACACTGTAGGTCAGCCTCATTTCACCAGACACTGTAAGGTCAGCCCCCCAGGTCACCAGGACACTGTAAAGTCAGCCCTCCAGTTCACAAGACACTCTTAGGCAGTCCTTACAGGTCACCAGACACTGTTAGGTCCAGACCTCCAGTTCACCAGACACTGTTAGTCAGCCCCCCAGTTCACCAACCACTGTTAGGTCAGCCCTCAGTTACCAGACACTGTAGGTCAAGCCCCAAGTTCACCAGAAACTGTTAGGTAAGCCCTCCAGGTCACAGACACTGTTAGGTCGTACTCCAGTCACCCCCCCCAAGAAATGTTAGGTTCCCTCCAGTTCACCTTGGTTACTGTACGGTCATCCTCCAGTTCACCAGACATGTTAGGTCAGCCTCCAGTTCACCAGGTACTGTAAAGGTTCATCCCTCCAGTTCACCCCAGACACTGTTAGGTCAGTCACCAGTTACCCCAGACACTGTAGGTCAGCCCTCCCGTTCACAAGACACTGTTAGTCAGCCCCCCCGTTCACCGACACTGTTAGGTCATCCCGCCAGTTCGCCAGACACTGTAAGCGGCCCTTTCAGTTGGTGTAACAGACACTGTTAGGTGTCCCTCCAGTCACCAGCCACTGTTAGGTCAGCCCTACAGTCACCGCCACTGTTAGGTCAGCCCCAAGTTCACCAGACACTGTTTAGGTCAGCCCCAAGTTCACCAGGGACGCTGTTAGGTCCTCCCTTCCAGTCACCAGACACTGTTAAGTCGGCCCTTTCAGTTACCGACACTGTTAGGTCGTCCCTTCCAGTTCACCAGCCAATGTTAGGTCAGCCCCCCAGTTCACCAGACACAATGTAAGGTCAGCCCTCCCGTTCACCAGCCACTGTAAGGTCAGCCCTCCAGTTAACCAGGACGCTGTTAGTCAGCCCTTCCAGTTCACCAGACAATGTTAAGTCAGCCCTACAGTTCACCAGACACTGTAAGGTCAGCCCCCCAGTTCACCAGACACTGTAAGGTCAGCCCCCAAGTTCACCAGACACGTTAGGTCATCCCTCTAGTTCACGAGACCAGTTAGGTCAGCCCCCAGTTACCAGACACTGTAAAAGTCAGTCCCCATTTCCCCAGACACTGTAAGGTCAGCCCTCCGTTCACCAGACACTGTTAGGTCATCCTCAGTTCACCAGATATGTTAGGTCAGCCCCCCAGTTCACCAGAAATGTTAGGGTCAGCCCTCAGTTCACCAGGACACTGTTAGGTCAGCCCTCAGTTCACCAGACAATGTTAGGTCAGACGTCAGTTACAGACACTGTTAGGTCAGCCCGTCCAGTTCACAAGGCACTGTAGGTCATCCCTCTAGTTCACCAGACACTTGTTAGTCATCCCTCTAGTCACCAGACACTGTAGGTCAGCCCTCCAGATCCACCAGACACTGTTAGGTCATCCCTCCAGTTCACAGACATGTTAAGTCAGCCCTTCAGTTTACAAGACACATGTTAGGTCATCACTCCAGTTCACCAGACACTGTTAAGTCAGACCTTCAGTTAACCAGACACCTGTTAGGTCATCCTCCAGTTTCACCCAGACACTGTTAAGTCAGCCCTTCGTTCACCAGACAATGTTAGGTCAGCATCAGTTCACCAGACACTGTTAGGTCAGCCCTCCAGTTCACCGACACTGTTAGGTCAGCCTCCAGTTCACCAGACACTGTTAGGTCAGCCCTCCAGTTTTACCCAGACACTGTGTAGGTCACCCTCCAGTTCACCAGACACGTTAAGTTCAGCCCTTCAGTTCAACAGGACACTGTTAGGTTAGCCCTCCAGTTCACCAGGACACTGTTAGGTAGACCTCCATTCACCAGGGGGGACACGTTAGTCGGCCCTCAGTTCACCAGACAATGTTAGGTATACCTCTAGTTCATGACACTGTTAGTCAGCCCTTCGTTCACCAGACACTGTTAGGTCAGCCCTCCAGTTCAACAGACCTGTTAGGTATCCCTCTAGTTCACTGACACGGTTAAGTCAGCCCTTCAGTTACAAGACAATGTCTAGGTCATCCCCTCCAGTCACCAGACAATGTTAAGCAGCCATTCAGTTCACCAGACCACTGTTAGGTCAGCCCTCCGTTCACCAGACACTGTTAGGTCAGCCCTCCCAGTTACACCAGACACTGTTGGTCAACCCCAGTTTCACTGACACTGTAGGTAGCCCTCTAGTTCACTGACACTGTTAAGTCAAGCCCTTTCAGTTTCAACAGACACGGTTAGGTCAGCCTCAGTTACCCAGACACTGTTTGGTCAGCCCTATAGTTCACAAGACACTGTTAGGTCAGCCCTCCAGTTCACCAGACAATGTTAGGTCAGCCCTCCAGTTCACCAGACACTGTTAGGTCATCCCTACAGTTAACCAGACACTGCTTAGGTCAGCCCTTCCAGTTCACCAGACCACTGAGGTATCACCTCCAGTTCACCAGACACTGTTAGGTCATCCCCCCCATTCACCAGACACTGTTAGAGTCAGCCGTAGTCCACCAGACACTTGTTTGGTCAGCCTCAGTTCACCAGACACTGTTAGTCAGCCCTCCAGTTCACCAGGACAATGTTAGGTCAGCCCTATAGTTCACCAAGACACTGTAGGTCAGCCCTCCAGTTCACCAGACACTGTTAGGTCAGCCCTCCAGTTCACAAGACAACGTTAGGTCAGCCCCTCAGTCACCAGACACTGTTAGGTCAATCACCCCCAGTTCACCAGACACTTTTAGGTCAGCCCTCCAGTTCTCACCAGACACGTTAGGTTCATCCCTCCAGTTCACAGGACACTGTTAGGTATACCTCCAGTTCACAGACACGTTAGGGTCATACCTCAGTTACCAGACACTGTTAGTTCAGCCTTTCGTTTACCGCCAAGTGCTAAATTACAGTGGTGGTGAATTGAGTCTTATTGGATTATCTGAGTCAATTCTTTGGTTCCCAACGCGAAATGAAAAGTTTAACGACAACATCAGCAACATTAGACAGGGAATTAAGAGTCATATCCAGGCTGTTCCACGGCCACACTTAGAATTTACTTGGAGCTGAACGCATTAAGCACATTCTCATATTGACGCCTGGATTTTCCATGTTCTTGTTAATGTGGGACATGGAATTAGTGGATGCGGTTTAACTGCGGTTGCAGAGTATGGTCTTGTGAAACATTGGAACAAAGCTCGTGATTAGATGCACAGATTGGGCCCTGAATCTTCAGGGCACGGTAATAGAAGAAGATGAAGCTCATTGACAACAACTTTTTATGTAATGAAAACCTACGGTATTAGTGCTAAAGAATTGGATCGTTACCAGATGACTTAGATTAAATCTGCTGTTATTTGGCCAGGCATAAGGAAGAGTCGTGGCCCTAAATACACAAAACTTGGCTAGGACCACCATTTTACTACGGCTCTGCACAGATTCTGCTAGATCAGTTATTATGCGCTAATTATGAATTAAAGGCAACTGTAATTAAATTAAAGCCCTTTACGTCCATCATTACAATCTCAAGGTTAAAACTTTGTTGGACCAGCCTCTGCATGGATTAAATACCTCCCAAACAGGGGGGAATTGATTTAAATCCAATAGTAAGTGAAGCCTCGGACACATGTTTGACCCGTGAAGTACGATGAGTCTGAATGTCGTTTCGGCAGATATTCGGCAGTGTATGGGCACTTTCTCAGTCGAAATGGCTGGTCATTCTGTAGATTCGCCTTTGGCGGTCGGGGGATTGTTTGAACGCCCTATAAAAGTGCCCATACACGGGCCTCTTATCTGCGAAAACAAACGTGCGGAAATCATGCGTGGTGGGTCGGGGACATTAGGTAGAGGCTTTACTTGGTCCCTTAGAAAACGGAAACTCCTCTCAGACTTTACCGAGAGTTTCCTGGCCATCCTCAGGCAGACACACTGGTTATACCAAGCTCCTATTTGGGACGATAAACACACACAATACTAATTTCTGCTTGAAAGAACAAATTACCATTTGCCAAAAGTCACATGTCCTAATGACTCTATGGACAACTCAAGATTGTGCAGCTCACATCTAAACTTGTAAGGCCTGATAGAGATAGAAGAAGTGGACCCAATGGCTACTCTATACAGCTCCCGTCGATGCCCCTTCTTCTGCCGCCAAGAGGTTGCCCCATACCTCTGGTTGACGTGTGCCGTACTAAACCGGGGGGAGGTGCTTCCTGTCGGTATTACTTCCGTAACACAAATATTCTGTCAGATTTTCCTAAAACTGGTTTGTTCGCTCAATATAAGCTTTGAGGCATCTTCCTACATCCCAACAGACCATCTGCAAGTCCTGATCGGATGGGTGAAGTCCCTGAAGACGATGAATTGGCTGGTTAGATGTACTTTGTTACAACCTTAGGTAGAACTCTACCACCCGGTGCAGAACTACCGCATCGGTAGGAAATATTATATGTGGCTCTGCCACGGGAAAGGGCCTGAACTCTGATGCCCTTCTTCCAGAAGTGAGAGCCACTAACAGTATGGTTTTAGTGCCACAATCTCTAGTGTATGGTGTTCAATGGTTCAAACGGATGCTGAAGCAAAGCTTTTAGTACTAACGGCAGATCCAAATGGGTAATAGTTGTTTTCTTGGTGGGGTATAATTTTTTTTTCATGAGAAACCCCTGTTAGGAATCTTTGTACTTATGGTTCTTTCGACACAACTTTGAAATGGCTGCTGACTTGAAGGCATAGACTTAGAGCAAGGACTCTGTCCAACCTTCGTAGAAAATCTAAGAGCTGTGGAACTGATACCTGCATTGGATCATGTCTTGTTGGTAGGCCCAATGTTGGAATGCTTCCCAAATACTTGCTATTCTCGATGTGGGACAACGTCCTAGCACTTGTAGGTGTCAATCATCTCTCAGAGCAACATGATGACTAAGCCTTGCGCTATCAATTTCCACGCTGAATAGCTCAAGTTGGCGGATTCGGGAGAATACGCTCCCTGGGAAAAGGTTGACCTGTGTGGTAAGTGGACTGGCTCCTGGAACGCTAGTTCTCCTCATAAAGGATACCGTGGCCTTTCCTCCGGCCAATCCGGTATGAACTACAACCTCCATCTTGGATATTGAAAGTTTCCTCATCATATCAATGGCGGAACGATGGAAACACGTAACATTGAGGTAGTTGCCAGTCCGGATAAGGGCATCCCTGCTTCGCTTGATTGTCGTGGTACCTCGAGAAAAAATTCTTCCAACTTCCGTTCTCTGACTGTCGCATTAGGTCTATCTGGGGCCTTTCCAAATATGGTCACCAGTGCTGAAACACTTGATTGTCCAGACTCACATTCCCCATTGCCATCAGTGATCTTGAGAGAAACATTCGCCTGACATTCTCCTTCCTGGAAATGTATAGGGATGTAGCCCAACAGATTGTCTTGAGCAAACTCATTATAAGTTTCATTTGCTCCCTCTACGCTAACTTCATTCCACGCTGTTTTTGATATACAATGGTGATGCTTGGTTGTCTGTCCTTCACACAGGACTCTGTCCTGATCCGGTGATTGAAATGCCAACAAGGCCTGATATACTGCCTCGCTCCAAGACGTTCCTGAAAGGAACAAAATCCACATCCAAATCCCCGTGGGCTAGACAGTCAGAGTCGGGCTCTCACCCTAGAACCTGATGCGGTCCGTGAATATTTCCACCCAACGGGCTCTACCAGGGGAGTTTCCCTTCTCAGGTTGAACGGAGATGTCCACCATATCAGGTGTTTTTGAGAGATTTGAAAGAGTTAGTTTTTGGACAGTCTGAGGAGGTTTGTTCCACCTGGTCAGATATTGATGAAACTCTGAACCGGTCTATTCTCCAGGATGGCCCTGTCAACCCTATAACGGCCGTAATCCTATAACTGAGAAGCAGCCTAATAGAGAGGGCTATCGAATCGGCTATCGAATCCGCGAGTTAAAATGTCTATTATACCTTATAAGCGAGTAAAATATCGAATATCGAATCCGCGAGTAAAATGTCTATTATACCAATACGCGGAGTAAATATCGAATATCGAATCCGGCGAGTAAAATGTCTATATACCCAATACGGGAGTAAATAGCGAATATCGGAATCTGTGAGAAAAGGGTCTATTATACCAATACGGGAGTAAAATAGCGAATACGAATCCGCGAAACATGTCTATTATACCAATACGACGAGTAAAATATAGAATATCGAATCACGAGTAAAATGTCTATTATACCAATACGGAGAAAAATATCGAATATCGAATCCGCGAGAAAATGTCTATTATAACAATACGCGAGTAAATACGAAATCGATCCGTGAGTAAAATGTTCCTATATACCTATAACGAGAGTAGGTAAATATCGAATATCGAATCCGCCGACGTAAAATGTCTATTATACCAAGTACGCTGATGTAAATATCGAATATCGAATCGTGAGTAAAATGTCTATTATACCTATACGCGAGTAAATATCGAATAACGAATTGTGAGTAAAATAGATATTATACCAATACGCGAAGTAAAAAAAAATATCGAATATCGAAATCGTGAGTACAATGTCTATATTACCAAATACGCGAGTAAAAATATAGAATATAGAATCCGGGAGTAAAAGGTCTATTATACCTATACGCGAGTAAATATCGATATCGAATCCGCGAGTAAATGTCTATTATACCAATACGCGAGTAAATATCGAATATCGAATCAGTTGAGTGAGTACATGTCTATTATCCAATACGGAAATAATACGAATATCGAATCCGTGAGTAAAAGGTCTATATACTATCGCGAGTAAAATATCGAATATCGAATCCGTGAGTAAAAGGTCTATTATACAATACGCGAGTAATATCGAATATCGAATCTGTGAGTAAAATGTCTATTATACCCAATACGCGAGTGTAAATATCGAATATCCGAATCTGGGAGTAATGTCTGATTATACCAATACGCGAGTAAATTATCGAATAATCGGAATATGTAGTAAAAGTCTATTATACCAATACGCGATAACTATCGAATAATCGCATATGTGAGTAAAATGTCTAGTATATTTACCAATACGTGAGTAAAATCGAATCCGTGAGTAAAATGTCTTTATACCATAGCGAGTTAAATATCGAATAATCAAATATGCATATAACATGTCTATGTATAACAATCACGTATAGAAATGATCGAATCCGTGAAGTAAAAGTGTCTATTAGGTAGTCCACTACGCGAGTAAATATCGCATTCCTCGAATTTGCAAGGTCTTTAGGGCTAATAATCGAATGTCGAACGGGAGAGAGCTTGAAAGTAGCGTGCGTGAGAGATAAACTCGTTGTGGAAAGTCCTGGATATGGAGATATGTTCCCCAGACCATTTCCCAGGGTCCCACGCCTTTACATTAAGTTACCATTGATATTTTTATAATTGTATTTCCTTAGAAAAACTGTTCGAACTAGTTGACCTCCCTATTGACTTTAATGGTTTCCGTTTTTCGAATTTTCCATATAGTCTTGAAATTTGAAAATGTGTCCGAACTTCGAAAAGTCAGCACATACCTGTACTAACTGCCTAAGAAGCTCATTAGCTCATTGGTAGTTGCCTTTCTCCCTCCTGATTCTGAGGCTTGTACTTAATCTTCATGATCACACTGGGGGTGGGGTAGATTAAGTGCTTAATCGGTGGGGCGATTGTCGCCCCCAATACACCAATTCGTGATGGTTCTAATGGCTCTTCTCCAATTCAACCAGCCATCCAATAGTATTTGCAGAGAGTGCGTAATACATTGGGGCCTCATTAACCCCACCAAGTCGCTGGGCAGAATAATGGAGTTAAAGTCACGCTAACTGGTTCGCACAAACAAACCGCGCTAGTCGACGTCTCCGCTCGCGATTAAAATCGACGTTTGCGCTTGTTTTAAGCGCAGGATTTTAACGCCAAGCAAATAGAGGTCTTAATAATTAGAATCTAAAAATCGAAATAAATGCTAAAATCGAATAAAATTTAAAATCGAAAGAAATCAAAAATCTAAAGTAAATCTAAATCAAAGAAATCAAAATCATAGTGAAAGTTACATCGAACGTAATCTACCTAGAATCGGAGAGAAGGGGTAGGCGATTTTTTTGAAAATTGAAAAAGTAGACGAATTTTCAACCATAAATGAATCTCCAGTAATAGAACATAGGGATTGGATTTCAAAACGGTTTACGATAGCGACATAACTCAAAAGGCTATACATAAACAACATGCAGCAACACTGAGTGTGAATAATTACAGGGTAAAGTAACCAGTCTGTAAGTAAATACAGCCCTGTTATAACAGTTATGTCCTCTGCACACAGATAATCTGGTCATTCTTTTCTGTGTATATGTTAGATATATATAGATATA
Source organism: Hymenochirus boettgeri (assembly GCA_019447015.1). Classification (NCBI taxonomy): domain Eukaryota; kingdom Metazoa; phylum Chordata; class Amphibia; order Anura; family Pipidae; genus Hymenochirus; species Hymenochirus boettgeri. Next base: position 4,397,471 of record CM033475.1, on the reverse strand, counting down.
TAGTATATATCATATATTATTATTATTCTCCCTGACACACTGGTTTCCGCTTCTTAGCATACAGCAAAAAAGAACAAATAAAACGAAGAAATATTAAGAAGGCGTCCACCCATAATGCTCACATATATAACATCGATATTTGAGACTTCTTGTCTCGTGTAATGCTCAAGCTGTTGATAAAGAGCTGAGAAACGTTGATGTATATATATGTCGATTTTATGATAAAGCCTTTATAGCCATCAGAAAAGTGGTGTGCGGGCTCAAATTCAAAAGTCCTTACTATAGACAATGGGTGTTGGGGCATGGGGTGAACCTTTAAGAGAGATTTGCATCCATGCCTTTAAATGTGCTGTCTCTGCTTTTTTTTGTCTAATCTATATCTATATCATCGATCAATTATCATATTCAATTCCATACCATCAATCTATCTATCTCCATCTCATCCACTCTCATCTATCTAATCAATCTCCTCTTCTCTCACATTCCATCTATCTATATTTTATGGAGTGGAAGTTATAAATAATAGAATTTGAAAAATCCAGATGAGTGTCGCTATACTTTGTCACCTACCATTATAGTTAATGGTACTACATTGTTATCATCAACTGGGGTCTCTATGCTCTAATAATAGGAAGCTGGATGCGTAATCAACAATGTATTCATATATTATTATGTTACATTGAAACACTGATTCATCTGTACAATCAACATGCTACTTGCACTAATTCAGATATGTAGTTCTGATGACTTAGAAGAAGGAAAAGGGTTAAATGTAAAATCCGAAATCCCGTTGGACTATGTAAATAGTTGTTTGCATGTTAAACTTGACTTCGCAATGTTTTAATTAATAAACTGGCGAAAGGGGCTATTTTAAACCATTAAGAAAACCCTCTGTTGGTGGGACGATTCCTAAGACTACAAGCACATGCCACTATGGAGGAAAGAAATCATGGCTGGCCCCCCTAAGAAACACCACAAAAAAAAATAACCTTGATAACTTGTCCAAAAAAATAATGAAAGTATATGGCAAAAGTAACACAGGATAGGATCCTACACTACAGCAAACAGCAAACTAGTTTTGTGGGGGGGACATGCCTTTTTACAATTGGTAGTCATTTGTGGCACTGTAAATTCCCTTTAACGGTGAGTCATGCTCTGCCCTGTAGCTTCGCTGCCCTGTAGGGGAGGAGAGCAATGGTCAGGTGCTTAAGTCAAGCTATGGAAGCAGGAAGTTTGAATAAAATATTAGTGACAATATAATTTCTCCACAGGCTGCAAGCCAGAGAATTATATTCAAGACACAACCTCATTTTTAAAGGACGTAAATACTGCAGGCTTTTATTAACCCAATACTGTTATCGGGACAAAATTGCCCCTTTAATCATTTTTTTTGGCAATGTATAATAAAACAATCTATTGGCTGAAATACACAAAACCTTCATAATCCTGGGGATTGGCTATAAAAAAAAACTTATATCAGCATCATAGGTCAAGAGGTTAAGTCATTAACCAGGTGGAAAAAGAATTGAAGAGCGTGACAAGTCTCTAGTGGACACATCATTTTCCTACAGCACAATATCAATATGTTGTTTAGGTGTGAAGTCGGGAAGGTTTTCTACCGGGTTATTAGCATGGTCATGAAACAAGGAGCATTGGTCTTATAGAGACAGATTCCTAAAGTTGTAGAGTCAGGAGGGAAATTGTGATCCACAATGTAAGCAGACTTTGTTTACAATTAATGTATATAGGTAAGGAAACCATGTAGCGTTTCCATTAATATATATAAAAGAAACATTTGGTAGAATAATTGACATTATAACTAATCATTATATTGGCTTAGTTTGGTACACAAATGCACGTTCCTGCAACATTGCCTGTTTATCCTTATCCATGAGTAGCTGCCAACGGTTTCTTGCTAAGTATCCTCGCAAGCAGTATTACCATCCTTGTTGGCATGACTTAAGCACCCTGCTACAATAATGGCCTCCCCATTTTGGAGCAATTTCGATCACCGAATTGCTTCATAATCGACCAACGTTTAGAGCAGTTTTAATCGAAAAATACAAAGGACCGCCCTGCCAGGCGGAAAATTTTGTCCAACCTCTCTGCAGTGTATGAATCGTGAAAACACAAGACACGTCAAAATTTGATGAGATCGAGTGGGTTTTTCTTTTCCAATTGGCATGTTGCCCTCAATCGGAATTTGGCCCGCGTGTATATAGATTTATATCTACCAGAGATCACTTGTTACGTCTTCACATATAATAAAAGACAAACAACCCAGTAACAGTTATTGACAAGGCATAGTGAGTTGACACTGGAAGTAACGGTTCTATTGCCATTTGGTTATCATATGTTCCAGTTATACTTAATTAGTAAAGGCAAAAACCCTAGATTATGACCAACGCTTACTTAACCAGAAATTCTACGAAAACGTGCCACGTTCGATATGAATGAAGGTAAGGTGGTACGTTGCACTTTTGTAACAAGAGATGGTGTTTAGCTTAGATATACTGAGGCTGTTTGTGACGTTGGGTGTTTTTGTGTAGCTATAGGGCTTGTGTGCGTGCTTTTGAGTTCGCTATTTAAGGAAATCAAAACACAATGGAAGTAAATGTTTTAAACAGAAGAGACAAGGCGAAGCTTCAATAATGAATCAATGGAAGAAACTCTTTTAGAGGACTAATCTACACCTTAAGGATTATGCATGATCAATCAAGCCACGATCACCGCCCGGCGCCTCTCGGTGCTTTTTACCACTTATAAATTAAGCATCACCGCAGTGGGGCTAATCAGGGTCATTCATCGGTAAGACAAACGTCTCATCTTTGTAATGATTAGAGGATTGGCTGTGATCAGGGTTTACTGGTTTTTCAGGGTGTAGTGGGGATTGGCAGTCGGACCGGGCGTTACTAATTCAGTTAATCACCCAGGAATCAGATTATAGTGACTCCCCATGTATGGGGATATGGGGTGGTCTTTATCGTGTATTTGATTCTATATTGACGGAGGTAAAGATCAAATATTACCATGGTCATTGACCCAATGTACGGTCTTTTCAGAAAAAACAAAGCAATGTGTTACAAATGTGGGTACACATATTGTAAGCAAGGGGCCCCATCTTCTTATTTTTTCACTAAGACAGATATAAGCCTTCCTCCCAGAAACCGACGTGTGGCATGAAAGCACGGTAGTAGGCCCCGAAATTCCATAGTTTTGCCGTGGGGGAGCCCAGTGGATTCTAGTTTCGACGCCACAGCGACGTAGGAAGTGTACATAAGGACTGTCTGCTCAAGTCCGTATAATAGAATTGTAAAATAAATCACACCACAGCGTAATAATGAAAGAGAAATTGGTTCCGGTTTTTTTTCCACTATTATACTTCCACTTTCCCCTCCACCTAGCACAACTAAGAACGCTCTCTCTGCCGCGGATATATCAAGCGTACGTGAGACTGCCCAAATCATAAACAATATAAGGGGTGCGTGGCCTCCAGGGATCTACTGGGAAAAAATAAACATATAACATGTTGTAATTTACTTAAAAAAAATCAACTTCAGAAAGACAAGTCTAAATAAAATACACCATTTCTGGATTATAAATAGTTCACAATGAATTTCTCTTTAAGGGGACAATTTTATTAACTCAACCACCTTTTCCCATATCCACTTCCTCTGCAGCATAGGTACCCCGGGTGAGGACCTAAAATCGCTAAGACTAACTACGAAGCCTCTAAAGGAGGATTCCTCACCCTGTCAATTCTCTACTCCTGGCAACTTATACCTACTACCGCAAATCTGCTTGGCGATCGACAGAACTGTTTCCACACCTCAAATCTTCCACTGCCCCCCCTTTCACGTAGGAAGTCGCGAGGCAGCCCAATTGGAAAAGACACGCACTAGCCCTTGCCGAGAGCGTATCTTCCGATTGGCTGCCTCGCGATCTGTCATTGAAGCAGGAGAGAGCGGAGGAACGAATGCGATCGCGCGAAGCAGGTTGGGGTAGTAGTGGCGGAGTTAGAGAAGAACCCAGGGTGATGGATAGTAGCGATTTTAGGTTCCTCACCCTGGTACTATGCAGCTATGGAGAAGAGGGAGCAGAGGTGAGGTGAGGTATAACTTGTCCTTTAAAGGTTTCCTTTTTTACACTTACCGTACTGTTCCCGGTAATGCAATCATCATATAGTAAGCACCGTACACAACGTATGCAAGCACCTAACAAATGTTGGAATGTTTAAGGGGAACTTGCCATGAAAATGTCAGTGTTTATTTTTGTTAGAGTGAGGAATAGGTCGCTTGAAATGTAGATAAAGAACCAGACTAGACAATATTGGTGTCCCTCGGCCGTAACTCGACGGGAGATACTCTGGATTAGCGGGTGTTGGTGATGAAAGGAAAACAGAGAGATTTTCCAGTTTGTAAAAAAATACTTCAGTAAAGAGACATTCAGAATGGAAAGAGTTAATGAGACGGAGAACGTCTCGGAGGGCACAATATGTATGAAATAAGGAACACTAGTGCCTGATGAGCCATTACCGGTGGTAAAGTATCACTTCACGTCTGCCACTGCAAACAGCCAGAGCTTTTAGTTTTAAAGTCATTAATCGAAGATGTTAAGGTAGGAAAAAAAAATCATAGCGAGGAATGGAAGAAATAAGAAAAGCTCTACAGTGTGGGGGTCCTACAAGCCAGTTCTATTAGAGCACCGACCTTGGTATTTAGGTCAATGATGACTGTGGTGAGCTTCACAGTTTTACATACTGCTACTCAGCATGAGTGTGTGTGATGTATGGGGAGTTATATCTTCTATGTTCAATTTTATCTAGGCCATTGTTCTTATTTTTTCTGATTCCATACTGTCCTGGTGTGGCCTCTGGATTAGAAAAAGGCTGATGTATTATTCCAATATCAACAAGGGGTAGTACGTTCACAGCCGGGTAATTAACAGGCCTGTAAGTAACTTCATGGTGGGAGTTCCTGGAAAGTTAATAAGGGAACATGTTCTAGGTGAATGTTTCAAGGACTGACATAAGTAGTAACCAGCATGGCTTTAGTGGAATAGGATCTGTCCAAGACTAACTTGCTTGGCTTGTATGAGGAAGTGAGTAGAAATTTAGACTCTGTTATAGCAGTAGATGTATTTTCCTACTTGGATTTTGCCAAAGGCTTTTGAATACAGTCCCCCATGTCGACTAATGTATAAGCTGAGGTACCTGTTTGGGCTGGGGGAGCATAATTTGTACATGGATGAAAAAATGGTTAATGAATGATGTGCAGAGGTAGTTGTTTAATGTGGGGCTAAGGTTCATCATTATGGACTTAAGTGCTAGTGGGGGTGAGTAGGGTGCCACAGGTTTGTTCGTGTTGGGGGGCCACTTCTATAAACAGTATTATTAATATGATTGTGGAATGGGTATTGTCCAGCAAGGTTCAGTCCACATTGGGCTGCTAAGTGGCAGATGAGATTCATGTTGATAAAGGAAGGATGTGATGCATTTGTTTTGGACTTATCAATCCTTGTGCTGAGCTTCTACTATAAAAGTCTGTGTTAGTGAATCCCCTGTTGTGGAAAAGAGATCTTCGGAGTTTTGGTGATAACAACTTAAAGGTATCAAGCAGGCCAGGCGCACAGCACAGAGCCAAGCATGGTATTTCTTGTATAAGAGAAGAGTGTAATGGATCAAGGGAGGAAAATGTTATGTCTCCCTCTTTTCAAAGCATTGGTAAGGCCCTCTTGGAAATATACCAAAAAACATGTAAAAGGCAGCACTAAACCATGCAGGTACTCTGAGTCCCCCTCCTCAGAGAAACGAATGGCCACCCCCAAAAAAAGGGTGCCATTAAAAGATACAGAAAATAAAATAGTACTCTGCTGGTGAACCAAAAAACGTTATAGATACAATAATTAACAATTGTAAAATTATACTGTCTCCTAGACGCCCAGGTATCTGATGTTCTGCGGCGGCACCCTTGTTAACCCCCTAGTACTTGGTTGCACTTACCTGGTGGTTTATGAGTAATGTGTTACATACGAATATATTAGGGATTAGTGCTTCTGTTTTATTTGTATTTACTAATCTCATAATTTACCGCATTATTATTCCATTGGGTCCGAGTACATCTCACGTCTTTTCAATATGGAATTTATACATAAACGTAACGATGTGAGAAAAGATTTTTGATTGGGAGCCCGTGTGGAGATGGGAATCAAGAGCTCTAGAGAATATATTAGGCTCCCTAGAAAATTATTAATCAAGGAAACCACCATTTGGTGGGATAAATGGCCTTGGAAGAGGGAATTAAAGTAAATAGAGTACCAAGGGGATTAAGACTAATTAATTACCAAAAACACCATGGATTGGAGGATAAGTTGTTTATGGAAGAATGGTATAAAATTACAGGAAAGCTCTGTGAGACTAACTACGTTGATTATTAAGAAAAGGGAGAAGGAACTAGAGGTTATAACTAAAGAGATTCAGGGTCTGACTAAGGAAATAGAAAAAGAAAGGGATGAGGAAGGTTTAATTAAGGAATTTGAGGTAATATGAATGCGAAATTGGAATACATGAATAGGGAAATTGGGGATAGTAACTTCGCAAATTTCATAGGGATAATTGGATTACGAATCTGAGAGAGAGTTTTCATGGAAAGGACTCTGTATCGGAGGTATCGAAAATAGGGGAAGGAGTATACCCAGAAAACTGTTGGAACAATTCCCTTATCCATTCCCTTATCCAAGAAAAGTTTAACCCGTATTGGGAGATAGGACTGATAAAAACAGAAGAGTATTAATAACATGAACCCAACAAGTTTATAAGAGGTATCCAGGGAGGGAATAATTATGAGAATGGTACGAAGTGGAATAGAAAGAGAAGGGGACCTGGAGAAGTGGATTATAAACACAGAAGCCCCCCCCTCCAAATTATTGAAGAGAATAGAAAAAAAAAACCCTATAGTAAGAAACAGCCCCATAAAGGGAGATATCTCCTTTTTTAGGGGTGAGAGGGAGAAGAAACAGGAGGAGGAGGGGAGAAAGATTTGGGGGCGAGACTGAAATCGAGAATAAGAGAGTATGGAGACAAGGAAAGGTGTGGACAAGAGGTCAAGAAAGGAGATAGAACCGACAATAGGGATAGACAGATGGGGGGAAACAGATAGTAATTGTAGAGGATATAATACCAATGATAAGCTGAAATCTAGGGGGTCTTCAATCTGTCTGATAGAAAGTTTAATGTATCAGAAGCTTCCCTCTTAGGAAAGTACTGAAGTTTGCCCCCAAACAATCTGTAGATTAAATTTCAGTGTATATGGTCTCCGAAATTATGAGATCCCTTAGCTTAAGGAAGTATTTTCTCAATATGGAGAAGGAATAAGGACGTAACAATTCAACAGTCTTAAATGTCCAGGGAATAGCGAACCCCACATATGAGGATATTAATGCCCCCATATTTTATATGAGCTAGCTAATGAACCATCATCATTAGCAATACTCATTTAACCTAGGTCTACCTTTAACCCAGTTGGACTACGAGGTACTTCAGTGGAGGATTTGGGGCCATGGTGGAGGATATTAAAAAACTAGATATAAGATTAGAAAAATATTATGATAATTTGACCCATCAAGAAAGAAAGGTATTGAAGGAATTGAAAAGTGATAGAGAAGTGTAATTCGTGCGCAGATAAGGAGGGGGTATAGTAATTCGAATGAGAAGTTTATGTTAAGGAAGCCTTGCGGCAGTTGGAGACATTAACATGATAAGAAAGTGGGATATAATCCCTTAACAAGATAAAGGTTTTTCTAAAAGGGATCCTCCAAATGGCGGCAAGGAAAAAGGTATCATATCTAAAAAGAGTTTGAATTTCTATGGATTAGCTAAACCCACACTCCCGATTTTCTACCATCTCCCTAAAATTCATAAAGATCTAGAGATCCCCCTGGAAGACCAATTATATCGGGAATTATTCACCTACTGAAAATTTATCGAAGTTTTGTGGATATTTCCCTGGCAGATATTGTAAAAGAACTACCATCGTACCTTAGGGATCCATGGAGGTTATCACCTCACTGGAAGAGGTAAAATGGGAATAGGATACTCTTTGGTTACCCTTGATATTACTCTATATTCAGTTATCCCCCATGAGGAGGGCAAGAGGCTTCTAATATTTTTTTATTAAAGGATGGTAACGTTCAGTGAAACTATGATAGCGTTTTTATTATATGTATGATTTTATTTTGAGTAATAATTGTTTTTACATTTGAAGGTAACCATTATATACAAGAACCGGACTGCAATGGGTACGTTTTTGCGCCCAGTTACGCAGGATTATTTGTGGGGTATTGGGAGGATAAGTACATCTGGGGTGCTAGTAGACATATGAATTGCCTGTACTGGAAAAGATACATAGATATATTCTCCTTATTTTTGGAGGGCACCCCAGATGCACTGGAGAATACCTCACATATATTACCATCAAACGAGCCATTGAAATTCCAGAAGAGTCTAAGCCAAGAAATATCTTCCTGACCTCAAATAGAGGAGGAAGGAAAACTCACTAGTACATCATTTAAAGAAGTGGATAGCAACCCCTCATAGACTTCGATAGTGCCCACAAATTATCATGGTGGAGGGAATACCAACAGGGCAGATGCTAGATTAAGAAGGAACTGTCCAATAAGGATAATTCATGGAAACAGCTAATTTTGTGGGTAGAGGTTAAAGAGAGGATATCCGTAAAATGTATAGAAAAGGCATTGAAAGGCTAACAAAACAGATAGGAATATTTACTTAAACCAAGGAAAAAGGGAATAAGAAGGGAAATACTCTTAAGAATAAACAATGATAATATTGGATTATAATAAGGATATTGGCAAAATAAGGAATATCCTGAAAAAACATTGGGCAATTCTGCACAAGATAAAGAATTAACAGGAATTATAGGAAAAAAATCCATGTATAATTTACCGTAAACCGAACACTTTGAGAATATTTTATCCCCCTGTCCTCTTACCTAGACTGGAGATGGAATGAATAGAGATATGAATAGGAAGATATCCTTAAGGAATGTATAAATGTGGAAAATGTATAAAACTGTAGATTTGTAGGAGTGGAAAGGAACGGTTTATATTAATAAAAGGAACATTTTATAATGGTCAGTCACAAAACGTGGTTATGGGATTAGAGTCCATGTGATAAATGGTATGTGGGAAAAACACGTAGGAACTCACGATAAGAATATGGGAACATAGGACGGGCTGATCACCTCCTCAACAGAGGAAAAGTGGACCTAAATACACAGTGGGTAATGATTATCACATGATAGAAATAAGAAGGAGCACTTACCATATTAATATATGAGCCACTTTAAAGTCAAACAACTCCTCATCTTTGAGGGTACATTTTTATGGCACTGGGGGGTAAACGAAAAAAAAAAAATTTTGGTAAGGGGAGGAGATGGAGAATTATTAAATTGGAGCAAAGGCTCATATTCACTTATTCCAGTATGCAGCCACAGGGGTTAAATGACCAGATAGAATTGGCTCCATTTTTATAACATATAGATCGGATTATTCTGGGACTACTGATGCCATTGTCTCTGATAATATGTAAGATGTTTGATGATGTGTGTATTTACATATTGGCACCTACAAAATTGGTTGTGCTATATTGTAGGTGGGGGACTATAGAAATGTCATGTTTGGGGGATAAGAAATGTTTCCCTCCCCAGATGGTACCCCAATGATTAGGGTCTTTTAGTTGGGCTTCAAATATAAATGGAACACATATAAAAGAGAATTTGCCGATCCAGAAAAATGTCCAAGAAAAAAGGACAATAAAGTTTTTTCAAAAGGGATCTTTAAAAAGGGGAGGATTGCTATGGATACGTCATGCCTGATGAAGCTGTGTCACAGCGAAACGCGTAGCAGCAGTAAGACGAACTGGAAGTATACGCTCTGTTAAAAGTTTGAACCATCCGCGTGGTATGAAAGCGAACGCGCCCGCAATAGAAAGAGTTCTACCCGCCCACGGAGTTGGGAGCCAAAGGAGGTGACTCATCACTGAAAAACGCCACAGCGTGTTCTGTTTGTTTACCTACATCTCAAGTCCTCCGAGCGGTCCAAAGTTACGGACTAGGAGTATGGAGTCGGGGACCTTTTGCAGCAGGTGTCCGCTATTTATTACACCAGGAGCACGGTGTAGTATACTTTTAACTTAACTTCCAGCTACCTACGGTGTACGCACTCATATCTGACTATGTGATAGAAGATCGCGTCCGGAATGAGGAGTCCACATAATAATTTTTGATCCATGTTCACATGTCATAGACGGTATTCTTGGATCTGAACTTGTGGACATAGAGTTCACCATCCTAAGGGATTTATAATTTTTCTTTTGGAGATTTTATTGGTCATATTTATATATGTAATTTTAGCTGGCCAGATCTTATTGTATTGTGGGGTATTGTGGATAAATTGTTAAATTATTGCTCAGTAGTCCCAGTGTATATACTTCGTTTTTTTGTTCACCAGCAGAGTACTATTTTATTTTTCGCTCTCATTTGGAATATGCAGTGCAATTTTGGAATCCTGTGTACAAAAAGGACTCTTTGAAATGGAAACGGGTTCAGAGAAGGGCAACTAATATAAGGGGATTGGGGGAGCTTGAATATGAAGAAGAGAGACTGGAAAAGTTACAATTATGTACGCTGGAGAAAAGGCGCTTGCGTGGGGATATGATTACTGTGTATACATTAACGGGCCATACAATCAACTATCTGGGCATTGTTCACCAATAGAACATGTCAGAGGACACGACGGACATCCCTAAAGGACAATTATTACTCACCTTCCCTCCGCTCCTCTTCTTTGGTCAGTACCTTTTTTCCCAGGGTGAGTACCTGAACCGTTAGCTCCTCACCCTGGGTTTGCGCAACTTGAAGCCAGCCTTACTGAAACGCAGCGTTTCAGTAAGGCTGTGCTTCAAGATTGGGGGCGATGGTCTGTTTCCTTTCTGCCCAAACGGGGGGTAGTGTGTGGTTTCCCATTTGTACACTTACCAATCAATAAGAAGCACAGTAGCCTACAGTATTGACTGCAAATGACGTCTTGGGAGCGACAGTGTTTCAGGCTCCCGGCGATGGCCCAATAATGATGTTTACGTTACCAGTAGGGAATCAATAGTTCAACTTACTTGGTTTCCCTCTCTGGATAATTACGCTCCTTAATAAAGGGGAAATATTTAATGGCTAAGAATAAAAACACGGAAATGTTTCCAACCAAGAGAGAACTGAATGTTCATATGACATAACCTTTGCCACAGTACTAGTATGGACGTAAGCAGCTAAATAGTGTGAAAGATATCAGTGAGGCGATGCAATAAAGTTTGCAAAAGTAACCAATCAGATATGATCTCACTGCAGTCACATGGTAAAAAGCTACCGTGTGATTGGTCTCTGCAAATTTAGAGCAGGGGCAAATTTTATCACCTCTTCATCATCTTCACTGCATCAACCCCATTGTATCTCCCGTGCTAGGGTGTAAAGTACAAGTAACTGTAGAAGATCGCAGTTAATTCATTTTATAAGGGATTCACTATTTAACCAACAGCGTCTGGTCTATAAACCAATAAAAGGGGATTATTTACATGACGAGAATAAACTGCCTAAGTCTGGATTTACTTACTTTTAAATTCACATGGGAACGATCATTAACGTATGTGGAATTGTAGCAGTAAGCAGAGCATGTGGAGAGACCCAGTGGAATGGCATTGTGCCGTGGATAACAGGTTTGTGTGCTGTACTGGATAAGGACTATCAGGGACCCTTCATCTACAAGCCCTTGGGCCACATAACGGAGATTCAGGCTGTGAATACGTGTCTGTTAATGAGACCCAATCTCATTAGGGCGATATCATTAAAACCAAGTAAACGCTCGGCCTGTATGTGTGTTTAGAATTCCTCACTACTCAATGGCCTTTACTCATTAGGTTTTGTCATTTTAATTCTGAATGGCTTCAGGTTACTGACAATAAAAGAAACGGGAGAAAGAGACGCGGTCTTTTACTCTTCACTATCCCTTTTCTGGCTTGTTCCATTGGAGAACATTAATTTGCTGTCATTGGGACAATTCGACAGTTTTATGAGACTTGTGTTCGTCCATTTTCCCCTCCACATCTGTGTTGTCTACCGAACCCCGAGCACTATTGTTTCCAGGGGTGTGGGGGGGGGATTTCATACTGGTCTGGCTTTTTTGTGTAAACCGTCAATCTTGATTGGCCAAGATCAAGCCATAGAGGAAATTAGAAACAATCAGACCCACATGACAGGCTCTAAACGCCTGGCAGGGGGAATGCTCTATTCCACTAATTAGGAGACAATAACTTGTCAGTGCCCGTCTGGCTTTTTCACACTCCCACACCTGCATGTAGCACTCGTAATACAGCCAAGAGACAGAGACACAGGAGACCCGCAGTCAGTGTTCAAAAAAAATAACAAATAATATAAGTTTCACAAAGACAAAAGTAAATATGTCACAATATGTAGTTTTACTTTTTTTGTCTAGGGTTAGATGTTGGTGTGCAGCAGGCCCATGAATTGGGTGGTGTTGTAAAGGGTTACACTTTCCACCTTTCTGGACAGGTAGCCCACGTTTGCAGATGGTTATGTAAGGTATTTAGCAGGGGATCTGTTTGTATGTAGGGGTGGGGTCTCTATACCAATAGGGCACCCCCACCCAAACATAAAGAAAATGAACATCTGGACTGGAGGATGATGAGATTAGGAAATGCCTGGTGTTTCAGCCATCTAAGCCAAACTGAATGGCCCAGGGAACTGGGAATTTGTTCATTCCAATCCAATTATTCATTCATTTTTTTAAAGTAAATGGCAGATGTTTATGAAGGAGAAGACAGAAAACTTCCCACGTTTAGCGGAATGGTACAGTCAGAAAGGTTCATTCATGGATCACGTCTCACTTTAGTTCCATTTCACAGGACTATACCAATGCTGACAAAAAAGGGTGATGGAGAAATGATCATTTAAGTCAAATCTCTGTCCAAAAGCGAATGGTTTAAATATTAAAGTTGTTTGAAAATGAGGCACTGCACAGGAAAATCCCAATACAAACTTGCTCTTCCGGGCACTTGAACTCAAGTACAGAAGGTTCTATTTAAATGCAGCAGTGAGATCAGGTCACCAGACCGCCTGTTCATCTGCCAGTAGCTTTTGTCTACAAAGAGTTAATTGTCCTAATCTCCCCCTTCCCCTCCTATGAGCTGTTTGGGTATCCTGACCCGACCCCTAAAGGAACACCTTAGTGCTGAAAAAAAAAAAAAATAAAAAGCTCCATTCATTAGGGATTGAAAAGCGTCTTGGAACATTCCGACACATTTCTCCGCTCATGGAAATGAACAGAGGCTAAGAGGAGTCTGGGAGAGGGAAAATAAATAGGAAAGAAAAGGAAAATGTGAGAGACCTTAGAAGTACCTGATAAGAAAAAACACAATCACACACACACAGATCGTAAAAGCAACGAGTGTCAACACAACATGGAACAAACCGTATGGTAGAGATGTTGTCCCTAGGCACTACCATGTTCCCCACCCCTCAAAAATATAATTTACCTCAGTTTGTTCCTGTCCATGTTTTCACCCTATCCCTATTGATAGTGTATATTAGGTACCTGGATAGTGTCCCCGTGTTTCACCCTATCCCTATTGATAGTGTATATAGGTACCTGGACAGTGTCCCCGTGTTTCAACCATCCCTATTGATAGTGTATATAGGTACCTGGACAGTGTCCCCTTGTTTCACCCTATCCCTATTGATAGTGTATATTAGGTACCTGGATAGTGTCCCCGGTTTACCCTATCCCTATGATAGTGTATATTAGGTACCTGGATAGTGTCCCCCCCGTGTTTCAACCTATCCCTATTGATAGTGTATATTAGGTACCTGGAGTGTCCCCGGGTTTTCACCTGATCCCTATTGATAGTGTATATTAGGTACCTGGAAAGTGTCCCCGTGTTTCACCTATCCCTATTGATAGTGTATATTAGGTACCGGTAGTGTCCCTGTGTTTCACTTCACCCTATCCTATTGATAGTGTATATTAGGTACCTGGACAGTGTGCCCTGTGTTTCACCCTATCCCTATTGATAGTGGATATTAGGTACCTGGATAGTGTCCCTGTGTTTCAACCCTTTCCCTTGATAGGATATTATTAGGTACCTGGATAGTGTCCCCGTGTTTCACCCTATCCCTATTGATGTGTATAGTAGGTACCTGGATAGTGTCCCGTGTTTCACCCTATCCCTATTGATAGTGTTATTAGGTACGGACAGTGTCCCCGTGTTTCACCCTATCCCTATTGATAGTGTATATTAGGTACCTGGACAGTGTCCCCCCGTGTTTCACCTATCCCTATTGATAGTATATATTAGGTACCTGGATAGTGTCCCCGTTGTTCACCCTATCCTATTGATAGGTGTATTAGGACCTTGATATGTCCCCGTGTTTCTCACCCTATCCCTATTGATAGTGTTATTAGGTACCTGGACAGTGTCCCCGTTGTTTCACCCTATCCCTATTGATAGTGTATATTAGGTACCTGATAGTGTCCCCGTGTTTCACCCTATCCCTATTGAGAGTATATATTAGGTACCTGGATAGTGTCCCCCGTGTTCACACCTCATCCCTATTGATAGTGTATATTAGGTACCTGGACAGTGTCCGGTGTTTCACCGATCCTATTGATAGTGTATATTAGGTACCGGACAGTGTCCCGTGTTTCCTCCCTATCCCTATGATAGTGTATATTAGTACCTGGATAGTGTCCCCCGTGTTTCACCCTATCCCTCATTGATATATATATTAGGTACGGACAGTGCCCCGAGTTCACCATTCCCTATTGATAGTGTATAGTAGGTACCTGGACAGTGTCCCCGTGTTTCACCCTATTCCCTATTGATAGTGTATATTAGGTACCTGGATAGTGGTCCCCGTGTTACACCCTATTCCTATTGATGTGTATATTAGGTACCTGGATAGTTGTACCCCTGTGTTTCACACCGTATCCCTATTGATAGTGATATTAGGTACCTGGACAGTGTCCCGTGTTTCACCCTATCCCTATGATAGTAATATATTAGGTACCTGGACAGTGTCCCCGTGTTTCACCCATCCCTATTGATAGTGTATATTAGGTAGCCTTGGGGAACAGATGTCCCCGTGTTTCCACTCCTATCCTATGATAGTGTATATTAGGTACCTGGACAGTCCCGTGTTTCACCCTATCCCTATTGATAGTAGTATATTAGGGTACCTGGACAGTGTCCCCGTGTTTCACCCCTATATCCCTATTGATTAGTATATATTAGGTACCTGGACAGTGTCCCCGTGTTTCACCCTATCCCTATTGATAGTGTATATTGTACCTGGACAGTGTCCGTGTTTCACCCTATCCCTATTGATAGTGTATATTAGGACCTGGTAAGTGTCCCCGTGTTTTCACCCTATCCTATTGTAGTGTGATTAGGTACGCTGGATAGTGTCCCGTGTTTCACCCTATCCCTATTGATAGTGTATATTAGGTACCTGGACAGTGTCCCCGTGTTTCAGCCTATCCCTATGATAGTATATTATAGGTACCTGGACAGTTGTCCCCGGTGTTTCACCACTATCCCTAGTGAATGTGTTATTAGGTACCCTGGATTAGTGTCCCCGGTTTCACCCTAATCCCTATTGATAGTGTATATTAGGTACCTGGATAGTGTCCCCGTGTTTCACCCTATCCCTATTGAGAGTGTTATATTAGGTACCTGGACAGTGTCCCCTGTTTTCAATCCCCTAATCCCTATTGATAGTATATATATAGGTACCTGCGACATGTCCCGTGTTCCCCTATCCTATTGATAGATATATAGGTACTGCAGTGTCCCCGTGTTTCACCCTATCCTATCTGATAGTAGATATTAGGTACCGGGATAGTGTCTCCGTGTTTCAACCCTATCCCTATTGATATGTATATTAGGTACCTGGACATGTCCCCGTGTTTCACCCTATCCCTATTGATAGTGTATATTAGGTACCTGGACAGTGTCCCCCGTGTTTTCACCCTATCCCTATTGATAGTTGTATATTAGGTTACCTGGATAGTGTCCCCGTGTTTTCACACCCTATCCCTATTGATAGTATATTAGGTACCTGGATAGTGTCCCCGTGTTTACACCCTATCCCTATTGAAGTATATATTAGGACCTGGATAGTGTCCGTGTTTCACCCTATCCCTATTGATAGTATATATTAGGTTACCTGATACTGTCTCCGTGTTCCCTATCCCTATGATGGTGAATAGGTATGACAGTGTCCCCGTTTCACTATCCCTATTGAGTGTTATTAGTTAACCTGGATGTCCCCGGTGTTTCACCACTATCCATATTGATAGTGTAATTATGTACCTGGATAGTGTCCCCGTGTTTCACCCTATCCCTATTGATAGTGTATATTAGGTACCTGGATAGTGTCCCGGGTGTTTCACCCTATCCCTATTGATAGTGTATATTAGTACCTGGATAGTGTCCCGTGTTTCACCCTATCCCTATTGATTAGTGTATATTAGGTACCTGGACAGTGTCCCCGTGTGTTTTCACCCTATCCCTATTGATAGTGTATATTAGGTACCTGGACATGTCCCCGTGTTTCACCCTATCCCGATTGAAGTGTATATTAGGTACCTGGATAGTTTCCCCGTGTTTCACCCTATCCCTATTGATAGTGTATATTAGGTACCTGGATAGTGTTCCCCGTGTTTCAACCCTATCCCTATTGATAGTGTATATTAGGTACCTGGCATAGCCCCGCGTGTTTCACCCTATCCCTATTGATAGTGTATATTAGGGACCTGGACAGTGTCCCCGTGTTTCACCCTATCCCTATTGAGAGTGTATATTAGGTACCTGGACATGTCCCCGGTTTCACCCTATCCATTGATAGTGTATATTAGTACCTGGCAGCATGTCCCCGTGTTTCCCCCTATCCCTATGTAAGTGTATATTAGGTACCTGGATAGTGTCCCGTGTTCCCCTATCCCATTGATAGGTATATTAGGTACAGGATAGTCCCCGTGTTTCACCTATCACTATTGATAGTGTATATTAGTACCTGGATAGTGTTCCCCGTGTTTTCACCCTATCCCTAGTGATAGTGTATATTAGGTACCTGGATAGTGTCCCGTGTTTCACTCTATCCCTATTGATAGTGTATTAGGTACCTGGACGTGTTCCCCGTGTTTCACCCTATCCCTACTTGATGTGTATATTAGGTACCTGGACAGTGTCCGTGTTTTCACCCTATCCCTATTGATAGTGTATATTAGGTACCTGGACAGTGTCCCCGTGTTGTCACCCTATCCCTATTGATAGTGTCATTAGGTACCTGGATGTGTCCCCGTGTTTCACCCTATCCCTATTGATAGTATAATTAGGTACCTGGAAGTGTCCCCGTGTTTCACCCTATCCCCATATTGATAGTATATTAGTACCTGGATAGTGTCCCCGTGTTTCACCCTATCCCTATTGATAGTGTATATTTAGGTACCTGGATAGTGTCCCCGTGTTTCACCCTATCCCTATTGATAGTGTATATTAGTACCTGGACAGTGTCCCCGTGTTTCACCCTATCCCTCATTGATATGGATATTAGGTACCTGGATAGTGCTCCCGTGTTTCACCCTATCCTATTGATAGTATATATAGGTACCTGAGCGAGTGTCCCCGTTTTCACCCTATCCCTATTGATAGGTGTAATTAGGTACCTGAACAGTGTCCCCGTGTTTTCACCCTTCCCTATTGCTTAGAGTATATTAGGTACCTGGATAGTGTCCCCGTGTTTCACCCTATCCCTATTGAGTGTATATTAGGTACCTGGATGTGTCCCCGTGTTTCCACCCCCTATCCCTATTGATAGTGTATATTTAGGTACCTGGACAGTGTCCCCGTGTTTCACCCTATCCCTATTGTAGTGTAATTAGGTACCTGGACAGTTCCCCGTGTTTCACCTCTCCCTATGATAGTGTATACTTGTACTGGATAGATGTCCCCGGTTTCAACCTATCCCTATTGTAGTGTATATTAGGTACCTGGATAGTGTCCCCGTGTTTCACCCTATCCTATTGATAGGTTATATTAGGTACCTGGACAGTGTCCCCGTGTTTCACCTAATCACCTATTGATAGTATATATAGGTACCTGGACAGTGTCCCTGTGTTTCACCCCTATCCCTATTGATAGTGTATATTGGGACCTGGACAGTGTCCCCGTGTTTCACATCACCTTCCCTTGATAGTGTATATTAGGTACCTGGAAGGTGTCCCCCGTGTTTAAGCCTATCCTATTGATAGTGTATATTAGGTACCTGGACAGTGTCCCCGTGTTTTCACCCTATCCCTATTGATAGTGTATGATTAGGGACCTGGATAGTGTCCCCGTCGCTTTTTTCACCCTATCCCTATGATAGTGTATATTAGGGACTGGATAGTGTCCCCGTGTTTCACCCTATCCCTATTGATAGTGTATATTAGGGACCTGGATAGGTCCCCGTGTTTCTCCACCCATCACCTATTGATAGTATATATAGGTACCTGGATAGTGTCCCCGTGTTTCACACCCTATCCCTATTGATAGTGTATATTAGGGACCTGGACAGTGTCCCGTGTTTCACCCTATCCCTATTGATAGTGTATTAGGTTACCTGGACAGTGTCCCGGTGTTTTCAACACCCTATCCCTATTGATAGTGTATATTAGGTACCTGGACAGTGTCCCCGTGTTTACCCTATCCCTATTGATATGTATATTAGGATACCTGGACAGTGTTCCCGGTTTTCACCCTATCCCTATTGATAGTGTATACTAGGTACCTGGACAGTGTCCCCGTGTTTCAACCCTATCCCTATTGATAGTGTATATTAGGTACCTGGATAGTGTCCCGTGTTTCCACACCTATCCCTCATTGGTAGTGTATATTATGTACCTGGATAGTGTCCCCGTGTTTCACCCTATCCCTATTGATGTGTATATTAGGTACTGGACAGTGTCCCCGTGTTTCCACCCTATCCCTATTGATAGTGTATATTAGGTACCTGGACAGTGTCCCTGTTTCACCCTATCCCTATTGATAGTTTGTATATTAGATACTGGACAGGGTCCCCGTGTTTCCCTATCCCTATTGATAGTGTATATTAGGTAACCTAAATAGTGTCCCTGTGTTTCACCTATCACTATTGATGTGTATATTAGGTCCATGGGATAGTGTCCCCCGTGTTTCACCCTATCCCTATTGTAGTGTATATTAGGTACCTGGACAGTGTCCCCGGTTTCACCCTATCCCTATGATAGTGTATATTAGGTACCTGGACAGTGTCCCCGTGTTTTCACCCTATCCCTATTGATAGTGTATATTAGGTACCTGGACAGTGTCCCCCGTGTTTCACCCTATCCCTATTGATAGTGTATTTAGGTACCTGGACAGTTCCCGTGTTTCACCCTATCCCTATTGATAGTGTATATTAGGTACCTGGACAGTTGTCCCGTTTTTACACCTCTCCTATTGATAGTGTATATTAGGTACCTGGAGTGTCCCCCGTGTTTCACCACTATCCCTATTGATAGTGTATATTAGGTACCTGGATAGTGTCCCCGTGTTTCACCCTATCCCTATTGGTAGTGTATATTAGGTACCTGGACAGTGTCCCCGTGTTTCACCCTATCCCTATTGATAGTGTATATTAGGTACCTAAATAGTGTCCCTGTGTTTCACCCTATCCCTATTGATAGTGTATATAGGTACCTGGACAGTGTCCCCAGGTTTCACCCTATCCCTATTGATAGTGTATATTAGGTACCTGGATAGTGTCCCCGTGTTCACCTATACTATTATAGTGTATTAGGTACCTGGATAGTGTTCACCCGTGTTTCACCCTATCCCTATTGAGAGTTGATATTAGGTCCTGATTAGTGTCCCCGTGTTAACCATCCCTATTGATAGTGTTATATTAGGGATTTTTATTTAGAACAAACTACATAAGGATAAGGAATTCCAACTTCATACAATCAAAACATAATTAGATCACACATAGTAAACGAAATAAGCAAGTTACTCACTTTAAATGAAACGATTATACAAAAAAGGTGAGGGGGAAAAGCAAAAACAGTTTCATCACTAAAGTAAGGGAAAGTGCGTCACTTATTAATGTGGGCCCTTTTCTTTTCCCACCAGTCAAAAAGAATAAAAAAAAAAAAACTTTAAATAAAATACATGTTTCAGGTCTGAACTTTCAGCAAATATTGAAAACTTTTTCCTATATAAAAGAAAGAATGTAGATAACTAACAGAGGATGGTGAGGAGAGTCTTCATACCCCATGTCAACATTATATAAAGCAAACTACATAGTAATAGTAAAAACTGGCAATTTTACCCACCTCGGAAATTCCCAACACCACAGATTCAATGACTACAGGGAAAAATAAAATCATATTTCATGAATTTTTAAAATTCAAACTTTGAACAATTATAATTCTCTGACGTGAATATATTTACCGATAAATATAAGACACAGACACTAGGGCTAAGCGGTAAGCTACTCACTTAAAACAGTATGAGCCCTTTTTGAAAATATCAACAGGTCATAGGGCAAAAAAGGGAAAGTGTTAGACAGCGGAAACCATCACCAGGAGACATCAACAGTCCTCAGGGAGTCTCAAGATACAGGCCCCTCCAAAGAGAAGCCCATCTCCCTTCATTCATCCTCTGTCTCTCAAGAACCTTAATTTTCCACAGTTCCCTCAAGATGTCCGAAACCACCACCTCACAGGGGAGGACTTTCTGCCTAATTGAACTATGACACCGTGCAATCCAAGTGTAATACATAACCACTGCAGTAACTAAGAAAAAAGTGCTCAACTCAAGCCCTCTATATCTGTTAGAGGCACCGTATACCCACCCCTGGTAAGACAAACCTGAAAGGCAGGGTATAATAAGCTTCCTGGACACTGATTTGTAAACCTCTACATTGAAGGGACATCGAAGCAAGAAGTGGTCCATCGTTTCCTCAAGACCCATGCACTCCTCTCTGGGACAAACACGATCATCAGAGTTTCTATACTTCAAATTACCCTTTACGTAGAGCTTCCCGTGAAAGGAACGCCAGACAATGTCCCTAAACTTTGGGGGGACCCTACGGGAATTAACTAAGGAAAGCCCTATTCTTAAAATATTGTCTGGGCAATCTCTTAAAGCAAGTGACTCATGGAAGTAAGAGGACAAGATCCTCCTATCGATGGCCCTCCTAGGTGAGGTCCTAATTTCCTCCACCCCCATGCTCCACTTTCTCATCACTTTCAGGGCCCCTATCACGTAAGGCGGGAGAGGCCCATGAGAAACTCGCATGCTCTTTACTAAGCTGCCATTTATCCAGTCCCCAAGAAAAGGTGCGACCCATGTCCTGAAGATTTCTACCCAGGCTTCTCCAGAAGGAGGTTAAAGAAGTTATACTTAATAAAAGTATTCGTAAAGAATACAACTGGGTTAATCATATCCAACCCACTCTCCTCCCTTCGTAGATAGGTGACATTCCTTTTGATGAGATTAAATCTATTTCCCCAGAGCATCTGGAAAAATAGACCATTGATCCTTGTATAGAATTTTCCCGGTAACAGGCACACTGTGCTGACATACAAGAAAATAGGGATCAAAAAGGTTTTGATCAGTGAAACCCTTTCCTTTAGAGTGAAGGATCTCCCCTTCCACTGACCCACCTTGGCAGAGGCGATATCCAACTTCTCCCCCCAATTTAGCTCGGCGAAATCGCCCTGGCCGAATTTGATCCCTAGAACCTTGATTTTAGGTGAGGGTATCGGGAAGATTTCCGGGAGGACAAAGGCTAAAGTGCCTTCCTTCCCCATCCAGAAAGCCTCACATTTGCTCCTGTTGATTAGGGATCCAGAAGCTTCAGAATAACTTTGCAACACGTCAGCCACCGCAAGGGCCTCAGCCTGGCTAGAAACCACAAGAGTGACATCATCCGCGTATGCCGTGACCCTCAGGGCTTTTCCAGGAGCCAAGGGAACCCCTGCCAACATCCTACCATCAAGCCTCCTAATAAGAGGATCTATGGCAAAAACATACAGCAGAGGACTCAGGGGACACCCCTGCCTGACTCCTGAAGTCACCCCGAAAGGTCTCCCCAACCAGCCATTCACAAGCGGCCTGAAGTCACCCCGAAAGGTCTCCCCAACCAGCCATTCACAAGCGGGAGGCTAACTGCTCCTGCATACAAAACCTTGAGCCAATTAATGAATTGCCCTGGAACCCCATATCTGCCAAGAACACCCCATAAGTACTTATGATCCACTCTATCAAAAGCCTTTGATTGATCCAATGACAGTAGGTACTTTCCCAATTCGCAAGTCCTGCAACGCATCAGAGCCTCCCCGACCTCCAATACAGCAGAGAAGGTGGTTCTACCCTTCACCGTACAGTGTGTTTCACCCTATCCCTATTGATAGTATATATTAGGTACCTGGATATCCCTGTGTTTCACCCTATCCCTATTGATAGTATATATTAGGTACTTGGATAGTGTCCCCGTGTTTCACCCTATCCCTATTGATAGTATATATTAGGTACCTGTATAGTGTCCCTGTGTTTCACCCTATCCCTATTGATAGTATATATTAGGTACCTGGATAGTTGGCATGCAAGTACAGGGGGCACAGTAGGTACATAGCCATAGTGGGCACAGTCGGCCATAGCAGTCAGGAGGGCACAGTAGGTTACATCGCACAGCAGGCAGTGTTGGTCATAGCATATTGGTTACTGAATGCTGTAGTTAATACTTCATTAAGGGTACACACACCTTCCTGATACAGACTCAGTACATGTGCCGGTTCTGGCACAGACACAGTACACGGCAGGGGCAGACCACCACTGCGGGGAAATACCGATGAGATGTTTTATTACCGAAACATCCGCGGTGTAGGGTAAGGCAGACACGTCCCCTTTGTAGACCGGGCAGATTTTCTCACTACCGATTGGTAACCCTCCATCCTCCATGGCATCTTCACGTAGTATTTAGCATTTAAGCAGGCACCGGGATCTCCTTTCCACAGAGTGGCCCCCCAAAACTGCTTCCCATAACCAGTCTTCCCTTGAAGCTGTCTTTTTTTGAATCCGAAGTGACGTCGTGGCGCCGCCTTTAGGCGCTCGGTAGACGGTGGAGCTCTGACTGAGACCGGACTGACTGCAAGAAACAAGTCAGGCCACATAGTGTTAAACAATAAACATATTAACAGATACTGCGCTTTCGGGTTTTCGTTTTACTCCCTCCCGGTCAGGGATTCCCATCCCACACCAGCGGCACTCCAGTGGAGTAAATGAGACTGTTGCTCTCGTGGATCCGGGGTGACTCAGCACCCCAATTCTCTTTCAAGAGCCAGCAGTGGCCCGACTCCTCCCCAGACTCACACTTCCCCACGTCTCCTTACCGTCTGCCTGGCCCTTGGTGTTTAACACTGCTGCTGAGGCCTTGTCGGGTACGTAATAATCCAACGTTCTCATTTCAAATGGCCATGCGATGTGGCGTGTGGGCCCATCAACAGCCCCTTCCCTCTCTCAGCCCGCTGCCTCTCACGACGCTCCTGGTTGTTCAAAGGCCTCCCCATGGGCCCACCCATTCCAACCTGCACGTTTCCGCCTCTCTCCTCCATCAAAGCTTTCCCCACCTGGCAAGTCAGTAGCTCGATACTGTTTCATTGGGAGCCATTTCAATTCACATTATCATTCTTACATTGGATTTTCATCCTCAGCATGCTCCTCTGCCTGGATGCCTTAAACGCCGCAGGCCCACAACTAAGGCCGCTCAAGCAAAACCACATCCCCAGTCTGAAGTGTATTTTCCAGCATCTGGGAGGAGGGCCCAGACTGTGCCTCGCATCTGGGACAGCTTGCCCTGACTCCAGGCATGTTTGCTGAAACTGCAGCTCCAGTTCCCCTGCAGAGAAACTGGATAACTGAAAGAGTTTCACCTGTGTGTGGGCAGGCACCTCCCAACCACAACCACACACCCTTTTCATTGCTCTTTAGGTACACTGGATAGTGGTCCCCGTGTTTCACCCTATCCCCTATGGTAGTGTATATTAGGTACTGGACAGTGTCCCCTGTGTTTTCACTCACCCTATCCCTATTGATAGTGTATATTAGTTACCTGGACAGTGTCCCGAGTTTCACCCTATCCCTATTTATAGTGTATATTAGGTACCTGGACAGTGTCCCCGTGTGTTTCACACCCTATCCCTATTGATGTGTATATTAGGTACCTGGACAGTGTCCCCGTGTTTCACCCTATCCCTATTGATAGTGTATATTAGGTACCCTGGAATGTCCCCGTGTTTCACCACATCCCTATTGATAGTGTATTTGGTACCTGGATAGTGTCCCCGTGTTTCACCCATCCCCTCATCCCTTTGATAGTGTATATTAGGTACCTGGATAGTGTCCCCGTGTTTCAACCCAATCCCTATTGATAGTGAATATTAGGTACCTGGAAGTGTCCCCGTGTTTTCACCCTATCCCTATTGATAGTGTATATTAGTACCTGGATAGTGTCCCGTGTTTTCACCCTATCCCTATTGATAGTGTATTAGGTACCTGGATAGTGGTCCCGGGGTTTTCCACACCTATCCCTATTGATAGTGTATATTAGTACCTGGAAGTGTCCCCGTGTTTCCACCTATCCCTATTGATAGTTATATTTGTACCTGGAACAGTGTCCCCGTGTTTCACCCTATCCCATTGATAGTGTATATGGTCCTGGACAGTGTCCCCTGTGTTTCACCCTATCCCTATTGATAGTGTATATTAGGTACCTGGACAGTGTCCCCGTGTTTCACACACCTATCCCATTGATAGTGTATATTAGGTACCTGGACTAGTGTCCCCGTGTTTCACCCTATCCCTATTGAAGTGTATATTAGGTACCGTGGATATGTCCCGTTTTTCCATCATCATCACCCTATCGCCTATGATTATATATTAGGTACCTGGATAGTGGTCCCCTTGTTTTCACCCATCCCCTATTGTATGTTATATAGGTTCCTGGACAGTGTCCCCCCCGTGTTTCCCAATCATCACCCTATCCCTACTGATATTGTAATATTAGGTACCTGGATCAGTGTCCCCCGTGTTTTCACCCTATCCCATTGATAGTATATATTAGGTACCTGGACAGTGTCCCGTGTTTCACCCTATCCCTATTGAATGTATATTAGGTACCTGGACAGTGTCCCCGTGTTCACCCTATCCTATTGATAGTATATATTAGGTACCTGGACGTGTCCCCGTGTTTCACCCTATCCCTATTGAATGTGTATATTAGGTACCTGGACAGTGTGCCCCGTGTTTCACACCCTATTCCCTATTGATATGTATATTGGTACCTGGATGTGTCCCCAGTGTTTCACCCTATCCCTATTGATGTATAATTAGGTACCCGATAGTGTCCCCCGTGTTCATCACCCTATCCCTATTGATGTGTAATTATTACCGGACAGTGTCCCCCGTGTTTCAACCCTATCCCCTATGATAGTGTATATTAGGTACCTGGATAGTGTCCCCGTGTTCACCCTATCCCTATTGTAGTGTATATTAGGTACCTGGACAGTGTCCCGTGTTTCACCCTATCCCTATGTGATAGTGTATATTAGGTACCTGGATAGTGGTCCCCGTGTTTCAACCCTATCCCTATTGATAGTGTTATTAGGTACCTGGACAGTGTCCCCGTGTTTCACACCCTATCCCTATTGATAGGTAATATTAGGTACCTGGACAGTGTCCCCGTGTTTCACACCTATCCCTATTGATAGTTATATTAGGTACCTGGACAGTGTCCCCGTGTTTCACCCTATCCCTATTGATAGTGTATATTAGGTACCTGGATAGGTCCCGTGTTCTCACCCCTATCCCTATTGATATGTATATTAGGTACCTGGATAGTGTCCCTGTTTCACACCCTATCCCTATTGATATGTATATTAGGTACCTTGATAGGTCCCCGTGTTTCACCCTATCCCTATTGATAGTGTATATTAGGTACCTGGACATGTGTCCCCGTGTTTCACCCTATCCCTATTGATAGTGTATATTAGGTACCTGGATAGTGTCCCCGTGTTTCACCCTATCCCATTGAAGAGTGTATATTAGGTACCTGGATAGTGTCCCCTGTTTCAACCCTATCCCTATTGTATGTGTATATTAGGGTACCTGGACAGTGTCCGCTGTTTCACCCCTATCCCTATTGATAGTGTATATTAGGTACCTGGATAGTGTTCCCCGTGTTTCACCCTATCCCTATTGATGTGTATATTAGGTACCTGGATAGTGTCCCCGTGTTTCACACCTATCCCTATTGATAGGTATATTAGGTACCTGGACAGTGTCCCGTGTTTCACCCTATCCCTATTGATAGTGTATATTAGGTACCTGGATAGTGTCCCGTGTTTCACCTATCCCCCCTATTGATAGTGTATATTAGGTACCTGGATAGTGTCCCGTGTTTTCACCCCTATCCCTATTGATTTGTATATTAGGTACCTGGATAGTGTCCCCGTGTTTCACCCTATCCCTATTGATGTGTAATATTAGGTACCTGGATAGTGTCCCCGTGTTTCACCCTATCCCTATTGATAGTGTATATTAGGTACCTGGAAGTGTCCCCCGGTTTCTCATCACCCTATCCCTATTGATAGTGTAATATTAGGTACCTGGATAGTGTCCCCGTGTTTCATTTCACCCTATCCCTATGATAGTTATATTAGTTACTGGATATTGTCCCCGTGTGTTTCACCCTATCCCTATTGATAGTATATTAGGTACCTGGATAGTGTCCCCGTGTTTCAATCACCCTATCCCTATTGATATGTATATTAGGTACCTGAAGTGTCCCCGTGTTTCACCCTATCCCTATTGATAGTTATATAGTCCTGGACTTGTCCCGTTTTCACCCTATCCCTATTGATAGTGTATATTAGGTACCTGGATAGTGTCCCCGTGTTTCACCCTATCCCTATTGATATATAATATTAGGTACCTGGACATGTCCCCGTGTTTACCCTATCCCTATTGATATTGTATATTAGTACCTGGATAGTGTCCCGTGTTTCACCCTATCCCTATTGATAGTGTATATTAGGTACCTGGATAGTGTCCCCTGTTGTTCACCCTATCACTATTGATAGTGTATATAGGTACCTGGACTTGTCCCCGTGTTTCACCCTATCCCTATTGATAGTGTATATTGGTACCTGGATAGTGTCCCCGTGTTTCAACCCTATCCCTATTGATAGTGTATATTAGGTACCTGGATAGTGTCTCTCGTGTTTCACCCTATCCCTATTGATAGTGTATATAGGGAACCTGGACAGTGTCCCCGTGTTTTCACCCCTATCCCTATTGATAGTAATTATTTAGGGATTTTTATTAGTAAACCAAAACTACATGAAGATTAACAAATTCCAAACATTCATACAATACATACATTATTTAGATCACACTAAGTAAACTAAAATAAGCAAGTTACATCACTTTAAATAACACGGTCATAAAAAAAGAGGAGGGGGGAAAAAGTCAAAAACAGTTCATACTAAAGTAAAATGGAAAGTTTGCTTCACCTTATAAAGTTGTCCCTTGTTCTATTGTCACAGGTCAAAAAAAAAAACAAAAAAAAAAAAAAACTTTAAATAAAATACATTTTCAGGTCTGAACTTTTCAGACAATATTAAAACTTTTCCTATATAAAGAAAGGAATGTAGATAAAACTACAGAGATTGGTGAGGAGAGTCATTCATTACCCCATTCAACATTATAAAGCAAACATTATAAAGAAAAACTGCAATTTACCACACTCGTAAATTCCCACACACAGACAGCTCGCAGAAAATAACAACAATTTTCATTGAAAATAACATATTCCATTTGAACAGTATATAATTCTGAGTTGAATTATATTTACCGATAATATACAGACAACAGACACTAGGGTCTAACGGTAAGCTACTTCACTTTAAACAGTATGAGCCCTTTTTGAAAATATCAAGCAGGTCATAGGGCAAAAAAGGGGAAAGTGTTAGACAGGGAAACCAGCACAGAGACAATCAACATCCTCAGGAGGCTCAAGTACAGCCCTCCAGAGAGAAGCCCATCTCCCTTCATTCACATCCTCTGTCTCTCAAGAACCTTAATTTCCTTCCAAGTTTTCCCTCAAGATGTCCGAACCACCACCTCCAGGGTAGTACGTTATCTCCTATTGAACTATGACACCGTGCAATCCAAGTGTAATACCTAACCACTGCAGTAACTAACTAAAAAAAAGTGCTCAAACTCAAGCCCTCTATAGTCTGTTAGAGGCACCGTCTAATACCCACCCCTGGTAAGACAACTGAAGGCAGGGTATAATAAGCTTCCTGGAAACCGATTTGTAAACCTTACATTGACGGGACTCGAAGCAACGAATGGTCCATCGTTTCCTCAAGACCCATGCACTCTCTCTGGGACAGGACACGATCATCAGAGTTTTCTATACTTTCAAATTACCCTTTAACGTAGAGCTTCCCGTGAAGGAACGCCGACAAATGTCCCTAAACTTGGGGGGACCCTAACGGGAAATTAACTAAGGAAAGCCTATTCTTAAAAATATTGTCTGTGGCAATCTCTTAAAGCAGGACTTCATGGAAGTAAGAGGACAGATCCTCCTATCGATGGCCTCTCTAGGTGAGGACCTTAATTTCTCCCACCCCCATGCTCCACTTTCTCACACTTTTCAGGGCCCCTATCACTAAGGTGGGAGAGGCCCTGAGAAAACTCGCATGCTCTTTACTAGCCCGCCATTAGCGCAGTCCCCAAGAAAGGTGCAACCCATGTCCCTGAGATTTTCTAACCCACGAAGGATGTTCTCCAGAAGTGAGGCTTGGGAAGTTACTTAATAAAAGTATTCGTAAATAATACAACTGGGTTAACCAATATCCAACCCACCCTCCTCCTTCGTAGGATGGTGACATTTCCCTTTTGATGAGATTAAATAATATTATTACCCAGAGCACTGGAAAAAAGACCATTGGTCCTTGTATAGAATTTTCCGGCAAAACAGGCACACTGTTCATGACATACAAGAAAAATAGGGATCAAAAAGGTTTTGGATCAGTGAAACCGCTTCTTGTAGAGTGAGGATCTCCCCTTCCACTGACACCACTTGGCAGAGGGACTATCCACTCTCCCCCCAATTAGCTCGGCGAAACGCCCTGGCCGAATTTGATCCCTAGAACCTTGATTTTAGGTGATGGTATGCGGGAAGATTTCCGGGAGGACCAAAGGCGGAAAGTGCCTTCCTTCCCCATCCAAAAGCCTCACATTTGAATCCTGTGCATCAGGGATCCAGAGGCTTTCAGAACTTTGCAACCCGTCGCCACCGCAAGGGCCTTAGCCTGGCTAGAAAACCACAAGAGTGACAATCTATCCGCGTTATGCCGTGACCCTCAGGGCTTTCCAGGGCCAAGGGAACCCCTGCCAACATCCTATCCTAACTCAAGCCTCCTAATAAGGGAATACTATGGCAAAAAACTACAGCAAGGACTCAGGGGACACCCCTGCCTGACTCTGAAGTCATCCACCCCGAAAGTGTCTCCCCAACAGCCATTCCAAGCGGAAGGCAACTGTCCGCATACAAAACCTTGGCCAATTCATGAATTGTCCTGGAACCCCGGTATCTGCCAAAACACCCCATAGTACTTATGATCCACTCATTCAAAAGCCTTTGATTGATCCAATGACGTACGTACTTTCCCCATTCGCAAGTCCCTGCACTACGCATCAGAGCCTCCCGACCTCCAATACAGCGAGAAGGTTGGTTTCTACCCGTCACCGTTACACAGTGGGTTGCGAGGAGGGAAAGCACACAGGTTGCCCGCCCCAAACAGGCGGTTAAAACAAAACCTTTGCCAGAATCTTTCTATCGGTATTGAGTAAGGCGATGGGGGGCCATGTTCTCAATCTGGGAAGGATCTAATCCTTTGACAACAGAATCCCAGCAGAAACACCTCATGGAGAAGGGAAGGAGACCCTTCCGAAGGAGTCTGAAACAAACCCGTCCACAAGGCTGGGGGCCAGGACATCACAAAAGCTTGTAGAACTCGCCGTGAGCCCATCTGCCCAGGGAGTTTCTTTAACGCAAGAACACTTCTATTGCTGTCCCTCACCTCCTCCACAGTGATTCCTCCAATCAAATCATCCCAAGGAACATTCTGATCACCTCGGGACAGGATCTGCTCCAAAAAACTTGACATCCTGGTCCGGCTGAGCTCCTTCTCTCCTAAGAGATTCAGTATAAAAGTCATTAACAACTGACAGGATACCACCTGAGGACTAGTCTCCAGGGCACCGTCCTTGTTCTGCAGGCCACTAATAGCTTACAGGCAACTGATTCCTTGCAATTCTGGTAGGGATCGGTGAGCGGTGGGGCCCGTAATCCCTCTCAAAAGAACAGGAAGCCAGCCGATCATACTAAAAATCTCTCATGAGAGACTTGACTCTAGCAATCTCCCCATGATCAACCACAATCGGAAACCAATCTTGTCAAGTTTCCTCTTAAGGCCTTGATAGGCAAGGTACTTATCAACCGATCTTCTGCAGGCTAGGCCTGAAAGAGCGTGCGGGTCCTCTTCTTGGTCATCTCCCACCACTCCACCTTACTGTGACAGACATCTCTGAGGGATTCTTGGTCCTGAAAGAAAGCCAAAAGAAGTGGTTTTATACATTCCTCCTCAGAAGACCGCATTAAGGCGCCAGAAGCCCCTACCTTTCGGGGGGGGCCTGCGGACATTTCAAAGACATAATAACCATACGTGATCAGAGAATTCTACTGGCCTCACCTCTAAAGGATGATGGAAATGAACTCTCTTTAACAAAAACCTATCTATCCTAGATACCGGCTCCTGGATAAAAAGTGAACCCCGTGAGGTCTGGGAGTAGCGAACGTGCACATCCACTCAGACCCGCCTCTCTAAACTTGCTATTAAAGAAAAAAACTATCAGGATCTAATTGCCTAGCCACGCCTTCTCCTGTCCTTTGACTGGTGACGGTGTTTAAAATCCCACCGAACACCACTGGCTGGCAGTAAAAGAAAGGGCTATCTTGCTAATAACTCCTTCCTCCCGCTCATAGTTTTGAGGACCATAGATATTTATCAAACGAGAGGGGAGCCTTCAGCAAGACGTCTAAGACCATACAACGTCCCTCTCAAGCTCAATTACCCGTATGACCGTTACCTGTCTGTCTAAAAAGGACAGCCACTCCACCGCGAGGCTCGGCTTGCAAGAGACCAAAAGAAGGGCCACAAGTCCATCCACTCCCTTTTGCCAGATAATATTGCCAGCTTGTCAGCCATGTCTCTTGCAAAACAAAACATCTGCTTCAATTTGTGCAAGAGCAAAAATAAAGCCATTCTACGTGCTCTCACGACTTCAGCTGGCAACATTAATGGTTGCATCAGCACAACGAATTGGAGGGGGGCACAGCCTTTCCAGGGTAAGGTGAAAATATGGGAATTTTTCACTTACCACGCTTAACCCTCCTCTCTCATCATCAGACCCTTCCCTCGTGTCGGAAAGACCAGAAGAAGGGTCTCAGCCTCTTCTAACCCTATTTCTACTAATCAAAGTCTTCAGAATCAGACAGATGGGAGCTTGATCTGAAGCTTCCCGTGAGAGTTTCTCTCAAGGACGCCGTATCTCGGCAATAATTTCTGCCTGCTCCGAACACTCATCAAGGACTACAAACGAGTTGGCCAGGGGATTTACTGACTCTAATTACATTCTAGCCTTGGATGTCCAGGACTTGAGAAGTCCCTAGGACACCCACATTAGTCCTTCCCCTTTTTTAACAACTTCCCACCCCTCTGGGTCCTCCAACACAGGGGCATGAGGGCAATCCTCACGGGGAAAGAAATGGAAGGAGCTTGCCAGGCTTCTTACTGGAAGCCTTAAAAGCAGATTCCTGGACTTGTACAGGAACTTGGGCTCTAGCTACTAGTGGTCGCTGGCAGACACAGTGATGAAGTTGTGGTTCTACCTACTGGGGCTGGGGCAGGGGCAGGGACGGAAGCTTGGTTCTGCAACTTGCGGGCAGGGTCAGGGACTGAAGCTTGGGTTCTAGCTACTGGCGGGCTGGGCAGGGGCAGGACTGAAACAGACACTGGCGCAGACACCTGAGACAGAAGGGGCCTTACTAATTTAGGGGGGATGGAGGACCCTCAACCACCAAACTGCCTCTCGAACTCTCTTTCTATCCGCTGGCCAGGATACAGACAGCTACTGTAAGCATGACCCGGTCTCCACACAGGTTGCAGCATATGCTGTTTGGACGTCCGTGCAGTTATGCCAAAGCCAGACACACGGCGCACTTGATCTTTCGCAAAAACTGCTCAAGTGTCTGGTAGAGCCACACCCCAACAACACTCTGGGCTTTCCAGCTAAAAACCATGATTCGCTCCTTTCCAATAAAGCAGGATTTCGGGAGGTGTTGGTAACATTACTAATACATTGATTACCCAGGCCCTCCACCCCCCCCCATCCCAGATGCCATTAGAGTCCAGATCTTTTCAAGTTCTCCTTTAATTAATCCAACCTCCTAAGCAGGTCTTAATGTCAGTAGCTGGGATAGATTCATTGAAACTTTAATAGTCACTTTAATAAACCCGTGCGAGAGACTGGAACCATCTTAAAGTCTTTCCAAGTGTCTTTGTCCTCATCGCATCTTCAAAGAAAAAGTCCAACCCTTGCGGTCCTGACAAACTTAAAATAACTCCGCGGGGTTAACCAGATATGAAGCAAACATGTCCGAAGCAGAAAATCCCAGTCCAAACAGTTTCTGTATAATAACATCCCTGAAGAAACTTCCCCTCCCTTGACCATTTCAAAAATAACACATTCCTCCGACTTGGGCCATGGACATAGGTGTCTGCACTGGACCCCTGTACAGGCTTCCACTTGCCATTGCTGCTAAGATTGTCTTTGTTGTGCTGCAGCAGGAGGGACAGGAGCAGAAGTAACAGGGGGAGCAAGAACTGAAAACTGGGGGCAGAAGAGGCAGGAATAGTAAACAAGGAGCGTTGAATAGAAGAGGAAAGACAGGGGGAGACAGGAATAGAAGAGGTAGGGGCAGTAGAGACCAGAAAGTAGAAACAGCAGAGGGGATGTAAGAACAGGAGAAAGTAGCGTTGGAACAAGCAAGAGGGAGAGAATAGGAAAGAACAGAAGGTATTGGAGATGATACTTGACCGCACCACCTCACAAGTAGTACAGTGGCAACATTGTGGCATAGCAAGTACAGAGGACAGTAGGTACAGCCGCCATAGCAGGCACTTGGCATAGCAATACAGGGGGCACAGTAGGTACATCAGCCATAGTGGGCACAGTCGCATGCAAGTACAGAGGGCACAGTAGGTACATCGGGCACAGCAGGCAGGTTGGTACAGTAGGCATATTGGGTACTGAATGCTGTAGTTAATAATACTTCATAGGACAACAACACTTCCGGATACAGGAGCAGACATGGCAGGGTCTGGCACAGACAAGACAGACAGGGCAGGGGCAAGACACACACACTGGGGAATAACGAAGGAGATTTTATATACCAACACATCGGGGGATAGGGGTAAGGCAGACAACAGCCCTTTGGAGACCGGGCAATTTTCTCACTACCGATTGGTAGACCCTCCATCTCCATGGCATCTTCACATGTATTATTAGCTTTACAGGCAGACACTGATCTCCTTTCACATGTGCACCCCAGAAACTGCATTTCCCATAACCAGGTCTTCCCTTGAAGCTCGTTTTGAATACCGGAAGTGACGTCAGGTGGCGCGCCTTTCAGGGCGCTGTAGACGGTGGGCTCTACATGAAAGACTCGGACGGACGACAGACAAGTCAGGCACAGAGTTGTTTTAAACAATAAACAATTTAACAGATACTTGAGCTTTCGGGTTTCTTTTACTCCTCCGGTCAGGATTCCTCTCATCACCAGCGGCATCCTCAGTGGAGTAAATGAGATTTTGTTCTTGTACCGGTGACTCCAGCACCCTAATCTCTTTCAAGAGACCAGCAGGGCCCGACTCATCCCCAGACCACACTTCCCCCACGTCTCCTACCTCTGCCTGGCCTGTGTTACCAATGCTGCTGAAGCCTTGTCTGGATAAGTATCCAACGTTCCATTTCTGCCATGGATGTGGTGCGTGTCCATCAACCACCTTTCCCTCCTCAGCCCGCTGCTCTTCAAACCGCTCCTGGTTGGCAAAGGCCTCTCCGCATGGGCCCCATTCCAACCTGCAGTTCCCCTTTCTCCTCCATCAAAACAGCCAGTTTCTCTTCCAACCTGCAATCAGACTCGATACCTGTCTTATTGGGAGCCAATTTCCATTCATTCCTCTTACATTGGATTTTTCATCCTCACATTGCTCCTCTGCCTGATGGCCTTAAAACGCCGCAGGCCCACAACTAAGTCCTCAGCAAAACCAGCATCCCCGGCTGAAGTGATTTTCCAGCACTGGGAAGGGAGGGGCCAGACTGCCTCTCATCCTGGGACACTGCCCTGGATCTCCAGGCATGTTTGCTGAAACTGCAGCCCAGTTCCCTGCAGGGAAACTGGTATAAACTGAAGAGTTCACCTTGTGTAGTATGCAGAGACAACTCCCAAACACACACCCACAACCCTTACAAGGTCCTATGTAGGGAATCTGGACCGTGTCCCCGTGTTTTCACCCTATCCCTATTGTGATTAGTGGATAGTTAGGTACCTGGAAGTGTCCCTGTTTTTCACCCTATCCCTATTGTAGTATATATTAGGACCTGGACAGTGTCCCCCTGGTTTCACCCTATCCCTATTGATAGTGTATATTAGGTACCTGGATAGTGTCCCCGTGTTTTCACCCTATCCCTATGATCGTGGTATATGTACCTGGATGTTCCCTGTGTTTCACCCTATCCCTATTGATAGTGTATATTAGGTACTGGATCGTGTCCCCGATGTTTCACCCTATCCCTATTGATAGTGTATATTAGGTACCTGGATAGTGTCCCTGTGTTTCACCCTATCCCTATTGATAGTGTATATTAGGTACCTGGACAGTGTCCCTGTGTTTCAACCCTATCCTATTGATAGTGTATATTAGGTACCTGGCATAGTGCCCTGTGTTTCAACCCTATCCCTATGATAGTATATATTAGGTACCTGGATAGTGTCCCTGTGTTTCACCCTATCCCTTTGATAGTGTATATTAGGTACCTGGACATGTACCGGCCGTGTGTTCATCACACCCTATCCCTATTGATGTGATATTAGTTGGATAGTGTCCCCGTGTTCACCTTCCCTATTGATAGTGTATATTAGGTACTGGATAGTGTCCCCGTGTTTCACCCTATCCTATTGATAGTGTAGTATTAGTACCTGGACAGTGTCCCCTGTTTTCAGTTCATCATCAAAAATCACACCCTATCCCTATTGATAGTGTAATATAGGAGGTACCTGATAGTGCCCCGTGTTTCACCCTATCCCTATTGATAGTGTATATTAGGTACCTGGACAGTAGTCCCTGTGTTGCACCCTATCCCTATGATGAGTGTATATTAGGTACCTGGACATTGTCCCTGTGTTTTCACCCTATCCCTATTGGATAGTTGTATATTAGGTACCTTGCAGTGGTCCCTGTGTTTCACACCTATCCCTATTTGATAGTGTACTATTATTACCTGGACAGTGTCTGTCTCCCAGTCCCCGTGTTTTCACCCTATCCCATTGATAGTGTATATTAGGTACCTGGACAGTGTCCCCCCGTGGTTTCTCACCCTATCCCTATTGATAGTGTATATTAGGTACCTGGATCAGTGTCCCCTTGTTCCTCACCTATCCCTATTGATAGTGTATATTAGGTACCTGGAGCATTGTCCCCGTGTTTCACCCTATCCCTATTGATAGTATATATTAGGTACCCTGGACAGTGTCCCCCCGTGTTTCACCCTATCCCTATTGATAGTATATATTAGGTACCTGGACAGTGTCCCGTGTTTCACCCTATCCCCTATTGATAGTTATATTAGGTACCTGTAGTGTCCACGTGTTTCATTCACCCTATCCCTATTGATAGTTTATATTAGGTACCCTGGATAGTGTCCCCGGTGTTTCACCCTATCCCTTTGATAGTGTTATTAGGTACCTGGACATGTCCCGTGTTTCACCCTATCCCTATTGATAGTGTATATTCGGTACCTGATAGTGTCCCCGTGTTTCACACCCTATCCCTATTGATAGTGTATATGTACCTGGACCTGTCCCCCGTGTTTCCCCCTATCCCTATTGATAGTGTATATTAGGTACCTGGATAGTGTCCCCGTGTTTCCAATCCCCTAATCCCTATGATAGTGTATATTAGGTACCTGACAGTGTCCCCGTGGTTCAACCCTATCCCTATTGATGTGTATTAGTGTACCTGGACAGTGTCCCGTTTTCACCCTATCCCTATTGATAGTGTATATTAGTTACCTGGATAGTGTCCCCGTTTTCGATTCTCACCCTATCCCTATTGATATATATATTAGGTACCTGGACAGTGTCCTTTTCACCCACCCCTATGATGTTAATATTGGTACATGGACATTGTCCCCGTGTTTCACTCTCACTCCACTCTTGATAGTATATATTAGGTACCTGGATAGTGTCCCCGTGTTTCACCACCCAACCCCTTGATATGTATATATAGGTCCCTGGACAGTGTCCCTGTGTTTCACCCTATCCCCTATTGATAGTGTATATTAGGTACCTGGATAGTGTCCCGTGTTTCACCACCCTATCCCTTAGTCTAGTGTATATTAGGTACCTGGAGTTGTCCCCTGTTTCTCACCCTATCCCTATTGATAGTGTATATAGGTACCTGGACAGTGTCCCCGTGTTTCAACCCTATCCCTATTTGATAGTGTATATTAGGTACCTGGACAGTGTCCCCGTGTTTCACCCTTCCCTATTGATGTGTATATTAGGTACCTGATAGTGTCCCCGTGTTTCACCCTATCCCTATTGATAGTTAATTAGGTACCATGGATAGTGTCCCGTGTTTCATCCCCTATCCCTATTGATAGTGTATATTTAGGTACCTGGATAGTGTCCCCCGTGTTTCATCACATCATCACCCTATCCTATTGATAGTGTATATTATGGTACCTGGACAGTGTCCCTGTGTTTCACCCTATCCCTTTGATAGTGTATATTAGGTACCTGGATGTGTCCCGTGTTTCAACCCTATCCCTATTGATATTGTATATTAGGTACCCTGGATAGTGTCCCCGTGTTCATCACCCTAATCCCTATTGATGAGTGTATATTAGGTACCTGGATGTCGCTCCCCGTGTTTCAACCCTATCCCTATTGATAGTGTAATATTAGGTACCTGGATAGTGTCCCCGTGTTTCACACCCTATCCCTATTGATAGTGTATATAGGTACCTGGACATGTCCCCGTGTTTCATCCAACCCTATCCCTATTGATAGTGTATATTAGGTACTGGACATGTCCCCGTGTTTCATCACACCCATCCCTATTGATAGTATTATTGTAGTACCTGGATAGTGTCCCCGTGTTTCCCCCTATCCCTATTGATAGTAGTTATTAGTATACCTGGACTGTGTCCCCGTTTTTCACCCTATCCCTATTGATAGTATAATTTAGGGTACCTGGATCGTGTCCCTGTGTTTCACTCCCCTATCCCTATGATAGTATATTAGGTACCTGGATAGTGTTCCCCCGTGTTTCACACCCTATCCCTATTGATAGTGTATATTAGGTACCTGATGTAGTGTCCCGTGTGTTTCATCACCTATCCCTATTGATAGTGTATATTAGGTACCTGACAGTGTCCCCGGTGTTTCACCCTATCCCTATTGTAGTGATATTAGGTACCTGGACAGTGTCCCTGTGTTTTGGCACCCTATCCCTATTGATAGTGTATATTAGGTACCTGGAACAGTGTCCCTTGGTTTCACCCTATCCCTATTGATAGTGTATATTAGGTACCTGGAACAGTGTCCCCGTGTTTCATCCCCTATCCCTATTGATAGGTATATTAGGTACCTGGAACAGTTCCCCGGTTTGTTCACCCTATCCCTATTGATAGTGTTATTAGGTACCTGGATAGTGTCCCGTTTTTCACCCTTTCCTATTGATAGTGTATATTAGTTACCTGGCAGTGTCCCGTGTTTCATCACCCTATCCCTATTGATAGTATATATTAGGTACCTGGGACAGTGTCCCCGTGTTTCACACCCTATCCCTATTGATAGTATATATTAGGTACCATGGACAGTGTCCCCGTGTTTCACAACCCTATCCCTATGATAGTATTATATAGGTACCCTGGATAGTGTCCCCTGTTTCACCCTATCCCTATTGGATAGTGTATGTATATTAGGTACCTGGATAGTGTCCCCGTGTTTTCACCCTATCCCTATTGATAGTGTATATTAGTTACCTGGACAGTGTCCCCGTGTTTCACCCTATCACCTATTGATAGTGTATATTCGGTACCTGGAAGTGTCCCCGTGTTTCACCCTATCCCTATTGATAGTGTATATAGGTACCTGGACAGTGTCCCCGTGTTTCACCCTATCCCTATTGATAGTGTATATAAGGTACCTGGTAAGTGTCCCCGTGTTTCACCCTATCCCTATTGATAGTGTATATTAGGTACCTGGACAGTGTCCCCGTGTTTCACACCTATCCCTATTGATAGTGTATATTAGGTACCTGGACGTGTCCCCGTGTTTTCACCCTATCCTATTGATAGTGTATTAGGTCCTGGATAGTGTCCCCGTGTTTCATCACACCCTATCCCTATTGATATATAGTAGTAGGTACCTGGAACAGTGTCCCCGTGTTTCACCCACACCCTATTGATATATATTAGGTACCTGGACGTGTCCCCGTGTTTCAACTCATCACCCCCTATCCCATGATAGTAATATATTAGGTACCTGGATAGTGTCCCCGTGTTTCACACCCAACCCCTATTGATAGTATATCTTAGGTACCTGGACAGTTGTCCCCTGTGTTCACCCTATCCCTATTGATAGTGTATATTAGGTACCGGATAGTGTCCCGTGTTTCACCCCTATCCCTATCGATAGTGTATATTAGTACCTGGATAGTGTCCCCGTGTTTCACACCTATCCCTATTGATAGTGTATATTAGGTACCTGGACAGTGTCCCCGTGTTTCACCACTATCCCTATTGATAGTGTATATTAGGTACCTGGACAGTGTCCCCGTGTTTCACCCTATCCCATTGAAGTAGTGTATATTAGGGACCTGGATAGTGTCCCGTGTTTCACACTATCCCTATTGTATGTATATTAGGTACCTGGAAGTGTCCTCCGTGTTTCACCCTATCCCTATTGATAGTGTATATTAGGTACCTGGATAGTGTCCCCGTTTTCACCCATCCCTATGATGTGTATTAGTACCTGGACATTCCCTGTTTTCACCCTATCCCATTGATAGTGTATATTAGGTACCTGGATAGTCCCTTTTTCACCTATCCGATTGATATGTATATTAGGTACCTGGTAGTGTCCCCGTTTTTCACCCTATCCCTATTATAGTGTATTTGGTACCTGGATAGTGTCCCTGTGTTTCACACCCTATCCCTATTGATGTGTATATTAGGTACCTGGATAGTGTCCCCGTGTTTCACACCCTATCGCCTATTGAAGTGTATATTAGGTACTGGACAGTGTCCCCGTGTTTCCCCTATCCCTATGGATAGTGTATATTAGGTACCTGGACTGTCCCCCGTGTTTCACCCTATCCCTATTGATATATATATTAGGTACCTGGAAGTGTCCCCAGTGTTCACCCTATCCTATTGATAGTATATATTAGGTACCTGGATAGTGTCCCCGTGTTATCACCCTATCCCTATTGATAGTTATATTGGTACCTGGATAGTGTCCCCTGTGTTATCACCCTATCCTATGAATGTTATTTAGGCTACCTGATAGTGTCCCCGTGTTTCACCCTATCCCTATATAGTGTATATTAGGTACTGGATAGTGTCCCTGTGTTTCACCCTATCCCTATTGAGAGTGGTATATAGGTACCTGGACAGTGTCCCGTGTTTCACCTCTATCCCTATTGAGAGTGTATATTAGGTCCTGATAGTGTCTCTGTGTTTTCACCACTATCCCTCCCTATTGATAGGTATATTAGGTACCGGGATGTGTCCCTGTGTTTTACACCTATCCCTATTGATAGTGTTATTAGGTACCTGGATAGTGTCCCCGTGTTTCCACCTATCCCTTATTGATAGTGTATATTAGGTACCTGGATAGTGCCCCGTGTTTCACAACCCTATCCCATTGATATTTATATTAGGTACCTGGATAGTGCCCCGTGTTTCCAACACCCTATCCATTGATAGTATATATTAGTGTACCTGGATAGTGTCCCCTGTGTTTCACCCTATCCCTATTGATAGTGTATATTAGGTACCTGGAAAGTGTCCCAGTGTTTCACCCTATCCCTTTGATAGTGGTATTTAGGTACCTGGTATAGTGTCCCCTGTTTTCACCCCTATCCCTATTGATAGTGTATATTAGGTCACCTGGTAGTGTCCCCGTGTTTCACCCTATCCCTATTGAAAGTGTATATTAGGTACCTGGACAGTGTCCCCGTGTTTCACACCCTATCCTCCCTATTGATAGTGTGTATATTAGGTACCTGAAAGCGTCCCCGTGTTTCAACCCTATCCCTATTGATATGTATATTAGGTACTGGACAGTGTCCTGTGTTTCACCCTATCCCTATTGATATGTATATTAGGTACCTGGATAGTGTCCCCGTGTTTTCATCACCCTATCCCTATGATAGTGGCAGCACCACCTGGCTAAGGGCACCATGGTTCAAATGGGTTAGAGGATAGCAGTATGGCAGCACCACCTGACTAAGGGCACCATGGGTCAAATGGGTTAGAGGATAGCAGCATGGCAGCATCACCTGGCTAAGGGCACCATGGTTCAAATGGGTTAGAGGATAGCAGTATGGCAGCACCACCTGGCTAAGGGCACCATGGTTCAAATGGGTTAGAGGATAGCAGTATGGCTCACACATGGCTAAGGGCACCAGAGTCTATAATGTCCATTATTATCTATTAATAAAGGATAGGTACACTGGGACTTTAAAGTTTTTTTTTTTTATTGCCCATTACTGGGAACTATAATTTCCCCACCTCTCACTGTATCATGTGTTTATCTGTCCCCTATTACATACAATGCCACACACCTGTCTTATCTCTTACATACACACACAGCGACATACACTGCCACACACCTGTCTTGTCTCTTACATACACACACAGTGACATACACTGCCATACACCTGTCTTATCTCTTACATACACACACGGTGACATACACTGCCATACACCTGTCTTATCTCTTACATACACACACAGTGA
This sequence comes from Hymenochirus boettgeri, assembly GCA_019447015.1. NCBI lineage: Eukaryota > Metazoa > Chordata > Amphibia > Anura > Pipidae > Hymenochirus > Hymenochirus boettgeri. The sequence goes on along the minus strand of CM033475.1, from coordinate 4,355,881 downwards.
CATACACTGCCACACACCTGTCTTATCTCTTACATACACACACACAGTGACATACACTGCCACACACCTGTCTTATCTCTTACATACACACACACTGACATACACTGCACACAACCTGTCTTATCTCTTACATACACACACGTGACATACACTGCCACACACCTGTCTTATCTCTTACATACACACATAGTGACATACACTGTCACACACCTGTCTTATCTCTTACATACACACACAGTGACATACACTGTCACACACCTGTCTTATCCTCTTACATACACCACAGTGACATACACTGCCATACACCTGTCTTATCTCTTACATACACACACACAGTGACATACACTGTCACACACCTGTCTTATCTCTCATACACACACACGTGCATACACACTGTCACACACCTGTCTTATCTCTTACATACACACACAGTGACATACACTGCCATAACACCTGTCTTATCTCTACATACACACACAGTGACATACACTGTCACACACCTGTCTTATCTCTTACATACACACACAGTGACATACACTGCATCCACACCTGTCTTATCTCTTACATACACACACAGTGACATACACTGCCATACACCTGTCTTATCTCTTACATACACACACACAGTGACATACACTGTCACACACCTGTCTTATCTCTTACATACACACACAGTGACATACACTGTCACACACCTGTCTTATCTCTTACATACACACACAGTGACATACACTGCCACACACCTGTCTTATCTCTTACACACACACCACAGTGACATACACTGTACACACACCTGTCTTATCTCTTACATACACACATGACATACACTGTCACACACACCTTCTACTCTTACATACACACACAGTGACATACACTGTCACACACCTGTCTTATCTCTTACATACACACACACAGTGACATACACTGCCACACACCTGTCTTATCTCTTACATACACACACAGTGACATACACTGCCACACACCTGTCTTATCTCTTACATACCACACAGTGACATACACTGCCACACACCTTCTTATCTCTTACATACAACACACACAGTGACATACACTGTAACACACCTGTCTTATCTCTTACATACACATACACACACACGGTGACATACACTGCCACACACCTGTCTTATCTCTTACATACACACACGGTGACATACACTGCCACACACCTGTCTTATCTCTTACATACACACACACAGCGACATACACTGCCACACACCTGTCTTATCTCTTACATACACACACACAGTGACATACACTGTAACACACCTGTCTTATCTCTTACATACACACACAGTGACATACACTGTCCACACCTGTCTTATCTCTTACATACACACACAGTGACATACACTGTAACACACCTGTCTTATCTCTTACATACACAACACTGACATACACTGCCTACACCTGTCTTATCTCTTACATACACACACGTGACATACACTGCCACACACCTGTCTTATCTCTTACATACACACACAGTGACATACACTGTCACACACCTCTCACTGTATCATGTGTTTATCTGTCCCCTATTACATACAATGCCACACACCTGTCTTATCTCTTACATACACACACAGCGACATACACTGCCACACACCTGTCTTGTCTCTTACATACACACACAGTGACATACACTGCCATACACCTGTCTTATCTCTTACATACACACACACAGTGACATACACTGCCACACACCTGTCTTGTCTCTTACATACACCACAGTGACATACACGTCACCACACCTGTCTTATCTCTTACATACACACACAGTGACATACACTGCCATACACCTGTCTTATCTCTTACATACACACACATGGTGACATACACTGTCACACACCTGTCTTATCTCTTACATACACACACAGTGACATACACTGTCACACACCTGTCTTATCTCTTACATACACACACAGTGACATACACGGCCATACACCTGTCTTATCTCTTACATACACACACACAGTGACATACACTGCCACACACCTGTCTTATCTCTTACATACACACACAGTGACATACACTGTCACACACCTGTCTTATCTCTTACATACACACACAGTGACATACACTGCCATACACCTGTCTTATCTCTTACATACACACACAGTGACATACACTGCCACACACCTGTCTTATCTCTTACATACACACACAGTGACATACACTGTAACACACCTGTCTTATCTCTTACATACACACACAGTGACATACACTGTCACACACCTGTCTTATCTCTTACATACACACACAGTGACATACACTGTAACACACCTGTCTTATCTCTTACATACACATACACACACACGGTGACATACACTGCCACACACCTGTCTTATCTCTTACATACACACACAGTGACATACACTGCCACACACCTGTCTTATCTCTTACATACACACACAGTGACATACACTCCCACACACCTGTCTTATCTCTACTACACACACACAGTGACATACACTGTAACACACCTGTCTTATCTCTTACATACACATACACACACACGGTGACATACACTGCCACACACCTGTCTTATCTCTTACATACACACACACAGTGACATACACTGCCACACACCTGTCTTATCTCTTACATACACACACCAGCGACATACACTGCCACACACCTGTCTTATCTCTTACATACACACACGGTGACATACACTGTCATACACCTGTCTTATCTCTTACATACACACACACAGTGACATACACTGTCACACACCTGTCTTATCTCTTACATACACACACAGTGACATACACTGTCCACACACCTGTCTTATCTCTTACATACACACACAGTGACATACCCTGCCACACACCTGTCTTATCTCTTACAATACACACTAGTGACATACACTGTCATACACCTGTCTTATCTCTTACATACACACACAGTGACATACACTGTCACACACCTGTCTTATCTCTTACATACACACACAGTGACATACACTGCCACACACCTGTCTTATCTCTTACATACACCACAGTGACATACACTGTCATACACCTGTCTTATCTCTTACATACACAACACAGTGACAATACACTGTCACACACCTGTCTTATCTCTTACATCACACAAGTGACATACATGTCCATACCCCTGTCTTATCTCTACATACACACCGTGACATACACTGTCCACACACCTGTCTTATCTCTTACATACACACACAGTGACATACACTGTCACACACCTGTCTTATCTCTTACATACCACCACACATGTGACATACACTGCCACACACCTTGTCTATCTCTTACATACACACACAGTGACACCACTGCCCACACCTGTCTTACCTCTTACATACACACACACTGACATACACTGCCACACACCTGTCTTATCTCTTACATCACACACACAGTGACATACACTGTCACACACACCTGTCTTATCTCTTACATACACACACCACATGTGACATACACTGCCACACACCTGTCTTATCTCTACATACACACACACAGTGACATACACTGTCACACACCTGTCTTATCTCTTACATACACACACGGTGACATACACTGCCACACACCTGTCTTATCTCTTACATACACACACAGTGACATACACTGTCACACACCTGTCTTATCTCTTACATACACACACACAGGCGACATACACTGCCACACACCTGTCTTATCTCTTACATACACACACAGTGACATACACTGCCCACACACCTGTCTTATCTCTTACTACACACACAGTGACATACACTGCCACACACCTGTCTTATCTCTTACATACACCACACAGTGACATACACTGTCCACACACCTGTCTTACTCTTACATACACACACGTGACATACATGTCACACACCCTGTCTATCTCTTACATACACACACATGACATACACTGTCACACACCTGTCTTATCTCTTACATACACACACAGTGACATACACTGTCACACCACCTGTCTTATCTCTTACATACACACACAGTGACATACACTGCCACACACCTGTCTTACTCTTACATACCACACCGTGACATACACTGCCACACACCTGTTCTTATCTCTTACATACACACACCAGTGACATACACTGCCACACCCTGTCTTATCTCTTACATACACACAACAGTGACATACACTGCCACCCACCTGTCTTATCTCTTACATACACACACAGTGACATACACTGCCACACACCTGTCTTATCTATCTCTTACATACACACAATGACATACACTGTCACACACCCTGTCTTATCTCTTACATACACCACACAGTGACATACACTGCCACACACTGTCTTATCTCTTACATCACACACACAGTGACATACACTGCCACACACCCTGTCTTATCTCTTACATACCACACACACTGACATACACTGCCACACACCTGTCTTATCTCTTACATACACACCACAGTGACATACACTGCCACACACCTGTCTTATCTCTTACATACACACACAGTGACATACACTGTCCACACACCTGTCTTATCTCTTACATCACACATAGTGACATACACTGTCAAACACCTGTCTTATCTCTTACATACACACCACAGTGACATACACTGTCACACACACCTGTCTTATCTCTTACATACACACACAGTGACATACACTGTCACACACCTGTCTATCTCTTACATACACACACACAGTGACATACACTGTCACATGTCTTATCTCTTACATACACACACACAGTGACATACACTGTCCACAACCCTGTCTTATCTCTTACATACACACACAGTGACATACACTGTCACACACCTGTCTTATCTCTTACATACACACACACAGTGACATACACTGCACACACCCTGTCTATCTCTTACATCACACCACACAGTGACATACACTGCCACACACCTGTCTTATCTCTTACATACACACACCAGTGCATACACTGCCAACAACCTGTCTTATCTCTACATACACACACACAGTGACATACACTGTCACACACCTGTCTTATCTCTTACCACACACACAGTGCATACCCTGTCACACACCTGTCTATCTCTTACATACACACACAGTGACATACACGTGTCACACACCTGTCTTTATCTCTTACATACCCACATAGTGAATACACTGTCACACACCTGTCTTATCTCTTACATACACACACAGTGACATACACTGTCACACACCTGTCTTATCTCTTACATACCACACAGTGACATACACTGTCACACACACCTGTCTTATCTCTTACACCACACCTAGTGAATACACTGTCACACACCTGTCTTATCTCTACATACACACACAGTACTAACACTGTCACACACCTGTCTTATCTCTTACATACACACACAGTGACATCACTGTCCACACTGTCTTATCTCTTACATACACCACACGGACTACACTGCCACACACCTGTCTTCTCTTACATACACACACAGTGACATACACTGCACAACACCTGTCTTATCTCTTACATACACACACATTACATACACTGTCACACACACCTGTCTTTATCTCTTACATACCACAAGTGACATACATTGCCACACACCTGTCTTATCTCTTACATAACACACACAGTGACATACACTGTCACACACCTGTCTTATCTCTTACATACACACACAGTGACATACACTGCCAACACCTGTCTTATCTCTTACTACACACACAGTGACTACACTGTCACACACCTGTCTTATCTCTTACATACACACACGGTGACATACACGCCATACAACCTGTCTTATCTCTTACATACACACACACAGTGACATACACTGTCACACACACCTGTCTTATCTCTTCATAAACCACACAGTGACATACACTGCCACACACTGTCTTATCTCTTACATACACACACACAGTGACATACACTGCCACACACCTGTCTTATCTCTTACATACACACACCAGTGACATACACTGCACCACCCTGTCTTATCTCTTACATACACACACACAGTGACATACACTGTCCACACACCTTTCTTATCTCTTACATACACACACGTGACATCACTGCCACCACCTGCTTATCTCTTACTACACACACACGTGACATACACTGCCATACCCTGTTTATCTCTTACATCCACACAAAGCGACATCACACTGTCCCACACCTGTCTTTCTCTTCACCACACGTCTGACATACACTGTCACACAGCACACCTGTCTTATCTCTTACATACACACACACAGTGACATACACTGTCCACACACACCTGTCTTATCTCTTACATACACACACAGTGACATACACTGTAACACACCTGTCTTATCTCTACATACACACACACCAGGACATACACTGTCACACACCGTCTTTATCTCTTACAACCACACACGGTGCACTACACTGTCACACACCTGTCTATCCTTACATACACACACTGACATACACGTCACACACCTGTCAATCTCTTACATACACACACAGTGACAACACTGTACACACACCTGTCTATCTCTTACATACAACACACAGGCATAAACTGTCACAACACCTGTCTTATCTCTTACATACACACAACAGTGACATACACTGTACACACCTGTCTTATCTCTTACATACACACACACAGTGACATACACTGTCACACACCTGTCCTTATCTCTTACATACACACACAGTGACATACACTAACACAACACTGTCTATCTCTACATCACACAGTGACTCACTGTCACACCTGTCTTATCTCTTACATCCACACACGTGGACATACACTGTAACACACCTGTCTTATCTCTTACATACACACACACGTGGACATACACTGTCACAACCCTGTCTTATCTCTTACATACACACACACAGTGACATACACTGTCACACACCTGTCTTATCTCTTACACACACACACAGTGACATACACTGCCACACACCTGTCTTATCTCTTACATACACACACGGTGACATACACTGCCACACACCTGTCTTATCTCTTACATACACACACAGTGACATACACTGTCACACACCTTTCTTATCTCTTACATACACACACATTGACATCACTGTCACACACCTGTCTTATCTCTCTAACATACACACACCAGTGACATCAACTGCCATACACCTGTCTTATCTCTTACATACACACACAGTGACATACACTGCCACACACCTGTCTTATCTCTTACATACACACACAGTGACATACACTGCCATACACCTGTCTATCTCTTACATACCACACATGACAACACTGTCACACACCTGTCTTTCTCTTACATACACCCCACAGTGACATACACTGCCATACACCTGTCTTAATCTCTTACATACACACACAGTGACATACACTGCCACACACCTGTCTTATCTCTTACATACACCACACGGACATACACTGCCATACACCTGTCTTATCTCTTACATACACACACACAGTGACTACACTGTCACACACCTGTCTTATCTCTTACTACACACCACAGTGACTACACTGTAACACACCTGTCTTATCTCTTACATACACACACGTGACATACACTGTCACACACCTGTCTTATCTCTTACATACACACACAAGTGCATACACTGTCACAACCTGTCTTATCTCTTACATACACACACAGTGACATACACTGTCACACACCTGTCTTTATCTCTTACATACACACCACAGTGACATACCTGCCACAACACCTGTCTTATCTCTTACATACACCACCAGCGATATACACTGTCACACACCTGTCTTATCTCTTACACACACACACAGTGACATACACTGCCACACACCTGTCTTATCTCTTACATACACACACGGTGACATACACTGCCACACACCTGTCTTATCTCTTACATACACACACACAGCGACATACACTGCCACACACCTGTCTTATCTTCTACATACACACACAGGACATACACTGTCACAACACCTGTCTTATCTCTTACATACACACACCAGTGACATACACTGTCACCCACCTGTCTTATCTCTTCTAACAACACCACAGTGACCTACACTGCCCACACACCTGTCTTATCTCTTACATACACACACGGTGCAATACACTCGCCATACACCTGTCTTATCTCTTACATACACACACGGGACATACAGCTCCATACCCCCTGTCTTATCTCTTACATACACACACAGTGACAACACTGTCCACCACCTGTCTTATCTCTTACATACACCACATGACATACACTGTCCACACACACCTTGTCTTATCTCTTACATACACACACACAGTGACATACACTGTCACACACCTGTCTTATCTCTTACATACACACACAGTGACATAACTGTCACACAACACCTGTCTTATCTCTTACATACACACACACACAGGTGACATACCTGTCACACACCTGTCTTATCTCTTACATACACACACACAGTGACATACACTGTCACACACCTGTCTTATCTCTTACATACACACACAGTGACATACACTCACCACACCTGTCTTATCTCTTACATACACACACACAGTGACATACACTGTCACACACCTGTCTTATATCTCTTACATCCAACACACAGTGACATACACTGTCACACACACCTGTCTTATCTCTTACATACACACACACAGTGACATACACTGTCACACACCTGTCTTATCTCTACATAAACACACACAGTGACATACACTGCCATACACCTGTCTTATCTCTTACATACACACACACAGTGACTACACTGCCACACTGCTTATCTCTTACATACACCACAGTGACATACACTGCCACACACCTGTCTTATCTCTTACACACACACACAGTGACATCCACTGTCACACACCATGTCTTATCTCTTACATACACACACAGTGACATACACTGCCACACAACCTGTCTTATCTCTTACATACACACACGGTGACATACACGGCCAACACCTGTCTATCTCTACATACACACACACAGGACATACACTGCCACACACCTGTCTTATCTCTTACATACACACACGTGACATACACTGTCACACACCTGTCTTATCTCTTACATACACACACAGTGACATACACTGCCATACACCTGTCTTATCTCTTACATACACAACACACAGTGACATCACTGCACACACCGTCTTATTCTCTACATACCACACACGTGACATACACTGCCCACACCTGTCTTATCTCTTACATACACACACACGCGACATACACTGCCACACCCTGTCTTATCTCTTACATACACACCACGTGACATACACTGTCCACACACCTGTCTTATCTCTACATACAACACACAGTCCATCACGCCATACACCTGTCTTATCTTACATCACACACACAGTGACATACACTGCCACACACACTGTCTTATCTCTTACATACACACCAGTGACATACACTGTCACACACCTGTCTTATCTCTTACATACACACACAGTGACATACACTGCCATACACCTGTCTTATCTCTTACATACACACACATGACATCACACTGTCACACACCTGTCTTATCTCTTACATACACACCACAGTGCATACACTGTCACACACACCTGTCTTATCTCTTAACATACACACACAGTGACATACACTGTCCACACACCTTCTTATCTCTTACATACACACACAGTGACATAAACTGTCACACACCTGTTTTATCCTTACTACACACACAGTGACATACACTGTCACACACCTGTCTTATCTCTTACATAACCACACACAGTGACATACACTGTCACACACCTGTCTTATCTCTTACATACACACACCAGTGACATACCTGCCACCCACCTGTCTTATCCTTACATACACACACACAGTGACATACACTGTCACACACCTGTCTTATCTCTTACATACACACACACACATGACATCACTGCCACACCTGTCTTATCTCTTACATACACCACAGTGACATACACTGTCACACACCTGTCTTTCTCTTACATAACACCACACAGTGACATACACTTCACACACCTGTCTTATCTCTTACATCACACACCTGACATACACGTCACACACACCTGTCTTATCCTACATACACACACGTGACATACCTGTCCAAACCTGTCTTATCTCTTACATACACCACACAGTGACATACACTGTCCACACACCTGTCTTATCTCTTACATACACACACAGTGACATACACTGCCACACACCTGTCTTATCTCTTACATACACACACAGTGACATACACCTGTCCACACACTGTCTTATCTCTTACATACACACACACAGTGACATACACTGCCACACACTGTCTTATCTCTTACATACACACACACAGTGACATACACTGTCACACACCTGTCTTATCTCTTACATACACACACCAGTGGACATACACTGTCACACACCTGTCTTATCTCTTACATACACACACAGTGACATACACTGCCACAACACCTGTCTTATCTCTTACATACACACACGGTGACATACACGCCATACACCTGTCTTTCTCTTACATACACACCACAGTGACATACACTGCCACCACCTGTCTTTCTCTTACATACACACACAGTGACATACACACTGCCACACACCTTTCTTATCTCTTACATACACACACACGGTGACATACACGGCCAACACCTGTCTTATCTCTTACATACAACACACAGTGACATACACTGCCACACACCTGTCTTATCTCTTCATACACCACACAGTGACATACACTGTCCACACCTGTCTTATCTCTTATACACACACAGTGACATACACTGTCACACACACCTGTCTTATCTCTTACATACACACAACAGTGACATACACTGCCACACACCTGTCTTATCTCTTACATACACACACGTGACATACACGGCACAAACACTGTCTTATCTCTTACAACACACACACAGTGACATACACTGCCACACACACCTGTCTTATCCTTACATACACACACACAGTGACATACACTGCCACACACCTGTCTTATCTCTTACATACACACACAACAGTGACATACACTGCCACACACCTGTCTTATCTCTTACATACACACACGGTGACATACACGGCCATACACCTGTCTTATCTCTTACATACACACACACAGTGACATACACTGCCACACACCTGTCTTATCTCTTACATACCCACACACGGTGACATACACTGCCACACACCTGTCTATCTCTTACATACACACACAGGGACATACACTGCCACACACCTGTCTTATCTCTCCAACACCACATGACATACCTTCACACACCTGTCTTATCTCTTACATACACACACAGTGACATACACTGCCATAACACCTGTCTTATCTCTTACATAACACACACCAGTGACATACACTGCCACACACCTGTCTTATCTCTTACATACAACACACGGTGACATACCACTGTCACACCACCTGTCTTATCTCTTACATACACACACAGTGACATACACTGTCACACACCTGTCTATCTCTTACATCACCCACAACGGTGACATACAACGGCCATACACCTGTTCTTCCTTACATACACACACACAGTGACATACACTGCCACACACCTGTCTTATCTCTTACATACACACACGGTGACATACACTGCCACACACCTGTCTTATCTCTTACATACACACACACAGTGACATACACTGTCACACACCTGTCTTATCTCTACATACCACACGGTGACATACACTGCCAACACCTGTCTTATCTCTTCATACACACACAGTGACATACACTGCCACACACCTGTCTTATCTCTTACATACACACACGGTGACATACACTGTCACACAACACCTGTCTTATCTCTTACATACACACCACAGTGACATACACTGTCACACACCTGTCTTATCTCTACATACACACACACACAGTGACATACACTGCCACACACCTGTCTTATCTCTTACATACACACACAGTGACATACACTGTCACACACCTGTCTTATCTCTTACATACACACACACGGTGACATACACTGCCAAACACCTGTCTTATCTCTTACATACACACACAGTGACATACACTGTCACACACCTGTCTTATCTCTTACATACACACACAGTGACATACACTGTCACACACCTGTCTTATCTCTTACATACACACACACACGTGACATACACTGCCACACACTGTCTTATCTCTTACATACACCACACGGTGACATACACTGCCAAACACTGTCTTATCTCTTACATCCAACCAGTGACATACACTTCACACACCTGTCTTATCTCTACATACCCACATGGGACTACACTGCACACACCTGTCTTATCCTTACACACACACACAGTGACATCACTGCCACACACCTGCTTATCTCTTACATACACACACGGTGACATACACTGTCACACACCTGTCTTATCTCTTACACACACACACAGTGACATACACTGTCACACACCTGTCTTATCTTTTACATACACACACACAGTGACATACACTGCCACACACCTGTCTTATCTCTTACATACACACACACTGACCTACACTGCCACACACCTGTCTTATCTCTTACATACACATAGTGATATACACTGTCACACACTGTCTTATCCTTACATAACACACCTGTGTTATCTATTACATACACACAGTGATATCACTGTCACAAACCTGTCTTATCTCTGACATACACAACACGGTGACATACCTGTCACACACCTGTCTTTATCTCTTACATACACACACAGTGATATACACTGTCACACACCTGTCTTATCTCTTACATACACACACAATGGCCTTTCATATCTCATGTGAGATCCTTTATCTGAGTGATCATTTATCTATCTATCTATCTATCTATCTATCTATCTATCTATCTATCTATCTATCTATTATATATTATCTATCTATCTATCTATCTATCATCTATCTATCTATCTATCTATCTAGTTATATATAGTTATATAGTTATAGAGTTACATATAGTTATACAGTTACATACTTATATATAGTTAAATATAGTTATACAGTTACATAGTTATATAAAGCATAGTTATATATAGTTATATATAGTTACATAGTTATATATAGTTATATATAGTTACATAGTTTTATATAGTTATATAGTTATATATAGTTACATAGTTACATAGTTATATATAGTTAAATATAGTTATATATAGTTATATATAGTTACATAGTTATATATAGTTACATCGTTATATATATAATTACATAGTTATATAGTTATATATAGTTATATAGTTATATAGTTATATATAGTTACATAGTTATAGAGTTATATATAGTTATATATAGTTACATAGTTATATATAATAATATAGTTACATAGTTATATAGTTATATATAGTTATATAGTTAAATAGTTATATAGTTACATAGTTATATAGTTATATATAGTTATATAGTTATATATAGTTATATAGTTATATAGTTACATAGTTATATAGTTACCTAGTTATATATAGTTATATAGATACATAGTTATATATAGTTACATAGTTGTATATAGTTATATATAGTTATATAGTTACACAGTTATATATAGTTATATATAGTTACACAGTTAGATATAGTTATATAGCTACATAGTTATATATAGTTACACAGTTATATAGTTACATAGTTATTTAGTTACATAGTTATATAGTTATATATAGTTATATAGTTTTATATATAGTTATATATAGTTATATAGTTACATAGTTATATATAGTTATATAGTAATATAGTTACATAGTTACATATAGTTATATAATTATATCTAGTTACATAGTTTTATATAGTTACATAGTTATATATAGTTATGTAGTTACATAGTTATATAGTTATTGTTATATATAGTTATATAGTTATATAGTTAAATAGTTATATAGTTACATAGTTATATAGTTATAATAGTTAATATATAGTTACATAGTTATATAGTTATAATAGTTATATATAGTCATATAGTTATATATAGTTATATAGTTACATAGTTATATAGTTATAATAGTTATATATAGTTATATATAGTTATATAAAGTTATATAGTTATGTAGTTACATAGTTATATAGTTATAGTTATATATAGTTATATAGTTACATAGTTAAATAGTTATATAGTTAAATAGTTATATAGTTATAATAGTTATATATAGTCATATAGTTATATATAGTTATATAGTTACATAGTTATATAGTTATAATAGTTATATATAGTTATATAGTTATGTAGTTACATAGTTATATAGTTATAGTTATATATAGTTATATAGTTACATATAGTTATATAGTTATATATAGTTATATAGTTATATAGTTATATATAGTTATATAGTTATATATAGTTAGTTACATAGTTATATATAGTTACATAGTTATATATAGTTATAAAGTTACATAGTCATATATAGTTATATATAGTTACATAGTTATATATAGTTATATAGTTACATAGTTATATATAGTTATATAGTTATATATACTTACATAGTTATATATAGTTATATAGTTACATAGTTATATATAGTTACATAGTTATATATAGTTATATAGTTACATAGTTATATATAGTTATATAGTTACATAGTTATATAGTTATATAGTTACATATTTATATAGTTATATAGTTATATAGTTACATATTTATATATAGTTATATAGTTATATAGTTATATATAGTTACATATGCTTGTGAAGGTTCTCATTCGTCCAGGTCATGGTATATCTGTTGTATTCAATTAGATCAACTGGACTTGAAGTTTAGTTCTTGAAGACGTTTTGCTAGTCATCCGACTGGCTTTCTCAATTCAGAATGACTTGTACAAGAATCTGTGGCAATTATGTACCCTGGAAAATCCCAATTAGCATATCACAGCCAGGTGTTAAGGGCGTGATTGGATAGTGGCTAAGAGGTGTTATAGGAACGCCCAGAGTAAGGTGTCAAAACAGCATCGTACATGGCAGACAGTTGGTGTTGAACTCCCCCACCTCTATTTAGGATTGGTTTCTTTATTTTGACATAAATGGCCTCCTTAACACCTCTCTTGAACCAGTCACGTTCCTTCGCCAATATGTTAACATTACAATCTTCAAAGGTATGTCCTTTATCCTTAAGATGCAGGTACACGGCTTAGTCCTGACCCAAGGAATTGGTTCTTCTGTGCTGGGCCATACGTTGATGCAGTTGCTGTTTGGTCTCCCAGACTGGGCCTTTGTCAAAAGAAGTAGAAGGAAAGAAAAGAACACAAATACCAACAGTGAAGGGGAAAAGCAAGACAGTCCTGAGGAATTGACCTTTGTGCGGGCCATACGTTGTGATGCAGTTGCGTTTGGTCTCCTTCAATCTTCTTACTGCACTGCAGCATATGAGTCATTCTTCACTGACATGCACTGGTATATGATGTCACTCTTCACTGCACTGCGTATATGATGTCACTCTCACATGCACTGCGTATATGATGTCGCTTGTGTTGTGTTTCGGTATTGGGTTTCGGATTGTATTACAATTGCTGCCTCAGTATGTTTGTTGGTTTAAAAGCAGACAGGGTATTGGTGTTTTTGAAAAATTCTTGTAATCTCGGAGACCCTGTACATATGGGATGACCATGTTCTTCCTCGTCTTGCTTTTCCTTCACTGTTGGTATTTGTGTTCTTCTTTCCTTCTACTTCTTTTGACAAAGGCCCAGTCAGATCCACAAGTTTTAAGGGCTCTCTGAGATGTTTCATTTTCTTTAGCCTTCGCCTCTGTGCTAGTGGGGAGTTCTCGGCTCTTGTGTTGCAGGGTTTGATGACCCCCAGCTTGTGTCTAAGGGTGGTGGGAGTCAAACATCAAATACTGTTCTGTGTGTGTTGGTTTTCTGTAACCTCTACTTCCGTTTCCATTTTCCTTAACTTCTACCAAGCAGTCCAGAAAGCACAGTTTGTTGTTTGTATCTTCCCTTATATATTTAATGTTCTGGTCTACTGCATAAGTGTTCTGTGAAAGCTTGTACTTCCTTCTGGGGATTTTAACCCAGGTGTCATCAACATATCTGAACCAGTGGCTGGGGGGCTATGACCTGAAGGACACTATCCAGGTACCTAATATACACTATCAATAGGGATAGGGTATATTAGGTACCTGGATAGTGTCCCCGTGTTTCACCCTATCCCTATTGATAGTGTATATTAGGTACCTGGATAGTGTCCCGTGTTTCACCCTATCCCTATTGATAGTGTATTAGGTACCTGGATAGTGTCCCCGTGTTTCACCCTATCCCTATTGATAGTGTATATTAGGTACCTGGATAGTGTCCCCGTGTTTTACCCTATCCTTATTGATAGTGTATATTAGGTACCTGGACAGTGTCCCCGTGTTTCACCCTATCCCTATTGATAGTGTATATTAGGGACCTGGATAGTGTCCCCGTGTTTCACCCTATCCCTATTGATAGTGTATATAGGGGCCAAGTTAAAAGCAAGGACCTCCAGGGTAGTGATTTCAGAAATACTACCGCAGCCACGTGCTACGCTAGGGAGGCAACGGGAGCTCAGGAGTATAAATGCGTGGCTAAGGGAGTGGTGTAAGGAGATGGGGTTTGGGTTTTTAGAGAACTGGGCTGACTTTTCTGTTGGCTACAGGCTCTTTAGTAGTGACGGATTGCACCTCAATGGTGGTGGTGCAACTGTTTTGGGGGAGAAGATGGCTAGGGGGTTGGAGGAGATTTTAAACTAGGTATGGGGGGGGAGGGAACGTTTAACTACACAGGGGTAGATAGAGAAGTTAGGGATCTGGGGGCTAGTAACACAACGGAGGGAGGAGAAGGAGGAGGGGGGAGCATAGAGGATAAGGAGGCATGTACGACCATGTATGGAAGTAAATCAATTGATAATCTAAAATGTATGTTTACAAATGCAAGGAGTCTGGCTGGAAAAACCGGCGAACTTGAAATAATAGCGTTAAAGGAAAGGTATGATGTAATTGGTATAGCAGAATCATGGCTTAATGATTCACACGACTGGACAGTAAATATTGAAGGGTACTCCTTATTTAGACATGACCGAGTTAATAAAAAAGGAGGAGGAGTATGTATGTATGTTAAACAGGAATTGAAGCCAAATTTAAAAGATGGAATAGATGGGGGAGCAAACGATGCGGCAGAAACATTATGCGTGGAACTGTGTACAGGAAGCAAGAAGGTAGGTAAATTAATTGTTGGAGTGTGTTATAAGCCGCCAAATGCCGGGGAAGAGGTGGAAATGAATCTCCATATGCAGTTGGCGAAGGCTGCTGGTATGGGGCATGTTCTGGTTATGGGGGATTTTAACTACCCTGAAATAGATTGGAGTAATGGAACTGCCAGCACCTCAAAAGGTATAAAGTTCTTAAATTTCCTATATGAGCATTTTCTTTCACAGATGGTAGAAGTTCCTACTAGAAAGAATGCGTTGTTGGATCTGGTGATATCTAATAACCCAGAGCTCATTTTGGAGATGAAGGTAATGGGAAGCTTAGGGAATAGTGACCATGATATAGTGTCATTTAATATAGGTTGCAGAAAACTAAAGTGCACTGGCTTAACAAAAACTTTTAACTTTAGGAAAGCTAATTTTATGCTTTTAAAGGAATCGCTCCTGCTCATAGACTGGGGGGAACTGTTTCTAGGTAAAGATACTGAGCAGATGTGGACCACTTTTAAAGGGATATTAAACTATAACATTTCCAAATCGGTACCTTTAGGAAACAAGTGTAAAAAAATTAGGTCCACTCCTGCATGGCTTAATGCTCAGGTAAAAAGGGAAATGGAAAAAAAGAAAAGGGCTTTTAAAATTTTGAAAGCAGAAGGCACAGAACAGGCTTACAGGGACTTCAAAAGTTGTAATAAAGAGTGCAAGAAAGCAATTAAACTAGCTAAAATAGAAAATGAAACACGGATTGCCGAACAAAGCAAGTCCAACCCCAAGATGTTTTTTAAGTATATAAATGGTAAAAAAATGAGGACTGAGAATGTGGGACCATTAAATAATGGAGCTGAGGTGGTTGTAGAGGATGCCGAAAAGGCTAATCTGCTAAACTGTTTTTTTACATCGGTTTTTACTGTTGAGAATCCTTACAGTAGGGATTGTAACAATGTGCAGGGAGGAAATGAAGAGTTTTCACATTGGATAACAGAGGATATGGTACGGAATCAATTAGACAAAGTTAATATCAATAAAGCGCCAGGACCAGATGGATTGCATCCTAGGATTTTAAAAGAGCTTAGTTCAGTTCTAGCAAGACCACTGTGTCTCATCTTTTCAGATTCGCTTTTGTCTGGGGATGTGCCACTGGATTGGAAAAAAGCCAATGTAATACCAATATTCAAAAAAGGTAGTCGTTCACAGCCTGGTAACTATAGACCTGTAAGCCTAACATCAGTGGTAGGGAAGGTGATGGAAACTTTGTTAAGGGATCATATCCTTGACTTTGTCTCCAGAGATTATCTTATTAGTAGTAGTCAGCATGGATTTATGAGAAATAGATCATGCCAGACAAATTTAATTGGTTTTTATGAAGAAGTGAGTAAGAAGTTAGATTCAGGCACAGCTGTGGATGTGGTATATTTGGATTTTGCAAAAGCCTTTGATACTGTGCCACATAGGCGACTAATGTATAAACTGAGGACTGTTGGCCTTGAAGAAAACATTTGTTCATGGATAGAGAACTGGTTATTGGACCGCAAACAGAGAGTGGTGGTTAATGGAGCTACATCTATGTGGGCTAAAGTTCTAAGCGGAGTTCCTCAGGGTTCTGTACTGGGGCCGCTTCTGTTTAATCTGTTTAATCAGAGCAAGGTCTCTGTGTTTGCTGATGACACTAAATTATGCAGAGCTTTGGAAACTTCCAATGATGTGCAAGTGCTGCAAGCAGACCTAGATAGATTATCAAAATGGGCAGCAGAATGGCAGATGAGATTCAATGTTGATAAATGTAAGGTGATGCATTTGGGATTTAATAATCCCTGTGCCACCTACACCATAAATAACTCTGTGTTAAGTGCATCTGAAATGGAAAAAGATTTGGGGGTTCTGGTAGATAACAGACTTAGCTGTAGCAAACAATGCCAGGTAGCAACAGCTAGAGCTAGCAAGATATTGTCTTGTATAAAGAGGGGAATGGAATCAAGAGAGAAAAATATTATTCTCCCTCTTTACAAGGCACTGGTAAGGCCACATTTGGAATATGCGGTGCAGTTTTGGAATCCCATATACAAAAGGGACATCTTGGAAATTGAGGCAGTTCAGAGAAGGGCAACTAAATTAATAAGGGGAATGGAGGGGCTTGAATATGCAGGCAGATTAGACAAGTTAGGGCTGTTTACATTGGAGAAGCGGTGGTTGCGTGGGGACATGATAACCTTATACAAATATATTAATGGCCCATACAGTGAACTCTCTGGTGCATTGTTCACTAATAGGTCATATCAGAGGACTCGTGGACATCCTTTAAGGTTGGAAGAAAAGAAGTTTCATCTTCAAGTTAGGAGAGGTTTCTTTACAGTGAGAACGGTGAAACTGTGGAACTGTCTTCCAGCAGAGGTGGTAATGGCAAGTTCATTGAATAACTTTAAAAAGGGCCTGGATAAGTTTCTAAAACTAAAAAATATTGAGAATTACTGGTATTAATGCATATAGATCTGGTTGATCCAGGGATACTTTCCGATTGCCGTTTGGAGTCAGGAAGGAATTTTTCCCCCCCTTTTTTAGCTGGGTTTTTTTTGCCTTCCTCTGGATCAACTGTTAGGTAGGGTTAAAAAAAAAAAATAAATAAATAAAAAAAAAAAAGTGAATAGGTTGGACTTGATGGACGAATGTCTTTATTCAACCTTAATTACTATGTTACTATGTATGTATATTAGGTACCTGGACAGTGTCCCCGTGTTTTACCCTATCCCTATTGATAGTGTATATTAGGTACCTGGACAGTGTCCCCGTGTTTCACCCTATCCCTATTGATAGTATATATTAGGTACCTGGATAGTGTCCCCGTGTTTCACCCCGATCCCTATGATAGTGTATATTAGGTACCTGGACAGTGTCCCGTGTGTTCACCTATCCTATTGATAGTGTATATTAGGTACCTGGATAGTGTCCCCGTGTTTCACCCCTATCCCTATTGATAGTGTATATTAGGGACCTGGATAGTGTCCCCGGTTTCACCCTATCACTCTTGATAGTGTTATTAGGTACCTGGATAGTGGCCCCGTGTTTCACCCTATCCTATTGATAGTGTATTTGGTACCTGGACAGTGTCCCCGTGTTTCACCTATCCCATTGATAGTGTATATTAGGTACCTGGACAGTGTCCCCGTGTTTCACCCTATCCTATTGATAGTGTATATTAGGTACTGGACAGTGTCCCGTGTTCACCCTACCCTATTGATAGTGTATATTAGGACCTGGATAGTGTCCCCGTGTTTCACCCTATCACTATTGATAGTGTATATTAGGTACCTGGACAGTGTCCCGTGTTTCACCCTATCCCTATTGATAGTGTATTATTAGGTACCTGGATAGTGTCCCCGTGTTTCACCCTATCCCTATTATAGTGTATATTAGGTACCTGGATAGTGTCCCGTGTTCACCCTATCCCTATTGATAGTATAATTAGGTACTGGACAGTGTCCCCGTGTTTCACCCTATCCCTATGAGAGTATATTAGGTACACTGGATAGTGTCCCCGTGTTTCACCCTATCCCTATTGATAGTATATATTAGGTACCTGGACAGTGTCCCGTGTTTCACCCATCCCTATTGATAGTAATATTAGGTACTGGACAGTGTCCCGTGTTCACCCTATCCCTATTGATAGTGTATATTAGGGACCTGGATAGTGTCCCCGTGTTTCCACCTATCACTTGATAGTGTATATTAGGTACTGGACAGTGTCCCCGTGTTTCACCCTATCCCTATGATAGTATATATTAGGTACCTGGACAGTGCCCCGTGTTTCACCCTATCCCTATTGATAGTATATATTAGGTACCTGGACAGTGTCCCCGTGTTTCACCCTATCCCCATTGATAGTATATTTAGGTAACGGATAGTGGTCCCCGTGTTTCACCTATCCCCATTGATAGTGGCTTGGTTCCCTTATCCTATTAATTTGGTGACCAGATTATACAATAACGTAGTTATCTGGGGAGGAGGAATGGTACCCTCTATCTACTATTGCATGCGACTAGGTACCTACTGTATAAACGTATTGTCTTTAAACTTCAAAATATAGATTTTTAATTATTTAAATATAACACACTATAAGGAACTTTTAATCTCATGATGTGATCAAATCCATAACATCAAGGGACCAGTACCGCAGTACAGAATATTTCCTGCTGTGTCCTTTATATTTAACATCAAACATCTTCTTCTTCTGGCAAAGATTCAGCAATGTCTCCGTGTGAAGGTTTGGATTGAACAGAGAACAGAGATCACAATAAATATGGAACACAGAGGAGAGTCGAGTTTGTAAACATGATTATGCCATTAGTATCTAGAGCGGGGAGTATTGTTGTGCCTGTTAATGAACTGTTTATGAAGGGTAAATACAAAGCTAATTATCTTCAAGGTTTTTTTCATTCATTTATATAGCTAAAATAGGTAGTCCCTTAGTGAATGACATTTTATCTAAGAATAACAAAAACTACGCTATAGCCCCTAGCCCATTAGTCTTTATTGACATAACTGGCTTGTTTAGGATCTTAAAGGGAACACACACCTAATTAGATATCTATTTATCTATATGCATATATAGGTTTGCAAAAAGAAGCAATTACACTGGTTTGAAATCGGCCATTATATACAGCAGTAGAAACATCAATGTAAATAAAAATAATTGCGGAGTGAAAGAATCACGGCATCAATATTCGGTGTTTTTTTCAATAGAACGATCAGCGATATCGATCGGTCTATCTAAAAAACTATGATCGGCAGGCGGAAAAATTCCATCTCTAGAACTAATCTTCGTGCTTTTCGCGCTGAAATGTACGGAAGATCGGTGACGCAAGATGGGGAATTCGTTTTAGTCTTTGGTTCTCCAATCGGAAAGCACTTGGTCCGTATATGGCTAGTGAATGCTCAAAGACCACATTTTACAAGCAAGCAGATCTTATCTTTAGAATATCCCATCTGGCCCATTCATTCACCCATTCAGGCAGTTTTTAAGCCAGAAGTACACTGCGCTGACCATCTTCCATATATTTCAGCTTGAAAACTTCGGAAGATAGGTTCTGGAAGATGGGGCGGATGGAAAAATTTTCTTCCTTGCCTGATATAGTTTTTCGATACACTCTCTTATGATGGCTGTGATTATACATTTACGTCCATAAAATACTGATACCGCAATATTTTACTACAGTTCTTTATCACCCATACAATACTACAAAACAGTATTGTACAAAAGTGGCGGATTCTACGATCGGAGTTGTAAATGTACAATCACAGCCTTAAATGAATGACTGCGGCTGTATAATTTTAGGGTAAACCTGTGGCATCGGAACCTCTAATTGTTTGATACCTGTTTCCTGCGATTTGTGTTCATTAACAAAACGGACTTGATTACAGTGACAGTTAAAGGACAACTAAAGCCACGAACAAACACTGAAACAGAAGGCAGAAAACCTTTATATAAAACCAGTAATCTGTGTCTTACACTCATTTTGATACAGGTGTTGGGGAAATTTACCTAAATATCATATGGTTTGTGCTTTACTTCTCAGAATTCTAGTATCACAGTTGTTCAACGACCATTATATGTTCTGACATGCTACAGTCCTTAGCTACGCGCACAAACTTGTTACCGTTGGTCAACCCCATTAATAATATCTAGCAATCCTTTACAGGACAGATAAAGCAAAGGATCATGTGACTGAGATCAGGAGGTGTGGTCTGACACTGCACATACACACAGATACTTCATCCAGTTATTAACAGTCTTACATTTACTTTAATACAATTTACGGAGTGGGATTTTATAGCTTATTGGGGTTT
Organism: Hymenochirus boettgeri; assembly: GCA_019447015.1. Classification (NCBI taxonomy): domain Eukaryota; kingdom Metazoa; phylum Chordata; class Amphibia; order Anura; family Pipidae; genus Hymenochirus; species Hymenochirus boettgeri. Next base: position 4,332,977 of record CM033475.1, on the reverse strand, counting down.
TTAGGGGGGTGTTTTCGGATCTGTGGGATAAAAAAAACGTGTTTAGTTCTCCTTAAAGCAGTTTTTTTTTCCGTGCATGATCTCTAGTCCTGATGTATCATACATAAAGGTGGGAGGAGATTTGATTTCTTTGCTTGCTGTGCCCCCCCATTGGGATTAATATGATTTTAAGGTCAAGGCAAATCATAGCTACTGGTGAAGGCCTAGAGATAACTATTGATTTATAGTATTTCCCTATATGAGCACCATCATAGAGCAACTTGATACAGTGATAAAAACTGTCTGTCTTCTGCAAATGCACCTAATGCACATTGTCTCCATCCCATTGTGTAACCACTGATGAATATACATTTGATGAGTTATAAAGCCCGTCAATAGCGCTCAGTGCTGCAAGTTGGCATCAAGTCCGGACTGAGGGAGGGGGAGGAGCTTTACTAAACAGTTTAAAAAAGCACTACAGCACTAATCTAGGGTAAACCCAGGGGTTTGGACCTAGCAGTTGAGGTCCTCACAGTGGGTACTATAGATAGAAGCGGGTGGTTTGCGGTTAATATAATCCTCTTAATGAAGGAGGAGACTTTAGGTAATTTTCATGTTTTTGCGCGGCTGCCGTGCATCTACTGGTCATTGAAAACTTTACACAAGACCATACTTGCTTCACAAACATTTGGTCTATAGATGGCGTCTAGTTCTCAGGTGGCTCTAAACACTAGATTATTGCTGTGCAAAGCAAAGGATAAGTGCAGCCAAATGTTTAATAATTGGTTCTTCTTTGGTCATTTCCTGGCCTCCAATTATGCTGCATGTTTCTGATCTGATCTTTAGTCTGTGGATCACCCATAGAAGTCTACAAATGAGCATGTTGTTACTGAGCTTAGATGGATATTGGGACTCCATACAATGCAATAAAACAAACAAAAAAAATGAGCACAAACAATTAGTTTTCTTATGCCTTTCAACAAGCCTAGACTCTGTGAATCCAAAGTTATAGGCAATCAAAGCCTCACTTTGTAACCCCCCATATTGTTTTATTAAAGATAGTCCTGGACTATATACTGTACATACTGTACTATACTATACTATACTATACTATACTGTCACTGTACTATATACTATACTATACTGTACTGTACTACTATATACTATACTGTACTGATATACTTACTATACTGTACTATACTATATACGTTACTTACTATATGACTACTTACTATATTACTATACTACTGACTATACTATCATATATAATCTGTACTATACTAATACTATGTACTGTACTATACTATACTATACTGTATACTTACAGACTATACTATACTATACTGACTGTACTATACATACTATACTATACTGTAATGTACTATACTGTACTGTACTATACTGTACTATACTGTACTATACGTTACTGTAATGTACTATACTGTATATACTATATAACTATACTGTACTATACTGTACTATACTGTACTGTACTGTACTATACTTACTATATGCTATACTAACTTATACTATACTGTACTATACTATACTATACGTACTATACGTACATACTGGACTATACTGTACTGTACTGTACATATATACTATATATGCACTATATATACTATATACTATACTGACTGTACTGTACTATACTGTACTATCTATACTGTACTATACGTATATACTATACGATACTATACTATACTATACTGACTATACTATACTATAGATACTATACGTACTAATATACTATACTATACTATATTGTACTATACTATACTATACTGTACTACTGTACTTTGTACTATACTTACTGTACTATACTATACTGTACTATACTGTACTGTACTGTACTATACTGTACTATACTGTACTATACTATTAACTGTACTTACTGTACTATACTATACTATACTGACTATACTATGTACTTACTTACGAACTATACTGTACTATACTATACTGTACTATACATGTACTATACTATACTATAATGTACTATACTGTACTATTACTATACCTGTACATACTTACATACTACTGTACTAGTACTTACTATACTATACTATACTATACTATACTAACTGTACTAACTAACTATACGTACTATACTGTACGATACTATACTATACTGTATATACATACCGTACTATACTGTACTCTACTGTACTATACGTAATATAATGTACTATACTATACTTACGATATACTGTATATACGTACTACTGATATACTGTACTATACTATACTATACTATACTATACGTACTATTACTATACTATATCTGACTAACTATACTGTACTATACTATACTATACTGTACTATACTGTACTATACTGTTATTATACTGTACTATACTATACTGTACTACACTATACTATACTATAAAATACTATACTGTACTGTACTATACTATATCTACTATACTGTACTGTACTGTACTGTACTGTAATGTCTTTGTTACCTACTGTACTGTCTGTATTATATATACGTATACTGTACGATATTACTTACTATACTATACTGTACTGTTACTGTACTGTACTATACTATAATAACTGACGTAATATACTATACTGTACTGTACTGATATATATACAGTACTGTACTATATAAACTATCTACTGTACTAGACTATCTATACTGACTATACTATACTATACGGTATACACTTACTACTATACTGTACTATTACGTACTATACTATACTATACTACTTACTATACTATACTATACTGTACTATACTATACTATACATACTGTACTATACTTACTATACTATACGTTGCTTGTGAAGGTTCTCCAACAGGTCATGGTATATCTGTTGTATCAATTAGATCAAATGGGACTTGAAATGTAGTTCTTGAAGACGTTTCGCTAGTCATCCGACTGGCTTTCTCAATTCAAGAATGACTTGTACAGAATCTGTGGCAATTATTGTACCCTGGAAAACCAATTAGCATATACCAGCCAGGTGTAAGGGTGTGATTAGATAGTGGCTAAGAGGAGTTTATAGAAACGCCCAGAGTAAGGGGTTAAAACAGCATTGTAACAGTGGCAGACAGTTGGTGTCGAACCCCCCCACCCTATTTAGGCTTGGTTTCTTTATTTTACAAAATGGCCTCTTAACACTCTCTTGACCAGTCCCGTTCCTCGCCAGTATGTAACATTACAATCTTTCAAGGTATGTCCTTTATCTTAAGATGCAGTACACGGTGAGTCCTGACCGAGGAATGGTCTTCTGTGCTGGGCCATACGTTGTGCAGTTGCTGTTGGTCTCCCCCACATAACATCAGGCATTCTTCACTGCACTGCACTGCTCTATGATGTCGCTGTTTCTTGTGTTTGGTATTGGGTCTTTCGGGGTACCCATTGCTGCCTCCGTGGTGTGTCGGTTAAGCAGCAGGGATAACTGTTTTTTGAAATTCTCTTCATTTTCTCGGAGACCCCTGTCCCTATGGGTGCACCATGTTCTTCCTCTGTCTTGGCCGGGGCCCGCCAGGGCAGGCGGCAGCACATGGTCCTCCCATCGTGTAGCCGGGGTCAGTCACTCCGAGAAATTAAGAAGATTTTCAAAAAACATCGTATCCCTGTCTGCTTTAAACCGAACAACACACTGAGGCAGCAATTGGTACATCCGAAAGACCCAATACCAAACACAAGAAAAGCGACATCATATATGCAGTGCAGTGCAGTGAAGAATGCTCTGATTTGTATGTGGGGGAGACCAAACAGCAACTGCATCAACGTAGGCCCAGCACAGAAGAGCCAATTCCTCGGGTCAGGACTCAGCCGTGTATCTCATCTTAAGGATAAGGACATACCTTTGGATTGTAATGTTAACATACTGGCGAAGGAACGTGACTGGTTCAAGAGAGGTGTTAAGGAGGCCATTTATGTGAAAATAAAGAACACCAGCCTAAATAGAGGTGGGGGAGTTCGACACCAACTGTCTGCCATGTACAATGCTGTTTTAACACCTTACTCTGGGCGTTCCTATAACACCTCTTAGCCACTATCTAATCACACCCTTACCACCTGGCTGTGATATGCTAATTGGGATTTTCCAGGTACATAATTGCCACAGATTCTTGTACAGTCATTCTGAATTGAGAAAGCCAGTCGGATGACTAGCAAACGCCTCAAGAACTACATTCAAGTCCATTGATCTAATTGAATACAAATATACTATACTGTACTGTACTGTACTATACTGTTACTATACTATACTATACTGTACTATACTATACTATCAAAACAACTGTACGTACTATCTATCTGTACTATACTTACTATACTATAGTATACTATACTGTACTATACTGTACTATACTATACCTGTACTTACTATACTATACATACTATACTTATATACTGTACAATACTGTACTAACTATACTATACTGTACTATACTGTACTATACTGTACTATACTAACTATACTATACTGTACTATACTGTACTATACTATACTGTATATACTGAACTATACTGTACTATCTATACTATACTATAGTCTATACTGTACTGTACTGTACTATACTATACTGTACTATACTGTACTATACTATACTATACTGTAACTGTACTATACTGTACTATACTGTACTAACTGTACTATCTGTACTGTACTGTACGTACTGTCCTATACTATACTGACTGTAACTTGTACTATACTATACTATACTATACTGTACTGTATACTATCCTTCTTACTATCTGTACTATACTGTACTATACTGTACTGTACTGTACTATACTATACTATACTATACTAATACTGTACTGTACTGTACTGTACTATCTGTACTGTACTACTATACTAACTATACTGTACTATACTGTACTATACTATACTGTACATCTATACTGTTTACTATACTATACTATACTATACTATACTGTAACTGTACTGTACTATATCTATACTGTACTGTACTATACTATACTACTATACTGTACTATACTATACTATACTATACTAACTATACTTACTGTACTATACTATACTATACTGTACTATACTGTACTATACTGTACTATACTGTACTATACTTACTATACTAATCACTATACTATACTGTACTGTACTATACTGTACTATACTGTACTATACTATACTGTAACTATAACTAACTATACGTACTATACTGTACTATACTATACTATACATACTGTACTATACTGTACTATACTATACTATACTGTACTATACTCTGCTATACTGTACTATACTGTACTATACTGTACTTATACTGTACTATACTGTAACTATACTATACTGTCTATACTATACTATACATACTATACTTATACTGTACTGTACTATACTATACTATACTATACTGTACTGTACTGTACTATACTATCCTATACTATCGTACTGTACTGTACTAACTATACTGACTGTACTGTACTGTAACTGTACTATACTGTACTGTACTGTACTGTACTATACTATATATACTGTACTATAACTGTACTGTACTGTACTATACTATACTATACATACTGTACTAACTATACTATACTATACTATACTGACTGTACTATACTATACTAACTATACTGTACTAACTGTACTATACTCTACTATACTATCTGTACTATACTATACTACTACTATACTGTACTGTACGTACTATCTATACTATACTGTACTGTAACTATACTATACTAACTATACTGTACTATACTATCTATACTAACTAACTATACTTGTACTATAATACTATACTGTACTGTACTGTACTGTACTATACTATACTATACTGTACTGTACTATACTAACTAACTGTACTGTATACTGTACTATACTATACTATAACTATACTGTACTATACTGTACTATTCTATACTATACTGTACTGTACTATACTATACTACTATACTATACTGTACTATACTGTACTATACTTTACTGTACTATACTATACTATACTATAACTATACTATCCTATACTATACTGTACTGTACTATACTATACTAACTATACTGTACTATACTATACTATATACTATACTATAAATACTGTACTATACTATACTGTACTTATACTATACTGTACTATAACTATAACTGTACTATACTATACTTTACTGTACTGTACTATACTATACTATACTGTACTGTACTATACATACTAACTATACTGTACTATACTATACTAACTCTATACTATACTAACTATACTATACTGTACTATCCTGTACTAAAATAACTGTACTATACTATACTATACAACTTTAGCTATACTATACTGTACTATACTATACGTCCTACTATACTAACTATACTCTACTACTGTACTAATACTATAACGTACTATACTGTAACTATATATTACTATACTATTACTATACTGTACTATACTGTACATACTATACTGCCCTGTACTATACTGTACTATACTATACTGTACTATACTATCTGCACTGTACTATACTGTACTAACTATACTATACGTACTTACTGTACTATACTATCCTGTACTATACTATACTGTACTGTACTGTACTATACTATCTATATACTGTACTGTACTATACTATACTAACTATCTGTACTATACTTTACTAATACTAACTATACTATACTGTACTATACTATACTATACAATACTACTATACTATACTATACTATACTGTACTATACATACTGCAACTGACTATACTGTACTATACTATACTGTACTATAACTATACTGCACTGTACTATACTGTACTATACTATACTTTACTATACTATACTCTACTGTACTGTACTATAACTGTACTATACTTACTATACTGTACTATACTGTACTAATCCAATAACTGTACTATCCTATACTGTACTGTACTGTACTGTACTATACTATACTATACTGTACTGTACTATCCTATACTACTATACTGTACTATACTATCCTATACTATACTAACTATACTATACTGTACTATACTATTCTATACTAGTCTATACTGTACTATACTCTCTACACACTGTACTGTACTGTACTATACTTTACTGTACTATACTATACTGTACTGTACTATCTGTACTATACTGTCCTATACTATACTGTACTATACTATACTATACTGTACTATACTATACTGCACTGTACTATACTGTACTATACTATACGAACTATACTAGTACTATACTATACTGTAACTTACTGTACTCTATACTAGTACTACTATACTGTATACATACTATACTGTACTGTACTAACTATACTGTACTATACTGTACTGTCCTGTACTGTACTATACATATACTGTACTAATACTGTACTGTAACTGTACTATACTATACTGTACTATACTGTACTGTACTGTACTATACTATACTATACTATAATACTGTACTGTACTATAACTGTACTATACTGTACTGTACTGTACTATCACTATATATACTATATGTACTGTACTTACTGTACTATATACTGTACTGTATACTTACTATACTGTACTATACTGTACTATACTATACTGTTCTATAATACTATACTATACTATCCTGTACTATACTTACTGCACATGTACTGTACTGTACTATACTGTACTGTACTGTGCTATACTATACATACTGTACTATATTGTACTGTACTATACTATACTATACTGCCACTGTACTATACTGTACTATACTACTGTACTATACTATACTGCACTGTACTATACTGTACTATACTATATAACTGTACTATACTGTACTATACTATACTGTACTATACTGTACTGTACTGTACTGTACTGTACTGTACTATACTGTACTATACTGTACTGTACTATACTATCTACTATACTGACTATACTATACTATTAACTAACTATACTGTACTATACATACTATACTATACTATACTGTACTATACTATACTATACTATACTGTACTCTACTATACTGCACTGTACTATACTGTACTATACTATACTGTACTATACTATACTGCACTGCTATACTGTCTATACTATACTGTACTATACTATACAACTGTACTGCTATACTGTACTATCACTATACTGTACTTATAATACTATACTGTACTGTACTGTACTGTACTGTACTGTACTATACTATACTATACTGTACTGTACTATACTATACTAACTCTACTGTACTATACTATACTATCCTATACTATACTAACTTACTATACTTTACTATACTTACTATACTGTACTATACTGTACTATACTTTACTATACTATACTATACTGACTGTACTGTACTGTACTATACTTTACTGTACATACTATACTGTACTGTACTATACTGTACTATACTGTACTATACTATACTGTACTATACTATACTATACTGTACTATACTATACTGCACTGTACTATACCTGTACTATACTATACTGTACTATACTGTACTATACTATACTATACTGTACTATACTGTACTATACTATACTATACTATACTATAACTGTACTGTACTATACTGTACTATACTATACTGTACTGTACTGTACTGTACTATACTATAATATACTATACTGTACTGTACTGTACTACCTGTACTGTACTGTACTATACTATACTGTACTATACTGTACTATACTGTACTGTACTGTACTATACTATACTGTTCTATACTATACTATACTATCCTGTACTATACTATACTGCACTGTACTAAACTTACTATACTGTACTGTACTTTGCTATACTATACTATACTTTACTATACTGTACTATATTGTACTGTACTGAACTAACTATACTATACTGTACTATACTTTATTATACTATACTATACTATATTATCTGTACTATACTGTACTATACTATACTATACTATACATACCATACTATATTATACTATACTATACTGTACTATACTGTACTAATACTGTACTGTACTGTACTATACTATACTTTGCTTTGCTATACCGTATTACTATACTGTACTGTACTGTACTATACTATACTATACCATACTATATATACTATACTATCTGTACTATACTGTACTATACTGTACTGTACTGTACTGTACTGTACTGTACTATACTATACTGTACTGTACTGTACTGTACTGTACTGTACTGTACTGTACCGTACCGTACCGTACCATACTATACTGTACTGTACTGTCTGTACTGTACTGTACTGTACATATCTGTACTGTACAGTACTGTACTGTACTGTACTGTACTATACTATACTGTACTGTACTGTACTTATACATACTATACTGTTCAATACTATACATACTATACTGTACTATACTATACTGCACTGTACTACCTGTACTATACTGTACTGACTGTACTATACTATACTATACTGTACTATATTGTACTGTACTGTACTATACTATACTATACTGTACTATACTTTATTATACTATACTTACTATATTATTCTGTACTGTACTGTCATACTGTACTGTACTGTACTGTACTATACTATAATGTACTGTACTGTACTATACTAACTATACTGTTCTATACTTAACTATACTATATTATCTGTACTATACTATACTATACTATACTGTACTGTACTATACTATACTGTACTGTACTGTACTATACTATACTTTGCTTTGCTATACCGTACTATACTATACGTACGTACTATACTATACCATACTATATTATACTATACTATACTGTACTATACTATACTGTACTGTACGTACTATTGAACTATACATACTGTACTGTTCTATACTATACTATACTGAACTGTACTATACTATACTATGCTATACTATACTATACTATACTATACTATCTGTTATTTATCTTACTATACTGTACTGTACTGTACTGTACTAATTATACTATACTATACTGTACTGTACTGTATTATTCTATGCTATACTGTACTAGTTACATTCCTGCTGTCATTGTTTTCAGGCATGTGGTTATCTTAAAAACTTTGAATAATTTCGAGGGGAGGCATTATGATACAGCATTTTCCCCCTCTGTCCCAGCAGTAGGATACAAGTAGGCATGCTCAAGCCAGTGGTAAGGGGGGGTGGAGTTATGGTGCTTGTGAGTCAAAGCTCATAGTATAACAAGACGCACTGTCCCTTATACTGCTTCAATAGGATAGATTGCAGCTAGAAGCTTGAAGTCATTAAAGGTAGGATGAGGGCTATTGTACGTAGGCAACAGCTTCCCTTACGAGATTGACCTGCATTTACTAATGAGCTGCTGTGGAAATTGGGTTTTTGATCTTTGGCATTCAGAACTTTTTTTTGTCTTTCATATGAATCTTTCCCAAACAATTCCACTCAGTAAAATCTATTTTAATCCAATCTTTAAAAAAAAAATTGAAATAAAAAAAAGAAACACCACATTTACCCAGATATGGTCTTTTTTTTCCATTTAATGGGAATCGAGGCTGATAGGCAACATATAAAGACCCCCCAAAAAATATTGCGTGGTACTTTCAGGGCACATATGAAATAATATAATTTGGTGTTTAAATATAATGTGAAAATACATTAAATCTCTCATCATATATATATATATACTTCCTTATATATATATGTGCATAGGTCACTCTGACAACATAAACACACAACGACATCAGAACATTCAGAACGAAGGAGGAATATTGATTCATTCACACACTACTCTCCATGGGTAAGAATTAAATAATTTACAATAAAATTACTGTCATATCACAATTTGCCTCTCTCTGTCTTTATATCACACACCTCACTTGGGCTATCGAATGCACACGCGTGTAGTGAAATAGCTTACTATGTTCACATGTACATTCCCTCTTTGTAATTTCTACATACAGGGTAGTATAAACCGTTACTGTTGTTCATTTATGCCCTTGCTCTTTAATTTAACAACCGTTGATGTACAATACGCCAACTCCTACTGACATTGCGCTATTGTATGGGCGATAACGCACGTATTGGCTAATTGCACAGTGGTTGTAAATTTATGATTGCGGTGCAAATGAAGGACGCATTTGGTTATCTGTAGTTAACAATGCCTGTAAAAATGCAGTGTCACAAATCTGCAAAACCACACCTTTATAAATACCATCCATAGTCGGGAGTTGCCATATTGGTTCCTGTAGACATTACTGTCTGTTGTACCTTAGAAGATGTTCGAAAAGGTTGAGTTTCGTTTCATTTTCGAATTTTCCAAATTTTCAGAAATTTAGAAATTCAAGTTCCAATTTTCGAAAATAGCCAACTTTCAATTTTCAAAATCGTCCTTCTTTCGATTTCGAAAATCGTTACTTTCAATTTTCAATTTACTACTTTCGATTTTTGAAAAATCGTCTACTTTAAATTTTCGAAATTGTCTACTTTCAATTCTCGTTAATTATCTAATTTCGATTTCGAAAATTGTCTACTTTCGATTTTCGGAAATTGTCTAACTTCGATTTTTGGTAAGTATCTACTTTCGATTTCAATAATCATCGATAATCATCTACTTTCGATTTCGATAATCATCTACTTTCGATTTTGATAATCATCTACTTTTGATTTCGATAATTATCGAATTTTCGATAAAACTCTGAAAATTTGTGTTTCACATAAAATCCGGAGTCCGAAAGTTTCGTTGGGACTTCGAAACCCTCGGATTCGTTTGAAACTGGGTTCTATTAGAACCCACAGTACATCTCTATACCTTAGCATGTACAGAGAATATTCAGTCAAACACTGCGGTAGCTCCAATAATATTTTTTTGCTTGTTTGTTTTTTAAGAAATTGAATTTCCTTCATTTTAAAATGAACCAAGAGGGAGATTTTTATACGAAAAGTGTCAGCGTGTAATATAAACCTTCCTCGCTGATGGCAGCTCTATGGCGTGTTCTAGAAATGAACAGCAGTCCAGCCTAACTTTACGGCAGGGATAGAACAGGCATGTGTCTGGGAATACACAATGAAAGGTACAGGGATCTGTAACTGAGTATTTACATTGACACAACTCACGCTGAGTTATTATGGGATGAAAATGGAAACCAGAAATTGTCCCTAAACATCTCTACATCTGCTTCATTCTCACCAATTAACCTTCTGTCCATTTCAAGTTTATATACATTTTTAGCCTCATGCGGCTGGATTAGAGGCATATGAGCACCTTTCATCAGTCATGGGCACAACCAGATCAAACCAAGTTTGGCTCCCTGGGAAGACTTTGCAAAGATTGCTGAAACGTTGGCTAGATTCGTGCTGATTGACAGAAATCATCTGCTGTGCTAAACACCGATTTAGTGTGTTTGTGTGCGCTTATAGGGTATACACCAATAAAGGGGTGTGTGTATAAGCGTTGGCCTATTAGGATTTGTACCCTCAAGTGCCCACACTGCAAGTCAAGCACAGGTTAAAATAGTGCGCAAACAAAAATCTGCTGAAATGTAGCACTTTAGCACCGCACGCACAAAATTCTTTTTGTGTTTGCACGTTTATGTAAGTGACAGCCCATAAAAAAAATGAAAGGGAATTGTGATTTAGAGGGAACTTAGCGTTCGATATTTTATCATGTGTGTATTATGTCATGTGTGTATTATATGCATGTGTCTTGTGTGATTGTGTATGTGTCTTAGTGCATTATATAGTGTGTATTACTGCCTGAATCTTAGGTAAGACTAATACGTGTATTTATGTATGTGTGGTTTCTAAGGCTTGGTGTATTTTAGTGTGCTGATTATTGTGTGCATTAGTGTATGTTTTTGTGTGTGCATCTTCCTGTATTCCCAAAGAACATGTGTATTAGTGTTTATCAGTGTGTCTGTGTGTGTCTTAGTGTCTGTCTTAGTGTGTTGCTTATTGATATGTGCCTGCAAGTGTGTGTGTAAGTGTCCCTGTACGAGGACTGTTGACTAGGTGTGACTGTGTGTGTGTGATGGTTATTCATTATATGAATGACTGTACCCCATTCCTATAAAATATAAATACACATTGACTCCTATTGTCAGTCCAGGATTTTCTTTTCATGACCCTCTTTGCTGGAGCTCCTGGTGTAGGGCTCAAAGGCAGAGGAGCTGAGGTAACGGGCAGAGACAGTTCCTGCGGTTCCCTGCCATCGATAGTGGGTTGGAATTGAGACGGTTGGCGACGGTGCCCAGTAGGGATGGCACTGGCATGCTGAATGCTGTGCCCAGTGGGGGAAGGATGAAGTCCAGGCTGGTGAGGGGGGTTGCTGGGAACTGTAGGAAGTGAAGGGGTGCCTGAGCTGCTGGGGGCTCGCAAGGCTCCGGACGCACAAGTGGGCATTAGTCCTGGCAGGACAGCAGGAGGGGACAGCAGGCGGCCCTGTTCCAGAGACGGAGGACGCTGCAGGTCGCTGCAGTTTCTGATACAACAGAGCGGAGCTCAGAGTCTTTCCCTTGGTCTTTCTTCTGCTTGGTTCTGCGGTTTTGGAACCAAACCTTCACCTGCAAGGACAGCAAACATGGGTTAGAGGCTAGCAGTATGGCAGCACCACCCTGCTAGGCACCAGTGGGTCAAATGGGTTAGAGGCTAGCAGTATGGCAGCACCACCTGGCTAGGGCACCATGGTTTAAAATGGGTTAGAGGCTAGCAGTATGGCAGCACCACCTGGCTAAGGGCCACCATGGTCAAATGGGTTAGAGGCTACAGTATGGCAGCACCACCTGGCTAAGGGCACCATGGGTCAAATGGTTAGAGGCTAGCAGTATGCAGCATCACCTGGCTAAGGGCACCATGGTTCAAATGGGTTAGAGGATAGCAGTATGGCAGCACCACCTGGCTAAGGGCACCATGGTTCAAATGGGTTAGAGGATAGCAGTATGGCAGCACCACCTGACTAAGGGCACCATGGGTCAAAGGGTTAGAGGATAGCAGCATGGCAGCATCACCTGGCTAAGGGCAACCATGGTTCAAATGGGTTAGAGGATAGCAGTATGGCAGCACCACCTGGCTAAGGGCAACCATGCTTCAAATGGGTTAGAGGATAGCATGTTGGCACGCACCACCTGACTAAGGGCACCATGGGTCAAATGGGTTAGAGGATAGCAGTATGGCAGCACCACCTGGCTAAGGGCACCATGGTTCAAATGGGTTAGAGGCTACGTATGGCACACCAACATGGCTAAGGGCACCAGAGTCTATAATGTTCCATTATTATCTATTAATAAAGGATAGGTACACTGGGACTTTAAAGTTTTTTTTTTTATTTGCCCATTACTGGGAACTATAATTTCCCCACCTCCACTGTAATCATGTGTTTATCTGTCCCCTATTACATACAATGCCACACACCTGTCTTATCTTCTTAATACACACACAGCGACATACACTGCCACACACCTGTCTTGTCCTTACATACACACACATGACATACACTGCCATACACCTGTCTTATCTTCTACTACACACCGGTGACATACACTGCCATACACCTGTCTTATCTCTTACATACACACCGTGACATACACTGCCCACACACCTGTCTTATCTCTTAATACACACCACCGTGACATACACTGTCCAACACCTGTCTTATCTCTTACATACACACACACACAGTGACATACACTGCTTCACACACCTGTCTTATCTCTTACATACAACACAGTGACATCACACTGTCACCAACACCGTGTCTTATCTCTTACATACACACACTAGTGACATACCACTGTCTACACCTGTCTTATCTTCTTACATACCCCACAGTGACATACACTGTCACACACCTGTCTTATCTCTTCACATACACAACACAGTGACATACACTGCCATACACCTGTCTTATCTCTTTACATACACACACAACACGTGACATACACTGTCACACACCTGTCTTCATCTCTTACATACACACACAGTGACATACACTGTCACACACCTGTCTTATCTCTACTACACAACAGTGACATACACTGCCATACCCCTGTCTTATCTCTTACATACACACACGGTGACATACACTGTCACACCACCTGTCTTATCTCTTACATACACACAACAGTGACATACACTGTCACACACCTGTCTTATCTCTTACATACACACACAGTGACATACACTGCCATACACCTGTCTTATCTCTTACATACACACACACGTGACTACACTGTCACACACCTGTCTTATCTCTTACATACACACACAGTGACATACACTGTCACACACCTGTCTTATCTCTTACATACACACCAGTACATACCCTGCCACACACCTGTCTTATCTCTTACATACACACACCACAGTGACATACACTGTAACACACCTGTCTTATCTCTACATACACACACAGTGACTACACTGTCACACACCTGTCTTATCTCTTACATCACACACAGTGACATACACTGTAACACACCTCTTGTCTTATCTCTTACATACACATACACACACACGTGACATACACTTGCCACACACCTGTCTTATCTCTACTACATACACACACAGTGACTACACTGCCACACACCTGTCTTATCTCTTACATACACACACAGTGACATACCTGCCACAACACACCTGTCTTATCTCTTACATACACACACACAGTGACATACACTGTAACACACCTGTCTTATCTCTTACATACACATACACACACACGGTGACATACACTGCCACACACCTGTCTTATCTCTACATACACACAACAGTGACATACACTGCCACACACCTGTCTTTCTCTTACATACACACCAACACAGCGACATACACTGTCACACACCTGTCTTATCTCTTACATACACACACACAGTGACATACACTGTAACACACACCTGTCTTATCTCTTACATACACACACAGTGACATACACTGTCACACACCTGTCTAATCTCTTACATACACACAGTGCATACACTGTAACACACCTGTCTTATCTCTACATCACACATACAGTGACATACACTGCCAACACCTGTCTTATCTCTACATCACACACGGTGACATACACTGCGCACACACCTGTCTTATCTCTTACATACACACACACAGTGACATACACTGTCACACACTCTCACTGTATCATGTTTTTTATCTGTCCCCTATTACATAATGCCACACACCTGTCTTACTCTTACATACACACACAGCGGACATACACTCACTGCCACACACCTGTCTTGGTCTCTTACATACACCCACAGTGACATCCACTGCCATACACCTGTCCTTATCTCTTACATACACACACAACAGTGACATACACTGCCACACACCTGTCTTGTCTCTTACATACACACACAGTGACATACACTGTCACACACCTGTCTTATCTCTTACATACACACACAGTGACATACACTGCCTACACTGTCTTATCTCTTACATACACCACAGTGGTGACATACACTGTCACACACCTGTCTTATCCTTACATACACACACAGTGACATACCTGTCACACACCTGTCTTATCTCTTACATACACACACACAGTGACATACACTGCCATACACCTGTCTTAATCCTTACATACACACACCGGTACATACAAACTGCCACACACCTGTCTTATCTCTTACATCACACACAGTGACATACACCTGTCACACACCTGTCTTATCTCTTACATACACACACAGTGACATACACTGCCATACACCTGTCTTATCTCTTACATACACACACACAGTACATAACCTGCCCACACCTGTCCTTTCTCTTACATACACACACCAGTGACATACACTGTACCACACCCTGTCTTATCTCTTATCATACACACACAGTGACAACACTGTCACACCACCTGTCTTATCTCTTACTACACACCAGTGAATACCTGTAACACACCTGTCTTATCTCTTACATACACACACACATGTGACATACACTGCCACACACCTGTCTTATCTCTTACATACCCACACAGTGACTACACTGCCACACACACCTGTCTTATCTCTTACATACACACACACGTGACATACATGCCACACACCTGTCTTATCTCTTCCATAACACACACACAGTGACATACACTACACACACCTGTCTTATCTCTACATACAACACCACACAAACGTGACATACACTGCCACACACCTGTCTTATCTCTTACATACACACACAACATTGACATACACTGCCCACACCTGTCTTATCTCTACATACACACACCACAGGCGACATACACTGCACACACCTGTCCTTATCTCTTACATACACACACGGTGACATACACTGTCAGACACCTGTCTTATCTCTTACATACACACCACAGTGACATACACTGTCACACCACCTGTCTTATCTCTTACATACACACACAGTGACATACACTGTCACACACCTGTCTATCTCTTACATACACACACAGTGACATACACTGCCACAACACCTGTCTTATCTCTTACATACCACATAGTGAACATACACTGTCATACACCTGTCTTATCTCTTACATACACACACAGTGACATCACTGTCACACACCTGTCTTATCTCTTACATACACCACACAGTGACATACACTGCCACACACCTGTCTTATCTCTTTACATACACACATGTGACTACACTGTCATACACCTGTCTTATCTCTTACATAACCACACACAGTGACATACACTGTCACACACCTGTCTTATCTCTCTTACATACACACATAGTGACATACACTGTCATACACCTGTCTTATCTCTTAACATCACACACAGTGACATCACTGTCACCACCTGTCTTATCTCTTACATACACACACAGTGACATACACTGTCACACACCTGTCTTATCTCTACATACACACACACAGTGACAACACTGCCACACACCTGTCTATCTCTTACATACACACACAGTGACATACACTGCCACACACCTGTCTTATCTCTTACATAACACACAGCGACATACACTGCCACACCCTGTCTATCTCTTACTACCACACACATTGACATACACTGTCACCACCTGTCTTATCTCTTACATACCCACACACAGCGACATACACTGCCACACACCTGTCTTATCTCTTACATACACACACAGTGACATACACTGTCACACACCTGTCTTATCTCTTACAATACACACACGGTGACTATACCCTGCCACACACCTGTCCTTATCTCTTTACATACACCACACAGTGACATACACTGTCAACACCCTGTCTTATCTCTTACATACACACACAGCGACATACACTGCACACACACCTGTCTATCTCTTACATACACACACAGTGACATACACTGCCACACACCTGTCTTATTCTCTTACATACACACACAGTGACATACACTGCACACAACACCTGTCTATCTCTACATCACACACACACAGTGACTACATACACTGCCACACACCTGTCTTATCTCTTACATAACACACACCTGACATACACTGTCACACACCTGTCTTATCTCTTACATACACACACAGGTGACATACACTGTCACACACCTGTCTTATCTCTTACATACACACACACAGTGACATACATGTCACAACAACACACCTGTCTTATCTCTTACATCACACACCAGTGACATACCACTGCCACACACCTGTCTTATCTCTTACATACACCACAAGTGACATACACTGCACACACCTGTTCTTATCTCTTACCATACACCACACAGTGACATCACTGCCACACACCTGTCTTATCTCTTACATACAACACAGTGACATACACTGCCACACAACCTGTCCTGTCTATCTCTTACTACCCACAATGACAACACTTCCACATCACACCTGTCTATCTCTTACATACACACACAGTGACACACTGCCACACACCTGTCTTATCTCTTACTACACACACACAGTGACATACACTGCCTCACACACTGTCTTATCTCTTACATACACACACCAGTGACATACACTGCCACACACCTGTCTTATCTCTTACATACACACACAGTGACATACACTGCCACACACCTGTCTATCTCTTACATACACACACCGTGACATACACTGTCACACACCTGTCTTATCTCTTACTACACACACAGTGACATACACTGTCACACACACCTGTCTTATCTCTTACATACACACACAGTGACTACCACTGTCACACACACCTGTCTTATCTCTTACATACACACATGACTACACTGTCACACACCTGTCTATCTTCTTACATACACACACGTGACATACACTGTCACACACCTGTCTTATCTCTTACATACACACCAAGTGACATACACTGCCACACACAGCACCTGTCTTATCTCTTACTACCCACATAGTACATACACTGTCACACACCTGTCTTATCTCTTACATACACACACAGTGACATACACTGTCCACACCCTTCTTATCTCTTACATACACAACACAGTGACAACCCTGCCACACACCTGTCTTATCTCTTACATACACACACACAGTGACATACACTGCCACACAACCTGTACTTCATCTCTTACTAACACACACACACGTGACATACACTTCACACACCTGTCTTATCTCTTACATACACACAACAGTGACATACACTTCACACACCGTCTTATCTCTTACATACCACACAGTGACATACACTGTCACCACCCTGTCTTATCTCTTACACTACACACACACAGTGATATACCACCTGTCCACCATTCCTGTCTTATCTCTTACATACACAACACAGTGGACATACACTGTCACACCCCTTCTTATCTCTTCATACACACACAGTGACATACACTGTCACACACCTGTCTTATCTCTTACATACACACTCAGTTCTATACACTGTCACC
>CM033475.1:4299833-4313252 GCA_019447015.1 Hymenochirus boettgeri | reverse complement strand
ATACTGTACTATACTATACTGTACTATACTGTACTATACTATACTGTGCTATACTATACTATACTATACTATACTATACTGTACTGTACTATACTATACTATACTATACTGTACTGTACTGTACTATACTATACTATACTATACTGTACTGTACTGTACTATACTATACTGTACTGTACTGTACTGTACTGTACTATACTGTACTGTACTGTACTGTACTATACTATACTGTACTATACTGTACTGTACTGTACTATACTATACTATACCATACTGTACTATACTATACTATACTATACTATACTGTACTGTACTATACTATACTAACTATACTGTACTATACTGTACTATACTATACTAACTATACTATACTGTACTATACTATACTATACTAACTATACTGTACTGTACGGTACTATACTATACTATACTGTACTGTACTATACTATACTAACTATACTGTACTATACTATACTATACTAACTATACTATACTGTACTATACTATACTGTACTGTACTGTACTGTACTATACTATACTATACTGTACTGTACTATACTATACTGTACTGTACTGTACTATACTATACTATACTATACTGTACTATACTGTACTATTCTATACTATACTGTACTGTACTATACTATACTAACTATACTATACTGTACTATACTGTACTATACTGTACTGTACTATACTATACTATACTATACTATACTATACTATACTATACTGTACTGTACTATACTATACTAACTATACTGTACTATACTATACTATACTAACTATACTATACTGTACTATACTATACTGTACTATACTATACTGTACTATACTATACTGTACTATACTATACTTTACTGTACTGTACTATACTATACTATACTGTACTGTACTATACTATACTAACTATACTGTACTATACTATACTAACTATACTATACTAACTATACTATACTGTACTATACTGTACTATACTGTACTATACTATACTATACTGTACTATACTATACTGTACTATACTATACTGTACTATACTATACTAACTATACTATACTGTACTATACTATACTGTACTATACTGTACTATACTATACTATACTATTACTATACTGTACTATACTGTACTATACTATACTGCACTGTACTATACTGTACTATACTATACTGTACTATACTATACTGCACTGTACTATACTGTACTATACTATACTATACTGTACTATACTGTACTATACTATACTGTACTATACTATACTGTACTGTACTGTACTATACTATACTATACTGTACTGTACTATACTATACTAACTATACTGTACTATACTTTACTATACTAACTATACTATACTGTACTATACTATACTATACAATACTGTACTATACTATACTATACTATACTGTACTATACTATACTGCACTGTACTATACTGTACTATACTATACTGTACTATACTATACTGCACTGTACTATACTGTACTATACTATACTGTACTATACTATACTATACTGTACTGTACTATACTGTACTATACTATACTGTACTATACTGTACTATACTATACTGTACTATACTATACTGTACTGTACTGTACTGTACTATACTATACTATACTGTACTGTACTATACTATACTAACTATACTGTACTATACTATACTATACTATACTAACTATACTATACTGTACTATACTATACTATACTGTACTATACTGTACTATACTCTACTACACTGTACTGTACTGTACTATACTTTACTGTACTATACTATACTGTACTGTACTATACTGTACTATACTGTACTATACTATACTGTACTATACTATACTATACTGTACTATACTATACTGCACTGTACTATACTGTACTATACTATACTGTACTATACTATACTATACTATACTGTACTATACTGTACTATACTATACTATACTGTACTGTACTATACTGTACTATACTATACTATACTGTACTGTACTATACTATACTGTACTATACTGTACTGTACTGTACTGTACTATACTATAATATACTATACTGTACTGTACTGTACTATACTATACTGTACTATACTGTACTGTACTGTACTATACTATACTATACTATACTGTACTGTACTATACTGTACTATACTGTACTGTACTGTACTATACTATAATATACTATACTGTACTGTACTGTACTGTACTATACTGTACTGTACTATACTATACTATACTGTACTATACTGTACTATACTATACTGTTCTATACTATACTATACTATACTGTACTATACTATACTGCACTGTACTGTACTGTACTATACTGTACTGTACTGTGCTATACTATACTATACTGTACTATATTGTACTGTACTATACTATACTATACTGCACTGTACTATACTGTACTATACTATACTGTACTATACTATACTGCACTGTACTATACTGTACTATACTATACTATACTGTACTATACTGTACTATACTATACTGTACTATACTGTACTGTACTGTACTGTACTGTACTGTACTATACTGTACTATACTGTACTGTACTATACTATACTAACTATACTGTACTATACTATACTATACTAACTATACTATACTGTACTATACTATACTATACTATACTATACTGTACTATACTATACTATACTATACTGTACTATACTATACTGCACTGTACTATACTGTACTATACTATACTGTACTATACTATACTGCACTGTACTATACTGTACTATACTATACTGTACTATACTATACTATACTGTACTGTACTATACTGTACTATACTATACTGTACTATACTATACTGTACTGTACTGTACTGTACTGTACTGTACTATACTATACTATACTGTACTGTACTATACTATACTAACTATACTGTACTATACTATACTATACTATACTATACTAACTATACTATACTTTACTATACTATACTATACTGTACTATACTGTACTATACTGTACTATACTATACTATACTGTACTGTACTGTACTGTACTATACTTTACTGTACTATACTATACTGTACTGTACTATACTGTACTATACTGTACTATACTATACTGTACTATACTATACTATACTGTACTATACTATACTGCACTGTACTATACTGTACTATACTATACTGTACTATACTGTACTATACTATACTATACTGTACTATACTGTACTATACTATACTATACTATACTATACTGTACTGTACTATACTGTACTATACTATACTGTACTGTACTGTACTGTACTATACTATAATATACTATACTGTACTGTACTGTACTATACTGTACTGTACTGTACTATACTATACTGTACTATACTGTACTATACTGTACTGTACTGTACTATACTATACTGTTCTATACTATACTATACTATACTGTACTATACTATACTGCACTGTACTAAACTGTACTATACTGTACTGTACTTTGCTATACTATACTATACTTTACTATACTGTACTATATTGTACTGTACTGAACTATACTATACTATACTGTACTATACTTTATTATACTATACTATACTATATTATACTGTACTATACTGTACTATACTATACTATACTATACTATACCATACTATATTATACTATACTATACTGTACTATACTGTACTATACTGTACTGTACTGTACTATACTATACTTTGCTTTGCTATACCGTAATATACTATACTGTACTGTACTGTACTATACTATACTATACCATACTATATTATACTATACTATACTGTACTATACTGTACTATACTGTACTGTACTGTACTGTACTGTACTGTACTATACTATACTGTACTGTACTGTACTGTACTGTACTGTACTGTACTGTACCGTACCGTACCGTACCATACTATACTGTACTGTACTGTACTGTACTGTACTGTACTGTACTATACTGTACTGTACTGTACTGTACTGTACTGTACTGTACTATACTATACTGTACTGTACTGTACTATACTATACTATACTGTTCAATACTATACTATACTATACTGTACTATACTATACTGCACTGTACTATACTGTACTATACTGTACTGTACTGTACTATACTATACTATACTGTACTATATTGTACTGTACTGTACTATACTATACTATACTGTACTATACTTTATTATACTATACTATACTATATTATTCTGTACTGTACTGTACTATACTGTACTGTACTGTACTGTACTATACTATAATGTACTGTACTGTACTATACTATACTATACTGTTCTATACTATACTATACTATATTATACTGTACTATACTATACTATACTATACTGTACTGTACTATACTATACTGTACTGTACTGTACTATACTATACTTTGCTTTGCTATACCGTACTATACTATACTGTACTGTACTATACTATACCATACTATATTATACTATACTATACTGTACTATACTATACTGTACTGTACTGTACTATACTGAACTATACTATACTGTACTGTTCTATACTATACTATACTGAACTGTACTATACTATACTATGCTATACTATACTATACTATACTATACTATTCTGTACTATATTATACTATACTATACTGTACTGTACTGTACTGTACTATATTATACTATACTATACTGTACTGTACTGTATTATTCTATGCTATACTGTACTAGTTACATTCCTGCTGTCATTGTTTTCAGGCATGTGGTTATCTTTAAAAACTTTGAATAATTTCGAGGGGAGGCATTATGATACAGCATTTTCCCTCTGTCCCAGCAGTAGGATACAAGTAGGCATGCTCAAGCCAGTGGTAAGGGGGGGTGGAGTTATGGTGCTTGTGAGTCAAAGCTCATAGTATAAGCAAGACGCACTGTCCCTTATACTGCTGTCAATATGGATAGATTGCAGCTAGAAGCTTGAAGTCATTAAAGGTAGGAGTGAGGGCTATTGTACGTAGGCAACAGCTTCCCTTAACGAGATTGACCTGCATTTACTAATGAGCTGCTGTGGAAATATTTTGGATATTTTGATCTTTGGCATTCAGAACTTTTTTTTGTCTTTCATATGAATCTTTCCCAAACAATTCCACTCAGTAAAATCTATTTTAATCCAATCTTTAAAAAAAAAATTGAAATAAAAAAAAAGAAACACACATTTACCCAGATATGGTCTTTTTTTTCCATTTAATGGGAAATCGAGGCTGATAGGCAACATATAAAGAATCCCCCCAAAAAATATTGCGTGGTACTTTCAGGGCACATATGAAATAATAATAATTTGGTGTTTAAATATAATGTGAAAAATACATTAAATCTCTCATCATATATATATATATACTTCCTTATATATATATGTGCATAGGTCACTCTGACAACATAAACACACAACGACATCAGAACATTCAGAACGAAGGAGGAATATTGATTCATTCAACAGCTACTCTCCAATGGGTAAGAATTAAATAATTTACAATAAAATTACTGTCATAATCACAATTTGCCTCTCTCTGTCTTTATATCACACACACTCACTTGGGCTATCGCAATGCACACGCGTGTAGTGAAATAGCTTACTATGTTCACATGTACATTCCCTCTTTGTAATTTCTACATACAGGGTAGTATTAACCGTTACTGGTTGTTCATTTATGCCCTTGCTCTTTAATTTACAACCGTTGATGTACAATACCGCCAACTCCTTACTGACCATTGCGCTATTGTATGGGCGATAACGCACGGTATTGGCTAATTGCACAGTGGTTGTAAATTTATGATTGCGGTGCAAATGAAGGACGCATTTGGTTATCTGTAGTTAACAATGCCTGTAAAAATGCAGTGTCACAAATCTGCAAAACCACACCTTTATAAATACCATCCATAGTCGGGAGTTGCCATATTGGTTCCTGTAGACATTACTGTCTGTTGTACCTTAGTAGAGATGTTCGAAAAGGTTGAGTTTCGTTTCATTTTCGAATTTTCCAAATTTTCAGAAATTTAGAAAATTCAAGTTCCAATTTTCGAAAATAGCCAACTTTCAATTTTCAAAAATCGTCTTCTTTCGATTTTCGAAAATCGTTTACTTTCAATTTTCAATTTACTACTTTCGATTTTTGAAAAATCGTCTACTTTAAATTTTCGGAAATTGTCTACTTTCAATTCTCGGTAATTATCTAATTTCGATTTTCGAAAATTGTCTACTTTCGATTTTCGGAAATTGTCTAACTTCGATTTTTGGTAAGTATCTACTTTCGATTTCAATAATCATCGATAATCATCTACTTTCGATTTCGATAATCATCTACTTT
Organism: Hymenochirus boettgeri; assembly: GCA_019447015.1. Lineage (NCBI taxonomy): Eukaryota > Metazoa > Chordata > Amphibia > Anura > Pipidae > Hymenochirus > Hymenochirus boettgeri. Next base: position 4,306,973 of record CM033475.1, on the reverse strand, counting down.
CGATTTTGATAATCATCTACTTTTGATTTCGATAATTATCGAATTTTCGATAAAACTCTGAAAATTTGTGTTTCATAAAATCCGGGAGTTCCGAAAGTTTCGTTGGGACTTCGAAACCCTCGGATTCGATTTGAAACTGGGTTCTATTAGAACCCACAGTACATCTCTATACCTTAGCAGTGTACAGAGAATATTCAGTCAAACACTGCGGTAGCTCCAAATAATATTTTTTGCTTGTTTGTTTTTTAAGAAATTGAATTTCCTTCATTTTAAAATGAACCAAGAGGGAGATTTTTATACGAAAAGTGTCAGCGTGTAAATATAAACCTTCCTCGCTGATGGCAGCTCTATGGCGTGTCTAGAAATGAACAGCAGTCCAGCCTAACTTTACGGCAGGGATAGAACCAGGCATGTGTCTGGGAATACACAATGAAAGGTACAGGGATCTGTAACTGAGTATTTACATTGACACACTCACGCTGAGTTATTATGGGATGAAAATGGAAACCAGAAATTGTCCCTAAACATCTCTACATCTGCTTCATTCTCACCAATTAACCTTCTGTCCATTTCAAGTTTATATACATTTTTAGCCTCATGCGGCTGGATTAGAGGCATATGAGCACCTTTCATCAGTCAATGGGCACAACCAGATCAAACCAAGTTTTGGCTCCCTGGGAAGACTTTGCAAAGATTGCTGAAACGTTGGCTAGATTCGTGCTGATTGACAGAAATCATCTGCTGTGGCTAAACACCGATTTAGTGTGTTTGTGTGCGCTTATAAGGGTATACACCAATAAAGGGGTGTGTGTATAAGCGTTGGCCTATTAGGATTGTACCCTCAAGTGCACACACTGCAAGTCAGAGCACACAGGTTAAAATAGTGCGCAAACAAAAATCTGCTGAAATGTAAGCACTTTAGCACGCAGCGTACAAAATTCTATTTTGTGTTTGCACGTTTATGTAAGTGACAGCCCATAAAAAAAATGAAAGGGAACATTGATTTAGAGGGAACTTAGCGTTCGATATTTTATCATGTGTGTATTATGTCATGTGTGTATTATATGCATGTGTCTTGTGTGTGATTGTGTATGTGTCTTAGTGCATTATATAGTGTGTATTACTGCCTGAATCTTAGTGTAAGACTAATACGTGTATTTATGTATGTGTGTGTTTCTAAGGCTGTGTGTATTTTAGTGTGCGTGTATTATTGTGTGCATTAGTGTATGTTTTTGTGTGTGCATCTTCCTGTATTCCCAGAAGAACATGTGTATTAGTGTTTATCAGTGTGTCTGTGTGTGTCTTAGTGTCTGTCTTAGTGTGTGCTTATTGATATGTGCCTGCAAGTGTGTGTGTAAGTGTCCCTGTACGAGGACGTGTGACTAGGTGTGACTGTGTGTGTGTGATGGTTATTCATTATATGAATGACTGTACCCCAATTCCTATAAATATAAATACACATTGACTCCTATTGTCAGTCCAGGATTTTCTTTTCATGACCCTCTTTGCTGGAGCTCCTGGTGTAGGGCTCAAAGGCAGAGGAGCTGAGGTAACGGGCAGACAGTTCCTGCAGGTTCCCTGCCATCGATAGTGGGTTGGAAGTGAGACGGTTGGCGACGGTGCCCAGTAGGGATGGCACTGGCATGCTGAAAATGCTGTGCCCAGTGGGGGAAGGATGAAGTCCAGGCTGGTGAGGGGGGTTGCTGGGAACTGTAGGAAGTGAAGGGGTGCCTGAGCTGCTGGGGGCTCGCAAGGCTCCGGACGCACAAGTGGGCATTAGTCCTGGCAGGACAGCAGGAGGGGACAGCAGGCGGCCCTGTTCCAGGAGACGGAGGACGCTGCAGGTCGCTGCAGTTTCTGATACAACAGAGCGGAGCTCAGAGTCTTTCCCTTGGTCTTTCTTCTGCTTGGTTCTGCGGTTTTGGAACCAAACCTTCACCTGCAAGGACAGCAAACATGGGTTAGAGGCTAGCAGTATGGCAGCACCACCTGGCTAAGGGCACCATGGGTCAAATGGGTTAGAGGCTAGCAGTATGGCAGCACCACCTGGCTAAGGGCACCATGGTTTAAATGGGTTAGAGGCTAGCAGTATGGCAGCACCACCTGGCTAAGGCACCATGGGTCAATGGGTTAGAGGCTAGCAGTTGCAGCACCACCTGGCTAAGGGCACCATGGGTCAAATGGGTTAGAGGCTAGCAGTATGGCAGCACCACCTGGCTAAGGGCACCATGGGTCAAATGGGTTAGAGGCTAGCAGTATGGCAGCACCACCTGGCTAAGGGCACCATGGTTCAAATGGGTTAGAGGATAGCAGTATGGCAGCACCACCGGACTAAGGCGCACCATGGGTCAAATGGGTTAGAGGATAGCAGCATGGCAGCATCACCTGGCTAAGGGCACCATGGTTCAAATGGGTTAGAGGATAGCATATGGCAGCACCACCTGCTAAGGGCACCATGCTTCAAATGGGTTAGGAATAGCAGTATGGCAGCACCACCTGACTAAGGGCACCATGGGTCAAATGGGTTAGAGGATAGCAGTATGGCAGCACCACCTGGCTAAGGGCACCATGGTTCAAATGGGTTAGAGGCTAGCAGTATGGCAGCATCACATGGCTAAGGGCACCAGAGTCTATAATGTCCATTATTATCTATTAATAAAGGATAGGTACACTGGGACTTTAAAGTTTTTTTTTTTTAATTGCCCATTACTGGGAACTATAATTTCCCCACCTCTCACTGTATCATGTGTTTATCTGTCCCCTATTACATACAATGCCACACACCTGTCTTATCTCTTACATACACACACAGCGACATACACTGCCACACACCTGTCTTGTCTCTTACATACACACACAGTGACATACACTGCCATACACCTGTCTTATCTCTTACATACACACACGGTGACATACACTGCCATACACCTGTCTTATCTCTTACATAACACACACAGTGACTACACTGCCAACACCTGTCTTATCTCTTACATACACACACACAGTGACATACACTGTCACACACCTGTCTTATCTCTTACATACACACACAGTGACATACACTGTCACACACCTGTCTTATCTCTTACATACACACACAGTGACATACACTGCACACACCTGTCTTATCTCTTACATACACACATAGTGACATACACCTGTCATACACCTGTCTTATCTCTTACATACACACACAGTGACATACACTGTCACACACCTGTCTTATCTCTTACTACACACACAGTGACATACACTGCCATACACCTGTCTATCTCTTACATACACACACAAGTGACACACTGTCACACACCTGTCTTATCTCTTACATACACCACAGTGACATACACACTGTCACACACCTGTCTTATCTCTTACATACACACACAGTGCATACACTGCCATACACCTGTCTTATCTCTTACATCACACACACGGTGACATACACTGTCACACACCTGTCTTATCTCTTACATACACACACAGTGACATACACTGTCCACAACCTGTCTTATCTCTTACATACACCCCACAGTACATACACTGCCATACACCTGTCTTATCTCTTACATACACACACACAGTGACATACACTGTCACACACCTGTCTTATCTCTACATACATACACACACAGTGACATACACTGTCACACCTGTCTTATCTCTACATACACACACAGTGACATACACTGCCACACACCTGTCTTATCTCTTACATACACACACACAGTGACATACACTGTACACCACCTGTCTTATCTCTTACATACACACACAGTGACATACACTGTCACACACCTGTCCTTATCTCTTACATACACACACGTGACATACACTGTAACACACCTGTCTTATCTCTTACATACACATACACACACACGGTGACATACACTGCCACACACCTGTCTTATCTCTTACATACACACACAGTGACATACACTGCCACACACCTGTCTTATCTCTTACATACACACACAGTGACATACACTGCCACACACCTGTCTTATCTCTTACATACACACACACAGTGACATACACTGTAACACACCTGTCTTATCTCTTACATACACATACACACACACGGTGACATACACTGCCACACACCTGTCTTATCTCTTACATACACACACACAGTGACATACACTCCACACACCTGTCTTTCTCTTACATACACACACACGCGACATACACTGCACACACACCTGTCTTATCTCTTACATACACACACACAGTGACATACACTGTAACACACCTGTCATCTCTTACATACACACACAGTGACATACACTGTCACACACCTGTCTTATCTCTTACTTACACCAACAGTGACATACACTGTAACCACCTGTCTTATCTCTTACATACACATACAGTGACTACACTGCCATACACCTGTCTTATCTCTTACATACACACACGGTGACATACACTGCCACACACCTGTCTTATCTCTTACATACACACACAGTGACATACACTGTCACACACCTCTCACTGTATCATGTGTTTATCTGTCCCCTATTACTACAATGCCAACACCTGTCTTATCTCTTACATACACACACAGCGACATACACTACACTGCCACACCCCTGTCTTGTCTCTTACATACACACACAGTGACATACACTGCCATACACCTGTCTTATCTCTTACATACACACACACAGTGACATACACTGCCACACACCTGTCTTGTCTCTTACATACACACACAGTGACATACACTGTCACACACCTGTCTTATCTCTTACATACACACACAGTGACATACACTGCCATACACCTGTCTTATCTCTTACATACACACACATGGTGACATACACTGTCACACACCTGTCTTATCTCTTACATACACACACAGTGACATACACTGTCACACACCTGTCTTATCTCTACATACACACAACCCAGTGACATACTACGCCATACACCTGTCTTATCTCTTACATACACACACGGTGACATACACTTGCACACACCTGTCTTTCTCTTACATACACACAGTGACATACACGTCCACACCTGTCTTATCTCTTACTACACACACAGTGACATACACTGCCATACACCTGTCTTATCTCTTACATACACACACAGTGACATACACTGCCACACACACGGTCTTATCTCTTACATACACACACCAGTGACATAACACTGTAACACACCTGTCTTATCTCTTACATACACACACAGTGACATACACGGTCACACCACCTGTTTATCTCTTACCTACACACACATTGAATACACTGTCACCACACCTGTCTTATCTCTTACATACACACACACAGTGACATACACTGCCACACACCTGTCTTATCTCTTACAATACCCACACAGTGACTACACTGCCACACACACCTGTCTTATCTCTTACATACACACACAGTGACATACATGCCACACACCTGTCTTATCTCTTACATACACACACACAGTGACATACACTACATACACCTGTCTTATCTCTTACATACACACACAGGTGACATACACTGCCACACACCTGTCTTATCTCTTACATACACACACAACATGACATACACTGCCCACACCTGTCTTATCCCTCTACATACACACACACAGCGACATACACTGTCACACACCTGTCTTATCTCTTACATACACACACGTGACATACAACGTCATCACACCTTTCTTATCTCTTACATACACACCACAGTGACATACACTGTCACACCACCTGTCTTATCTCTACATACACACACAGTGACATACACTGCACACACCTGTCTATCTCTTACATACACACACAGTGACATACACTTGCCACACCTGTCTTATCTCTTACATACCACACAGTGAACATACACTGTCCACACCTGTCCTTATCTCTTACATACCACACGAGTGACATACACTGTCACACCACACCTGTCTTATCTCTTACATACACACACACAGTGACATACACTGCCACACACCTGTCTTATCTCTTACATACACACACAGTGACTACACTGTCACACACCTGTCTTATCTCTTACATACACACACAGTGACATACACTGTCCACACACCTGTCTTATCTCTTACATACACACAAGTTGACATACCTGTCCAACACCTGTCTTATCTCTTACATACACACACAGTGACATACACTGTCCACACACCTGTCTTATCTCTTACATACACACACAGTGACATACACTGTCACACACCTGTCTTATCTCTACATACACACACAGTGACATACACTGCCACACCCTGTCTATCTCTTACATACACACACAGTGACATCACTGCCACACACCTGTCTTAATCTCTTACATCAACACACAGTGACATACACTGCCACACACCGTCTATCTCTTACTACCACACACAGTGACATACACTGCACCACACCTGTCTTATCTCTTACATACCACACACACAGTGACATACACTGCCACACACCTGTCTTATCTCTTACATACACACACCAGTGACATACACTGTCCACACCCTGTCTTATCTCTTACATACACACACAGGTGACATACCACTGCCACAACACCTGTCTTATCTCTTACATACACACACACAGTGACATACACTGTCCACACACCTGTCTTATCTCTTACATACACACACAGCGACATACACTGCCACACACACCTGTCTATCTCTTACATACCACACAGTGACATACACTGCCACAACACCTGTCTTATCTCTTACATACACACACACAGTGACATACACTGCCAACAACCTGTCTTATCTCTTACATACACACACACAGTGACTACATACACTGCCACACACCTTGTCTTATCTCTTACATAACACACACCTAGTGACATACACTGTCACAACACCTGTCTTATCTCTTACATACACACACACAGTGACATACACTGTCACACACCTGTCTTAATCTCTTACATACACAACACAACAGTGACATACACTGTCACACACACACCTGTCTTATCTCTTACATCACACACACAGTGACATACACTGCCACACAACCTGTCTTATCTCTTACATACACCACAAGTGACATACACTGTCACACACCTGTCTTATCTCTTACCATACACACCACACTGACATACCACTGCCACACACCTGTCTTAATCTCGTTACATACAACACAGTGACATACAACGCCACACAACCTGT
>CM033475.1:4233180-4275680 GCA_019447015.1 Hymenochirus boettgeri | reverse complement strand
TCTGAAACTATTATCTACAGTGTTAATAACTTTCATAGTCTGAAACTGTATCTACAATGTATAATAACTTTCATCTAGTCTGAAAATATTACTACCAGGTGTATAATAACTTTCATCTAGCCTGAAACTATTATCTACAGTGTATAATAACTTTCATCTAGTCTGAAACTGTTATCTACAGTGTATAATAACTTTCATCTAGCCTGAAACTATTATCTACAATGTATAATAACTTTCATCTAGTCTGAAACTATTATCTACAATGTGTAATAACTTTCATCTAGTCTGAAACTATTATCTACAGTGTGTAATAACTTTCATTAGTCTGAAATTATTATCTACTGTATAATAACTTCATCTAGTCTGAAAACTGTTACTACAGTGTATAATAACTTCATTAGTCGTGAAATATTATCTACATGTAAAAACTTTATCTAGTCTGAAACTATTATCTACAGTGTTATAATAACTTTCATCTAGTCTGAAAACTATTATCTACAATGTATAATAACTTTCCTCTAGCTGAAACTATTATCTACATGGATAATAACTCATCTAGTCTGAAACTATTATATACAGTGTATAATAACTTTCATCTAGCTGAAACTATTATCTACATGATATAACCATCTAGTCTGAATATATCTACAATGTATAATAACTTTCATCTAGTCTGAAACTATTATCTACAATGTGATAATAACTTTCATCTAGTCTGAAACTATAAACAGTATAATAAATTTTCTAGCTGAACTATTATTACATGTATAATAACTTTCATCTAGTCTGAAAACATTATCTACAATGTGTAATAACTTCAATCTAGTCTGAAACTATTATCTAAAGTGTATAATAACTTTCATCTAGTCTGAAAATATTATCTACAATGTGTAATAAATTTCATCTAGTCTGAAACTATATCTACAGTGGTAATAACTTTCATCTAGTCTGAAATTATTATCTACATGTATAATAACTTTCATCTAGTCTGAAACTATTATCTACAGTGTATAAGTAAACTTTCATCTAGTCTGAAACTATTATCTACATGATAATAACTTCATCAGCTGAAACTATATCTACATGTATATAACTTTCATCTAGTATGAAACTATTATCTACGTGTATAATAACTTTCATCTAGTCTGAAAACTATATCTACGTGTGTAATAACTTTCATCTAGTCTGAAATTATCTACAGTGTATAATAACTTTATCTAGTCTGAAACTATTATCTACAGTGTGTAATAACTTCATCTAGTCTGAAACTATATCTACAGTGTAATAACTTTCATCTAGTCTGAAACTATTATCTACAGTGTGTAATAACTTTCATCTAGTCTGAAAATATTATCTACAGTGTATAATAACTTTCATTTAGCTGAAACTGTTATCTACATGTATAATAACTTTCATCTAGTCTGAAACTATTATCTACAGTGTATAATAACTTTCATCTAGCCTGAAACTATTATCTACAGTGTATAATAACTTTCATCTAGTCTGAAACTGTTATCTACAGTGTATAATAACTTTCATCTAGCTGAAACTATTACTACAATGTGAATAACTTTCATCTAGTCTGAAACTATTATCTACAGTGTATAATAACTTTCATCTAGTCTGAAACTTTATCTACATGTATAATAACTTTCATCTAGTCTGAAACTATTATCTACAGTGTATAATAACTTTCATCTAGTCTGAAACTATTATTACAGTGTATAATAACATTTATCTAGTCTGAAACTATTATCTACAGTGTATAATAACTTTCATCTAGTCTGAAACTATTATCTACAGTGTATAAACTTTCATCTAGTCTGAAACTATATCTACAGTGTTTAAATAACTTTCATCTAGTCTGAAACTATTATCTACAGTGTATATAACTTTCATCTAGTCTGAAACTGTTACTACAATGTAAATAACTTTCATCTAGTCTGAAACTATTATCTACAGTGTTAATAACTTTCATCTAGCTGAAACTATTATCTACAGTGTATAATAACTTTATCTAGTCTGAAACTTTATCTACAGTGTATAATAACTTTCATCTAGCCGAAACATTATCTACAATGTATAATAACTTTCATCTAGTCTGAAACTATTATCTACAATGTGTAATAACTTTCATCTAGTCTGAAACTATTATCTACAGTGTGTAATAACTTTCATCTAGTCTGAAATTATTATCTACATGTATAATAACTTTCATCTAGTCTGAAACTGTTATCTACAGTGGTATAATAACTTTCATCTAGTCTGAAACTATTATCTACATGTATAATAACTTTCATCTAGTCTGAAACTATTATCTACAGTGTATAATAACTTTCATCTAGTCTGAAACTATTATCTACAATGTATAATAACTTTCATCTAGCCTGAAACTATTATCTACATGTATAATAAACTTCATTAGTCTGAAACAATCTACAGTGTTAATAACTTTCATCTAGCCTGAAACTATTATTACATGTATAATAACTTTATCTAGTCTGAAACTATATCTACAATGTATATAAACTTTATCTAGCCTGAAACTATTATCTACATGTATAATAACTTTCATCTAGTCTGAAAAATACTATTATACAATGATAATAACTTTCATCTAGCCTGAAACTATTATCTACATGTTTTAAACTTTCATCTAGTCTGAAACTATTATCTACAATGTGTAATAACTTTCATCTAGTCTGAAAAATTATCTTCAGTGTATAATAACTTTCATCTAGTCTGAAACTATTATCTACAATGTGTAATAACTTTCATAGCTGAAACTATTATCTACATGTGTAATAACTTTCATCTAGTCTGAAATATTATCTACATGTATAATAACTTCATCTAGTCTGAACTATTATCTACAGTGTATAATAACTTCATCTAGTCTGAAAATATTATCTACAGTTTATAATAACTTTATCTAGTCTGAAACTATTATCTACATGTAAATAACTTTCATCTAGTCTGAAAACTATTATCTACAATGTATAATAACTTATCTAGTCTGAAACTATTATTACAATGTATAATAACTTTCATCTAGTCTGAAACTATTATCTACAATGTTAATAACTTTCATCTAGTCTGAAACTATTATCTACATGTGATAATAACTTTCATTAGTCTGAAAACTATTATCTACAAGTGTAATAACTTTCATCTAGTCTGAACTATTATCTACATGTATAAAACTTTCATCTAGTCTGAAAATTATCTACATGTATAATAACTTTCATCTAGTCTGAAACTATTATCTACATGTATAATAACTTTCTCTAGTCTGAAACTAATCTACAGTGTATAATAACTTTCATCTAGTCTGAAAATTATCTACAGTGTATAATAACTTTCAATCTAGTCTGAAAACTATTATATACATGTATAATAACTTTTATCTAGTCTGAAACTATATCTACATGTATAATAACTTTCATCTAGTCTGAAATTTATCTACAAGTGTGTATAAACTTTCATCTGTCTATGAAACTATTATCTACAGTGTGTAATAACTTTCATATAGTCTGAAACTATTATCTACAGTGTGTAATAACTTTCATCTAGTCTGAAACTATTATCTACAGGTGTAATAACTTTCATCTAGTCTGAAACTATTATACAGTGATAATAACTTTCATCTAGTCTGAAACTATTATCTACAGTGGTAATAACTTTATCTAGTCATGAAACTATTCTACAGTGTAATAACTTTCATCTAGTCTGAAACTATTATCTACAATGTGTAATAACTTTCATCTAGTCTGAACTAATTATCTACAGTGTGTAATAACTTTTCTAGTCTGAAACTATTATCTAAGTGTGTAAAATAAATTTCATCTAGTTGAAAAACTTTATCTACAATGTGTAATACTTTCATCTAGTCTGAAACTATTATCTACAGTGGTAAAACTTTCATCTAGTCTGAAACTATTATCTACAATGTGTAATAACTTTCATCTAGTCTGAAACTATTATTACAGTGTGTAATAACTTCATCTAGTCTGAACTATTATCTACAGTGTGTAAATACTTTCATCTAGTCTGAAACTATTATCTACAGTGTGTAATAACTTTCATCTAGTCTGAAACATTATCACAGTGTTGAATAAACTTCATCTAGTCTGAAATCATTATCTACAGTGTGTAATAACTTTCATTCTAGTCTGAAAACTATTATCTACAGTGTGTTATAACTTTCATCTAGTCTGAAAAATTATCTACATGTGTAATAACTTTCATCTAGTCTGAAACTATTATCTACAGTGTATAATAACTTTCATCTAGTCTGAAACTATTATCTACAGTGTGTAATAACTTTCATCTAGTCTGAAACTATTATCTACAATGTGTAATAACTTTCATCTAGTCTGAAACTATTATCTACAATGTGTAATAACTTTCATCTAGTCTGAAATTATTATCTACAATGTGTATAACTTTCATAGTCTGAAACTTTATCTACAATGTTGTAATAACTTTCATCTAGTCTGAAACTAATCTACAGTGTGTATAACTTTCATCTAGTTGAAACTATTATCTACAGTGTTGTAATAACTTTCATCTAGTCTGAAACTATTACTCAGTGGTAATAACTTTCATCTAGTCTGAAACTATTATCTACAGTGTAAAAACTTTCATCTAGTCTCTAAACTATATCTACAAGTGTAATAACTTTCATCTAGTCTGAAAACTATTATCTACATGTTGTAATAACTTTCATCTAGTCTGAAACTATTATCTACAATGTGTAATAACTTTCATCTAGTCTGAAACTATTATCTACAATGTGTAATAACTTTCATCTAGTCTGAAACTATTATCTACAGTGTGTAATAACTTTCATCTAGTCTGAAACTATTATCTACAGTGTGTAATAACTTTCATCTAGTCTGAAACTATTATCTACAGTGTGTAATAACTTTCATCTAGTCTGAAACTATTATCTACAATGTGTAATAACTTTCATCTAGTGAAACATTATTACAGTAAATTCATGTCTGAAATATTATCTACAATGTGTAAACTTTATCTAGTCTGAAACTATTATCTACAATGTGTAATAACTTATCTAGTCTGAAACTATTATCTACAGTGTGTAATAACTTTCTCTAGTCGGAAATATTATCTACAATGTTGAATAAACTTATCTTAGTCTGAAACTATATACAGTGTGTAATAACTTTCATCTAGTCTGAAACTATTATCTACAGTGTATAAAACTTTATCTAGTCTGAAAACTATTATCTACAATGTGTAATAACTTCATCTAGTTGAAAACTATTATCTACAATGTGTAATAACTTTCATCTAGTCTGAAACATTATCTACAATGTGTAATAACTTTCATCTAGTCTGAAACTGTTATCTACAATGTGTAATAATTTCATCTAGTCTGAAAAATGTTACTACAGTGTGTAATAACTTTTATCTAGTCTGAAATATATCTACATGTATAATAACTTTCATCTAGTCTGAAACTATATCTACAATGTTGTATAACTTTCATCTAGTCTGAAACATTATCTACAGTGTAATAACTTTCATCTAGTCTGAAACTATTATCTACAATGTAATAACTTTCATCTAGTCTGAAACTGTTATCTACAAGTGTAATAACATTTCATCTAGTCTGAAACTGTTATTACAGGTATAATAACTTTCATCTAGTCTGAAACTATTATCTACAGTGTATAATAACTTTCATCTAGTGAAACTATTATCTACAATGTATAATAACTTTCATCTAGTCTGAAACTATTATCTACAAGTGTATAATAACTTTCATCTGTCTGAAACTATTATCTACAGTGTATAATAACTTTCATCTAGTCTGAAAAATTATTCTACAGTGTATAATAAATTTCATCTAGTCTGAAAATATTATTACATGTATAATAACTTTCATCTAGTCTGAAACTATTATCTACAATGTGTAATAAACTTTCATCTAGTCTGAAAATATCTACATGTGTAATAACTTTCATCTAGTCTGAAACTATTATTACAGTGTGTAATAACTTTCATAGTCTGAAACTATTATCTACATGTGTAATACTTCATCTAGTCTGAAACTATTATCTACAGTGTGTAATAACTTTCATCTAGTCTGAAACTATTATCTACAGTGTGTAATAACTTTCATCTAGTCTGAAACTATTATCTACAGTGTATAATAACTTTCATCTAGTCTGAAACTATTATCTACAGTGTGTAATAACTTTATCTAGTCTGATGAAACTATTATTTACAGTGTTATAATACTTTCAATCTAGTCTGAAACTATTATCTACAGTGTATAATAACTTTCATCTAGCCTGAAACTATATCTACAATGTATAAACTTTCATTAGTTTGAAACTATATCTACAATGTATAATAACTTTCATCTAGTCTGAAACTATATCTACAATGTAATAACTTTCATCTAGTCTGAAACTATTATTCAATGTATAATAACTTTCATTAGTCTGAAACTATTATTACAGGTATAATAACTTTCATCTAGTCTGAAACTATTATCTACAATGTATAATAACTTTCATCTAGTCTGAAACTATTATTACAGTGTACTAATAATTTCATCTAGTCTGAAACTATATCTACATGTATAATAACTTTCATCTAGTCTGAAACTATTATCTACAGTGTATAATAACTTCATCTAGTCTGAAACTATTATCTACATGTATAATAACTTTCATCTAGTCTGAAACTATTATCTACAGTGTATAATAACTTTCATCTAGTCTGAAACTATTATCTACAGTGTATAATAACTTTCATCTAGTCTGAAACTATTATCTACATATTTAATAACTTTCATCTGTCTAAACATTATCTACATGTATAATAACTTCATCTAGCCTGAAACTATTATCTACAATGTATAATAACTTTCATCTAGTCTGAACTATTATCTACAGTATATAATAACTTTCATCTAGACTGAAACTATTATCTACAATGTATAATAACTTTCATCTAGTCTGAAACTATTATCTACAATGTATAATAACTTTCATCTAGTCTGAAACTATTATCTACAATGTGTAATAACTTTCATCTAGCCTGAAACTATTATCTACAGTGTATAATAACTTTCATCTAGTCTGAAACTATTATCTACAATGTATAATAACTTTCATCTAGCCTGAAACTATTATCACAATGTTATAATAACTTCATCTAGTCTGAAACTATTATTACATAATATTATAACAACTTTCATCTGACTGAAACTTATCTACAATGTAAATAACTTCATCTAGTCTGAAACTATTATCTACAATGTTAATAACTTTCATCTAGTCTGAAACTATTCTACAAGTGTAAAACTTTCATCTAGCCTGAAACTATTAATCTACAGTGTATAATAACTTTCATCTAGCCTAAAACTATTTATCTACAGTGTATAATAACTTTCATCAGCCTGAAACTATTATCTACAATGTAAAAACTTTCATTAGCCTGAAACTATTATCTACAGTGTATAATAACTTTCATCTAGCCTAAAACTATTATCTACAGTGTATAATAACTTTCATCTAGCCTGAAACTATTATCTACGTGTATAATAACTTTCATCTAGCCTGAAACTATTATCTACATGTATATAATTTCATCTAGCCTGAAACTATTATCTACGTGTATAATAACTTCATTAGCCTGAAAATATATCTACAGTGTATAATAACTTTCATCTAGCCTGAAACTATTATCTACAGTGTATAATAACTTTCATCTAGCCTGAAACTATTATCTACAATGTATAATAACTTTCATCTAGCCTGAAACTATTATCTACAGTGTATAATAACTTTCATCTAGCCTGATGAAACTATATCTACAGTGTATAATAACTTTCATCACCCTGAAAAACTATTATTACAGTGTATAATAACTTTCATCTAGCCTGAAACTATTATCTACAGTGTATAATAACTTTCATCTAGCCTGAAACTATTATCTACAGTGTATAATAACTTTCATCTACCCTGAAACTATTATCTACAGTGTATAATAACTTTCATCTAGCCTGAAACTATTATCTACAGTGTATAATAACTTTCATCTAGCCTGAAACTATTATCTACAGTGTATAATAACTTTCATCTAGCCTGAAACTATTATCTACAATGTATAATAACTTTCATCTAGCTTAAAACTATTATCTACAGTGTATAATAACTTTCATATAGTCTGAAACTGTTATCTGCAGTGTATAATAAATTTCATCTAGTCTGAAACTGTTATCTACAAATATAACTGTCATCTAGTCTGAAACTATTATCTACAGTGTATAATTCATCTATCTGAAACTATATACATAATAATAACTTTCATCTAGTCTGAAACTTTATCTACATGTATAATAACTTTCATCTAGTCTGAAACGTTTATCTACAGTGTATAATAACTTTCATCTAGTCTGAAACTATTATCTACAATGTAACTTTCATCTAGTCTGAAACTATTATCTACAATATATAATAACTTTCATCTAGATGTCGAAACTATTATCTACATAGGTATAATAACTTTCATCTAGTCTGAAACTATTATCTACAAGTATAATAACTTTCATCTAGTCTGAAACTATTATCTACAATGTATAAATAACTTTCATCTAGCCTGAAACTATTATCTACAGTGTATAATAACTTTCATCTAGCTAAAAATTATCTACAGTGTAAATAACTTCATTAGCCGAAACTATTATCTACAGTGTTATAAACTTTCATCTAGCCTGAAACTATTATCTAACAGTTATAATAACTTTCATCTAGCCTGAAACTATTATCTACAGTGTATATAACTTCATCTGCTGAAACTATTATATCAGTGTATAATAACTTTCATCTAGCCTAAAACTATTATCTACAGTTGTATAATAACTTTCATCTAGCCTGAAAACTATTATCTACAATGTATAATAACTTTCATTAGCCTGAAACTATTATCTACAAGTGTATAATAACTTTCATCTAGCCAAAACTATTATCTACAGTGTATAATAACTTTCATCTAGCCTGAAACTATTATCTACAGTGTATAATAACTTTCATAGCCTGAAAATATTACTACAATGTATAATAACATTTCATCTAGCCTGAAACTATTATCTACAGTGTATAATAAACTTTCATCTAGCCTGAAAACTATTATCTACAGTGTATAATAACTTCATCTAGCCTGAAACTATTATCTACAGTGTATAATAACTTCATCTAGCCTGAAACTATTATCTACAATGTATAATAAATTTCATCTAGCCTGAAAACTATATCTACAGTGTATAATAACTTTCATCTAGCCTGAAACTATTATTACAGTGTATAATAACTTTCATCTACCCTGAAACTATATCTACAGTGTATAAATAACTTTCATCTAGCCTGAAACTATATTACAGTGTATAATAACTTTCATCTAGCCTATGAAACTTATCTACAGGTGTATAATAACTTTCATCACCTGAAAACTATATCTACAGTGTATAATAACTTTCATCTAGCCTGAAACTATTATCTACAGTGTATAATAACTTTCATCTAGCCTGAAACTATTATCTACAGTGTATAATAACTTTCATCTAGCCTGAAACTATTATCTACAATGTATAATAACTTTCATTAGCTTAAAAACATATATCTACAGTGTATAATAACTTTCATATAGTCTGAAACTGTTATCTGCAGTGTATAATAAATTTCATCTAGTCTGAAACTGTTATCTACAAATATAACTGTCATCTAGTCTGAAACTATTATCTACAGTGTATAATAACTTTCATCTAGTCTGAAACTATTATCTACTATATAATAACTTTCATCTAGTCTGAAACTGTTATCTACATGTATAATAACTTTCATCTAGTCTGAAACGTTTATCTACAGTGTATAATAACTTTCATCTAGTCTGAAACTATTATCTACAATGTAACTTTCATCTAGTCTGAAACTATTATCTACAATATATAATAACTTTCATCTAGTCTGAAACTATTTTCTACATGTATAATAACTTTCATCTAGTCTGAAACTATTATCTACAATGTATATAACATCTTCATCTACGTTGAAACTATTACTACATGTATAATAACTTCATCTAGTTCTGAAACTATTATCTACAATGTATAATAACTTTCATCTAGTCTGAAATATATCTACAATATATAATAACTTTCTCTAGTCTGAAACTATTTCTACAATGTATAATAACTTTCATCTAGTCTGAAACTATTATCTACGATGTATAATAACTTTCATCTAGTCTGAAACTATTATGTACAATGTAGCATTTATTTAGTCTATAACAATGATCTACACACTAACGATTATCCACAGTGTAAATTGTATCTAGTATGTAACTATGAGCTACACAGTAACTATTATCCACAGTAAAAATTATATCTAGTCTGAAACTATGATCTACACAGTAACTATTATTCACAGTGTAGATTGTATCTATTCTGTAACTATGATTTACACAGTAACTATTATTCACAGTGTAAATTGTATCTATTCTGTAACTCTGATCTACACAGTAACTATTATCCACAGTGTAGATTGTATCTATTCTGTAACTATGATCTACACAATAACTATTATCCACAGTGTAAATTGTATCTACACTGTAACTATGATCTACACAGTAACTATTATCCACAGTGTAAATTGTATCTATTCTGTAACTATGATCTACACAGTAACTGTTATTCACAGTGTAAATTGTATCTATTCTGTAACTATGATCTACACAGTAACTGTTATCCACAGTGTAAATTGTATCTATTCTGTAACTATGATCTACACAGTAACTGTTATCCACAGTGTAAATTGTATCTATTCTGTAACTATGATCTACACAGTAACTGTTATCCACAGTGTAAATTGTATCTATTCTGTAACTATGATCTACACAGTAACTGTTATCCACAGTGTAACCGTCTTGTCTCTATTATATACACTAAATATTAACTACTTTGTCTTTATTATCTACACTTATTTCTATTTACTCTGTATTATCTAATCATCTATTGTCTACAGTGTAAATATCTAAGCTGTGTAACTAGTATCTACACTGTAAAAATATATATTGTAACTATTATCTACAATGTTACTATCATATAGTCTCTATTATCTACATTGTGAATTTATACAATGTAATTATTATGTAGTCTCTATTATTGACACTATAAATATTATCTACAGTGTTAACAATATCTAGTGTTATCGACACTAGCTATTATCTACAATGGAACTATAACTAGTCTCTATTCGCTACACTGAACTATTATCTACAATGGAACTATTAACTAGTCTCTATTCGCTACACTGTAACTATTATCTACAATGTAACTATTAACTAGTCTCTATTCGCTACACTGTAACTATTATCTACAATGGAACTAAACTAGTCTTTTCTCTACACTGTAACTATTATCTACAATGGAATATTAACTAGTCTCTATTCCCTACACTGTAACTATTATCTACAATGTAACTATTACCTAGTCTCTATTCGCTACACTGTAACTATTATCTACAATGGAACTATTAACTAGTCTCTATTCGCTACACTGTAACTATTATCTACAATGGAACTATTAACTAGTCTCTATTTTCTACACTATAACTATTATCTACAATGGAACTATTAACTAGTCTCTATTCTCTACACTGTAACTATTACTACAATGTAACTATTAACTAGTCTCTATTCGCTACACTGTAACTATTATCTACAATGGAACTATTAACTAGTCTCTATTTTCTACACTATAACTATTATCTACAATGGAACTATTAACTAGTCTCTATCTCTACACTGTAAATATTATCTAAAGTAACTATTAACTAGTCTCTATTCGCTACACTGTAAATATTATCACAATGGAACTATTAACTAGTCTCTATTCTCTACACTGTAACTTTATCTACAATGGAACTATTAATAGTCTTATTCCTACACTGTAACTATTATCTACAATGTAACTATTACCTAGTCTCATTGCTACACTGTAACTATATCTACAATGGAACTATAACTAGTCTCTATTCGCTACACTGTAACTATTATCTACAATGTAACTATTAACTAGTCTCTATTCCCTACACTGTAACTATTATCTACAATGGAACTATTACCTAGTCTCTATTCGCTTCACTGCAACTATTATCTACAATGGAACTATTAACTAGTCTCTATTCGCTACACTGTAACTATTATCTACAATGTAACTATTACCTAGTCTCTATTCTCTACACTGTAACTATTATCTACAATGGAACTATTAACTAGTCTCTATTCGCTACACTGTAACTATTATCTACAATGTAACTATTACCTAGTCTCTATCTCTTACACTGTAACTATTATCTACAATGTAACATTACAAGTCTCTATCTCTTAGACTGTAAAATATACAATTGTAACGATAACTAGCTCTATTCTCTACACTGTAACTATATCTACAAGTAACTATTAACTAGTCCTATTCGATACACTGTAACTATTATCTGACAATGTAACTATTAATAGTCTCTATTCTATACATGTAACTATTATCTACAATGTAACTAATACCTAGTCTTATTCGCTACACTGTAACTATTATCTCAATGTAACTATACTAGTTCTATTCCTACACGTAATATTACAATGTACTGTAACTAGTCTCTATTCGCTACACTGTAAATATTAGTTATGTATTAATAGATAGATGAAACTACAAGAGATCTATTAGAAAAGACACAGTATAAAGACAAAGTTTCATTTAATACAGATAGAAAGAAAATAGACTGACAACAGATGGAAAGATAACAAACAGAAAAAAGAGATAGATAATTAGATAGATGATAGATAGATATATAGATAGATAGACAGACAGGTAGAGATAGACTGATAGAATATGATAGAAAGAGAGATATGATATTATATAGATAGATAGATACGATAGATAGATAGATAGATAGATAGATAGATAGATAGATAGATAGATAGACAGATAGATAGACTGATGAGATAGAAAGATAGATAGATAGATAGATAGATAGATAATTAGATAGATAGATAGATAGATAGATAGATAGATAGATAGATAGATGGATAGATGGATAGATGGATGGATGGATGGATGGATGGATGGATGGAATGGAGGATGGACGGATGGACGGATGGACGGATGGACGGTGACGGATGGACGGATGGACGGATGCGATCGGAGGATGGACGGATGGACGATGAAGATAGATAGTAGATATAGAGATAGATAGATAATTAGATTGATTGACTGACAGACAGACAGACAGATAGATAGACAGATAGATAGATGAAGATAGATAGATAGATAGATAGATAGATAGATAGATAGATGATAGATAGACAAAAAAGATGATAGATATATAGATTGATTGATTGATAGATAATAGGTAAATAGAAAGACGGACATATTGATAATAGTTTATAGATAACCAATAAATAATAGATCAATTAACAGATAACTGATCTGGCAGATCAATGATACATAGTTAATGTATATATACGGTATTGAATAAACAGTTTGTTGAACATAAAGAAAGATAACCAATAGATGTCGGTAGATAATCCACAAACAGGCAGATAATCAATTAATATACTATTAGAAAAATAGACATATAAAAAAAATAGAAACATAACATGATTACTGAGATTGTAGACAGGAATCTAAATGATAGATACAGAGAAGAAATGATCGAAAGCCGAGATAGATAGCTAATAAATAATAGCTTATAAATAGTGATAGATGATAGAATAATAGACCGACACATACATAGAAAGAAGATAGATAGGTTGATATTATAGATAGATTAGAGTAGATAATAGATAGATATAGCGATAGATAGCTGATAGAATAGATAGATATTAGATAGATATATAGAGTAGATAGATAGATCAGATACTATATTGATTTGACTGCTATATCCCAGACTCAGCATAGTAGATATGCATGTAGCTAAAAGATAGTGGATGATGTAGAATAGGGACTAGTCGATAGATGATAGATAGATAATAGCTAGCATAGATAGATGCCTATAGATAATTTGTGAATTGCCTGACAGACAGACAGACAGACAGAACAGTTAGACAGATAGATAGTGATAGAATAGATAGATAGATAGATAGATAGATAGACAAAAGATGATTAAGATATAGATGTGATTGATTGATTAGATGCTAATAGGTACGATAGAAAGACGGTACCATATGATAATAGTTTTAATAAGATCAAAAATAAAATAGCTACAATTAAAGTAACCTGGATCTTGGCAGAATCCAAGCTACATAGTTACATTTATTAGATAGTCGGTTATGAATAAACAGTTGTTGACACATAAAGAAGATACACCAATAGATTCGGGAGATCATCCACAAACAGGCAGATAATTCGATTTAAATTACCTATTAGAGAAAAAAAGACATATAAAAAAATATCGAACTAATCGGATATCTAGATATGTATACTGGACATCAATGATAGATACAGAAATGATCAAACAGTACACTAACTAAATAAGATAAATACGATGATAATAGATAGATTGACTAGGCTAGATATAGATAGATAGCATAGATAGATAGTTAATAGACAGAACACATAATAGAAAGTAGATAAGATAGATGATATATAGATAGAAGGATGGAGGTGGATGATGGATAGATCAGATGGATTAGAAGTAGATAGATGAAGAGATAGCAGAATAGAGATAGAAGAATCGAGATATAGATGTATATATATAGGAGTAGATAGATGATAGCATGATCGATAGGATAAGATAGATAATAGATGATATAGATGAGATAGCAATAGATAGATAGATAGATAGATAGATATTGATAGATATATGATAGATACTGAAGATAGATAGAGTACGCCCCTCGAGCCGCTCGCTCGATACGATGTCGATAACTCCATCGCTCGCGAGAGAAGAGAGGGAGAGACGATAGAAGAAGAATAGATAGATACGATAGAAGAGAAGACGAAGAAAGAGGATGATAGATAGATAAGAATGATAGATTAGAGTAGATAGATAGCGAGTAGATTATATAGTAGTCAGAATCTGTTTCGATTTGTTGACCTGTATATCAGAGCAGTTAATTCATATAACTAAATAATATCTACTACTACTACTACTACTACTAATAATACACTATAACTAGAATCAGTCCCATTATATCAGGCGATTAGTTGTTCGTTCTCATATGAAACCTAATGGAGACATTATATGACACATTAGGTGGAAAAAGATATAATAAAACTATAAAGAGATGAATACCGATCTGTGTGGAGCGAATTTTGATTTATATGAATTACATTCACAACTATCTTTCCATCGATCTTCCGGCTTGCAGTCGATTTCTCGAATAGAAATCGTTTTGTTTTTTTGTTGTTATTAATTTATAATATTTGGCAACACGGATTCTTTTTTTTTAGAACGAATATCCCCACCTGCCCCAAAATTAACCCCAGCCATGTACAAATCGCGCCAATCATTCTATCGATTCCTACGTATTGATTGAGCAGAATCGAAAGTGAAAATGTGCGATTTTTTTTAAATGATCGACTATGTGTGTGTCCTCTATACTATAATATATAATATAATATAATATATTGTAATATCATGTATGTATGTAACGTAATGTTAATATCATGTAATGTACTTCGGAAATCTCTATACTGTACTTTACTGTCCTCTCATCTACTGTACTATTACTGTACTGTAATCTCCTCTCTGTCTACTTCATCGCCTGTCCTGTAATGCCCTCTCATAAATCTATATAACTAATTTCATGTCCTCTAGATATACCCTGCCCTCCTATCTTCGCCTGTACTGTATGTCCTCTCCTCGCCTCTCCTGTCCTCTCTACTGTCCTGTCCTCTATATTATCTAACCATAATAATCTCTCTATGTAATGTACTGTATTCCTGTCCTGTCCTGTCCTGTCCGCTCCTCTCATCTCCGCTCCATGTACGTCCTGTCCTGTCCTCTCCTGTCCCCTTTCCTCTCCTCTCACCTGTCCTCTTCTCTCCTTGACTGTCCTGTACCTCTCACTTTCCTATCTACACTCTACACATCTGTCCTAAATGTCTCCCCCCTCCTTTTCTTTCTCCGCCTGTCTTTTCCATTTTCGACTGGCTGCCCCCCCCTTCGTTCCTTATGTTTTCTTCAAGGACCGAATTCACACATCAAATGAATTACCTGCAGCGAAATTGAAATTAAAAGAAAACATTTCCAATAAAAGGAACCAGGAAATAAATGGTAATAAAACCCTTTACCTCTCACCAGGATCCTTCTGCAGTAATCATGGGTCCACAGAACCGACAGCTTTGCTTTGGGCAGCTCTCCAAGACCAAGCCAGATGCTGGGTAGCTGCATTGGCGCTGTTCCTTTAGTATGACGAGGATTTTAATTTTGGGGGTCCCTTGTCCCTTCCCATCCTTGTGACCAGGTTTTACCAATCCTGCTGTTCTCCTCCAATGGTGGGATTACCCCTAATTTTGTCCCTGCTGGGTGCCTTTTCAAACATACCAGAAGTTGAGACCCCAACTGGTAATAGTAGGCTAAGAGGGCCTTACAAGGAGGTGTCTGGTAGGCTCTTTACATCAATGTAGAAATAGTATTTCCCCCAATTTCAGATAATGTGGAGATTTTGACAGTACGTTCCCTAAACCTATAAGATCCAATTCTCCTCCAGGTCCAAGGTCCTCAGCTCTCAGCAGAGGAAGAACAACTGCCCGTTTCCCCTTATTTCAAGACCACCATCCAGTCAGAGTTATAGAGGGGTCTCAGGCTTGTCATCCTACCAACTGATTAGGGGTAATTTTCCAAGATTAACCTCATGAATACACCCAATTGTTTTTGAAATATAATTAGATGACAAATGGCTGATGTGAGAGTTTTTGTCTCAATCAGCAGATATTTACCTCCAGCCCCCATAGGAAAGGTTTGTAATGATCAGGCAAGAGATTCGTCCACTCACATGCACCATGGAAAAGAAACAAAATTGCAACTTTTCTTTAGTCTTGGGAGACATTGGATACAATGTTGCTGCTTCTGGAAAACTTCCAGATTTGCCAAGTGTTTTCCTTTTCTGGGCTGGTGTCCAGGGTTTAAAGAATATGAGGATGATTAACCATATCTCCAATCCCCCAAGCTTCCACTGACAAGAGATAGGGGAGTGGAGATCTGCCCTTCATAACTCACCCTAAAACCCTCACCATTTGTCCTCCTAGAACTCTCTGAGTCAACAGAAGAGCAGCCAGTAATCCAATAAAGGCATTGATTTAGGCCACAATGGAGCAATTTCACTGCCCGCCTTGTGGTACAACATGGCTACAGACATTGTTTGTCACTTACAACAACCCCACCTCCCTCCTTTCTAGATCTGCCCATTCATTGCTTTATAAGGATGTTGGAAAGAGGAGTAAAAAAAAGTGCCAAAGACACAGTAATTATCTAAATAGGGCAGTCCCCCTTCCTCCCTCTCTCGCCTGATGTTTGTTTAGCTTAGAGAAAAGTTTGGGGGTGAAAGGCCCATGTCGCCCCAGTCCTCACTAATGAGAATCCTCAGGGTCCTTGGAAGGTAGAATTTGGTTTTAAACTGACTGAAAGTTTTTGGGAAAAGACTAGGTGGTTACCTTCAGTCCCCAGAGAGT
Source organism: Hymenochirus boettgeri (assembly GCA_019447015.1). Lineage (NCBI taxonomy): Eukaryota > Metazoa > Chordata > Amphibia > Anura > Pipidae > Hymenochirus > Hymenochirus boettgeri. The sequence continues at coordinate 4,257,970 of CM033475.1, read as the reverse complement.
GGAAACTCCCACATCCCCCCGCCCCAATCCTGATTATGACTACTGAATGAGACTTCTTTCCGGTTTTGGTCTTAACTTGGGTATTACTTTCCCATGTGGTTTATTAATTACGTGGTTATAATGGTGTAAACTTTGCCCCAACAATCAGATGTAAGATTGCAAATGTTTAAATAAGATCGATTGGTTGGGGCAAAATTACACCATTTTAAATGTAAGACTTTTAATTGAATCTCCCTGTTTATCGTTAAAAAAAGGTGCTAATTTTGCCCCAACCATCAGAATGTTTATTTAGCAGTTGAAAGCTAACTCTGATTGGTTGGGTCCAATTACACCCATTTTAACAATAAGCAACTTGATATGAATACCCCGTAAGTTCCACAAAATGACCGAAGTCCGGGCCAGGAATTTGTCGGTACTTCTTTCTCTATATTTGGTAGTTATAAGGCCATCCTGGTAAATGAATTTAACAGGGTGATGTAAATAAATTCTGTTAAAATGTGCTATTTTTGTTGCACAACCATCAGATGTTAGTTTCAATGGTAAATAAGATCTGATTGGTTGGGGCAAAAATAGCACCAACTTTATTACACTCTCCCTGTATGGCTAGATGATTTGCCTAGTATATTCCTTTTTTCCTTGCGCCTGAGCCAGCGGCTGACGTTCCTGTATACCATATATATAGTGACCTTTAAAGTGGAGGCCCTTGAGGTTCGCACTGACATCTTCGGCAAGTGGAATGACCACAGGACAATATTTGTTTGTTTACCAGATCATTATTAAACAGGGACCACTAAGTAAAATGTCATTTCCGGCAAAGTGGTTGATAATAATATTTCTTCTATCAATGCTGAGCCTGTCACTTGCCTGAGCTGGGGCCAGGGCCCAGCCCCCGAAACATGCAGGAAGTCCCACCCACTTAGTTTCTCTGTGTGTCCCCCATAGATTCAAAGCAGAATTATCAATCCCTCCAATGTCCCCTTTAATGTGTCCACTGGTAAAACCACACAGTACGAACTCACGAGGGAGGATAATGAATGGAACCTGAATCTTAGCTCTGTGCATGTGCTTTCTCACTAGTGGTACCCTAGTCATGGGAATGTTGGGGGGTATCTAGTCCATATACTGGGGACTATATGGCAGATTATAACACAGTGGTCCCATCTACAACCAATCATGAACCTTCCTTTTTTAAATAATTAATAATATTGTTTGCCTGTGTTATAGTGTGAGGGACTAGATTATGGGTTTTATTTGGGACCAGAGTCGACGGGACTGTTGGGTCCACCAGGAAATCTACGACCAGGGCCCGCCAGACAAGTTTAAAGGCCCACCTAACTTTCATATCGCAATATCTACTTGTTCCAATTCTATCTTACTCCTACTGGCTTTTTCTTTTTTCAAAGCATGATGCGATGTGAATGCGATGGTGAATCGCGATGTTGAATTCGATGAGTGAATGCGATGGTGATGCTTGTGCGCATCCCTGTCATTTTAGGGGACGAAGCGTCTGCGAGTGGTCAACAGAATTGGCATGTGTTCCTATTAAATTGATCGCACCAGCACACTAGTGTTGCACTTGTTCAACAATCATATCACGTGTTAAATCACCTGATGTGGCCCTAGCCCCACGAAGTTGGGACCACCCCGTGGTCACCAAGGTTTTCCCCTGTAATTACACCTGTGGCTGGGTTTCCCCTGGCCACGTTGTATGTTTCTTTTGTGCCTGCTGGGAAATACTGAGTTCGATTGTAAGGTGGCCATCCATCTATAAGATTTTACTTACCCGAACGAGCGCTCACGCGATGTTCCTGCCTGCCGACCAGCGCTCTCCCGATTTTTACAATTCGACCGCCATCGATCGCAAATGATGGATTTTGCGATTGCTGTCGGTCGAATGTAAGATTCGCATGCAATGCTCAGATCCCGCTTGCTGACATCCATATTTGTGTCCGCAACGTTACCCAGCTCCTCTCCCTCTGCCTGTTGAATTTGGATGATGATTTTTGTTATGATTGGCTGGTGGGAGACATCTGGTCACGGCTCATTGTTCTGGCCAATCCATTCTAACAGCGCGCTGACGTTGCTTTTCAGTTTATAAATATAATTTTATAAGAGTTTTCTCGCTGCTGTTAATTACATTCGTTTCTTCGGTCAGACTCTAATTTTATATCCAGTCCTACTACAGAGATGTTTTAATAAAAAGGGCTGAAAATAAACAAAAAAAACCTGCAAGGTCATTTGGAATCTTGCAATAGCAGCGAATTTTCAACTCCGTCCAAGAGCGATAATCAGGATTATTTGTAACGGACACTTATAATGCAAACCCGATTGTTAAGCGGTTTTTTTTACAAAACCTGAACGAAAATACATTAAAACAAAGAGAACGGGGAAATAGAAATCTTTAAGGGACACTTTACCTAAACAACAACTTTTAGACACAATTACCGACTAAATCTTCTCCTGAACTGGCAACATTTCGTAAGCCGAAACAAATTCCGCCACAAATTGATTGTGGCCCGTGATTAAATTGTCACAGTCCAACTACTCGATTTTATTTGCCTACACGAGCAGATTGGACTTCCGATTGAGTTCATCAAGGTGTGGTGGAGATGGTAAAGTGTGGTCATGGACCCTTTAAGCTAGCCATACACCTGCTAAATATTGTTTCTGAATCTGATTTATTCCATCGGTGGAAACTCGTAAATCTCTGAGCAGAAGAACCTATCATAATTCCCTAAAGCCCCACCATGTACTGCCATTTCCATAGATTTCAGCTTAAAAACGACGGAATATTTTCTGGAATAACGGGGTTATGGAATTTTCCGCCTTCCCAGATCAGAGGGGCCCATCTTCTTATTTGCAGATATATCTCATCCCAGAAAACCACTGTAAGATGACGTACAGATAGGCCCCCATCTTGTTTTGCTGTGGGCCCCAATGATTCCTATTTCTGCTCCCCGATCATAGTTTTTTCAATAGATCGAATTCTCTGATTGGAATATTATGAACGTCTTGGAAAACAGTTTGGTCACTTAGATTGCAAATTTGAATCCTTATTTGTGTCCTCACCACAATAATTTTGGAGATTTTGTTGACTGTCCAACCAGTTTTGTTATTACCAGTGTTAAAATTAACCATAGAGTCTAAGCTGTGGTACACCCAGCCATATTTGGGGCCACTGATAGGGATGGCCGTTCGCGGATCCGACCCGGATTTCCCCGTTCGGCGAACGGCGGATTTTCCGGCTTTTCCGCCTTCCGGAACCGCAGATTTCTCGTATTTTTCTGAGGATATTTTTCATTTTAATGGGTCTGCTCGTGGATTTTTCTAAATTTTCGCATTTTTTAGCAAATTCGCGGTTCTCGAGCGGACCGGATTTTGCGAAGCTTCGGACAATCTCTACCTCTACCAACCGCGATCTATAGTGGTTTGTTCGGACAGTTGGCCGGGAAATATTGAATGGTGTGGGTAGGGGAAGCCGCAACTGCAACCAAGCTCATATCTTTCAGGCCTTCTAGACTTCGGTAGTCAAGAGAAGCTAGAACTTGAACTGAACCCAAGTTCGGTCGAACTAAAAAGTACGAACGACTGATTTCTCAGCTTTCTGGCTCGCGGCTGATTTTTCTAATTAGCCAATCTACGTGCCTGTTCGCTAACACGAATGTATGGTCGCTAATCCTCAATGTATCATTCGTTTTTCGCTAACCCTCCGAATGTATCATCATTTTTGCTAACCTTAGAATGTTATCGTTTGCTAACCCTCGATGTAGCCTTCGATTTTCGGTACCCTCGAAGTAATCGTTCACTAACCCCAAATGTCTCCTTGAAAGTAGCCGGTTTTGATTTCGGCAAACCCTCTGAATTTATGGCTCGATTTTTTCGCTAACACTGAAAGTATCGGTTGGTAACCTCGAATTGGCATAACCCTCAATTGGGGCCTGCCAACATTTGGCTGTCTTGTTTTAACAAGTTTTGGTGACAGGTGACATGTTTCCCCAGAAACCATTTTTCCCGGTGCCCATGTAACAGTAGTTACCATTGGTATTTAGTTTAGTTGGGCTAGTTCCTGTATGATCAATACTGTCAGTTTGCGTATTTCGGCCAATAAACTTAGTTTGGTATTGAGGAATATCTTCCCCGGATGCCATAGTATGTGTAATCGGTTTTTTCTATTAATAACTCTCTTCTGAATAATAAGAACAATCCCCACGGTCATACTTTGTGGAGTTGAATGATTTTCTCTATAGATGACCTTGCAGTTTCTAGAGCCCATCGAGTCAGAGCTTTGTACTGTGGATCACAAGTAGCTGTTACCAGACTGATTCTCTCCTATGGTCACCCCTCTCAATGAGAAATGGCTACCAGAGCCTGGTGAAACATGATCATTAAAGACAGAGGTAGGAATGAAATGAATATGGTAACACAGAGGATCTGATAACTGTATTTCCTAGTTAGAATGGCCATCCCATTATTTATCCCTTATCCCCTACAGCCATTCATTGTGTCGCTCCTATATGTTTTATGTAAACTAATAAATGATTACATTATGGATTTATTTATGATACAGTTAACCGTTGTTTTCCTAACACTAGTGCCATGGTTGAAAATTAAATGATACATCAAACGTTTAGTCTGAAGAGCTAAACAATCTTATATACTACTTGGTTATAAGGAGGCCAATCAAACTATATATAATCTGGGGCTTATGTTCATTTAAGACAATGGAAATTTAGGGCTGTTGGTTGTTAGTGCGAGCATATGTTTATATGAATTTTATATGATGTGTAATGGTGTGTATATGGTGTGTATATATGTGTTAATATCTGTGTAATGCTGTGTGATGATGTGTATAGATTGTTATGATGTGTAATATGGGTGTGGTATATGATGTGTCTTGATATGTATATGGGGTGTATTGATGTGTATATTATGTGTATATGATGTGTATATGATGAATGTGTATAGGATTTTTATCTGCTGTGTATATGATGTGTATTGATGTGTATATATGTGTATAGGCTGCGTATTCTTTGTATATAATGTGTATATCTCGTATAGGCTGTGCGTATATGATGTGTATATGAATGCGTATAATGCTGCGTATATGGTGCGTATATGATGCGTAAGGACCGCTTATATTATGGCCTATATGGTGGCGTATATGCTAGTTATAATGTGTAATCTGATGTGCTATATTGATGTGTAATGATATTGTATATGCTGTGGTATATTGATGTTATTGATTTGTATAGAATGCTGTATATCTGCGTATATCTGCGGTAGTATGATGTGTATATGAATGCGTATAATGCTGCGTAATGGTGCGTAATTATGCGAAAGATGCATATATGTGCGTATATGCTGTGTAATGATTTGTATATATGATGTGTTATGATGTGTATTGCTGTGTATTGATGTGTATACTGATTTGTATATAATGTAATGTGTAATATGCTGCGTAATATGGCTGCGTTATTATGTGTATTCGATGCTAATGCTGTCGTATATGGGTGCTTATAGATGGCGTAATGATGTGTATATGCGTGTAATGATTTATAGGATTGTATATAATGTTATATATGCCTGCGTATATGATGTGTATATATGCGTATATGCTGCGTATATGGTGTGTATATGAACATGTGTATATGATGTGTATCTTATTGTTTATTCTTTGTATATACATGTGTATAGGGCTCTGCGTATATGGTGCGTAATGATGTGTCATGAATGTGTATATGATGTGTATATGCTGTGTATATGCATGTGTATACTGATTTGTATATACTGTGTCTCTGCATTTGTATATAATGTTTATATGAATTTGTATCTACTGTGTATATCTGCGTATATGCTGCGTTAATGATGTGGTATGATGATGTTTATATATCTGATGGTGTATTGATTGTATATGATTTGTATTAATGTTATATGCTGCGTATATGCTAGCTATATGATTCGTTAATATGATGCATAATGTGCTTATATGCTGTGTATAGAATGTGTATATATGATGTGAGATGATTGTATCTTGATGTGTATCTGATGTGTCTATGATGTGTATAACATATGACATGTGTATATGATTGTATATGATTGTATATGCTAGTGTATATATTGTATTGTGTGTTTAGGATCTGGCATCGGGAAAATGGCTCAGGACTGTGTGTATCTGATCTTGCGATTCTGCCTGTCACACTTTCAAACATCTGGCATGTTGTTATCCAGCTTTACCACATGAGCTACAATAAAGGCATTTCATTCTGGACTACAAAACAGTAGCCCACTCGATCATCATAAAGCATCATACACACAAAGCCTACTTTTAACACTCAAACCGACACCCCAGACCTGTCCCTACGTCCAATCCCAGCCGTCCATAACCGAGAGCCCATTGAGTACGTGGATGAAATGGAAGAAAGAATAAAAAGTCCCCGAAAACTAACTATATACCAAGCACTGGCAGAGACTACAAACTGCCCCTCCTGGAGATATCAATCACAAACCCTAAAGAGAGACAGAGACGAAAGTGCCCAAGGCCTAGAATCGAATCTGTCCGACACAGACAGACATATAAACCAAAGAGAACAGACGGTGCAGCACTGTGACCAGGGAACCTTGAAGATGAGACCCACTTTTCCCTTCTACACTGCCCAAATACAAAACCTACTGACCCCCATTTCCTCAATACGGACCCCCATTTCAATAGGGACCCCCATTTTTTAATACGGGATAGCCATTTCAATACAGGACCCCCATTTCAATACGGCGATACCCTTTCATAGTGACCCCCATTTTAATAACGGGATACCCATTTCATACAAGGACCCCCATTTCAATACGGGACCACCCCTTTCAAGATGCTGTCGGACTTTATCCCAGACTTCAATTGCTTAGATGGAGAGATAAAACGCTATATCCTGCTGGGAGGGAGGAACACACTAAATATTGGGGTACCTATGTCAGCTTGTCACAGACTGAAGATAGATTGATATATAATTACCATTAAATATTGGGTACACTATGTAACAGCTTGTCACAGACTGAGATAGATATAGATATATACCCGTAAATATTGGGGTACACATTAACAGCTGGTCCCAGACTGATATATATAGATATATACCACAGTAATATGGGTACACTATGTACGGCATTCCACGACTGAGATAGATATAATACCATAAATATCGGGGTAACACTAGTAAGGCATGGTCCCAGACTGAGATCGATAGATATACACACAGTAAATATTGAGGTACACTATTTTAAACGGCATGTCACAGACTGAGATCATAGATATAGACACAGTAAATATTGGGGGTACACTAGGTAACGGCATGTCCAGACTGAGATAGATAGTGTACCCCAATATTTAACTGTGTATAGATCTATCTCTCTCAGTCTGTGAATCCATTTTACCTAGTGTACCACCAATATTTACTGTGTATCTATCTATGTAACGGCAATTCACATAACGGAGATAGATATGATGATATAATATATACCAGTAAATATTGTGGGTACCTATGTAACTTCATGCCGGCCAGGTAACTGAGATAGATGGAGATATATGACACATAATATTGGGGTACACTATGTACGGCAATGTCACGACTGAGATATATAGATAGATATACCAGTAATATTGGAGTAACAGCTATGTAACGGCATGTCCAGATGAGATAGATAGATATCACACAGTAAATATGGGGTACACTAGGTAATGGCTTTCCACAGAACTGCGATAGATAGATATATACACAGTAAATATGGGTACACTATGAACGGCATTCACACCCGACTGAGATTATAGATAGATATATACACAGTAATATTGGGGGACACTATTGTTCGCATGTCACAGACGAGAATAGATAGATGATATATACAACATAAATTATTTGGGAACTATGTAACGGCATGTCAGAGACTGAGTGATAGATCTAGAACACAAGTAAATATTGGGGGACACTATGATAACGGCATGTCACAACTGGATAAAGATAATATACACATAAAATTGGGACACTATGTAACGCCGATGTCACAAGACTGAGATAGATAGTTCTACATCAGTAAATATTGGGGTACCCTATGTAATGGCATGTCACGACTGAATAGATAATACCAGTAAATATTGGGGGAAACACTATCTAACGGCAATGTCCACAGACTGATTGGAGGCATAAATGAACTTAAATGTCTATTGAAATATTTATCCCTTTATTCTTTCCCCCAATCGTTTTAATCCCAGGACTGAACCCCAATATAACCCTTAGATACTGTCCATATATTACTTATACCATTGATACCCATTACCCCCTACTGTGAACCCCTGCTATACTAAGTGTTTTTATTATTTTTGTTTGCTTTGGCAATGTACACATGTAAATTGATCCTGCCAATAAAGCTTCTTTGATTTGATCGATTTTAGACCCGTAAGGTGTGGGTATCGACAATCGGGCAGAGAGAGATAGATAGATAGATAGAGAGAAAGATGATATATAGATATATCCGAGAGAGATTGAGATGGAACATGGTGATATAAGGAGAGAGATAGAGGGATGAACTGGTGAGATAAAGAGAGATAGAGAGACCTGGTGAAATAAGGAGAGAGATAGAGGAGGAACATGTAGAGATAAGGTAGAGATAGAGGAAGGCACCACATGGTGAGATAAGGAGAGAGATAGAGAAGGACACATGGTGAGATAAAGGAGAGAGATAGAGAATGAACATGGTGAGAATAAGAGAAGATTAAGCGAGGAACATTGTGAGATTAAGGAGAGAGATAGCGGGGGAGGACAGGAAATAAGGAGAAGATTAAAGGAAGAAACTGGTGAGATAAGGAGAGAGATAGAGGAGGAACATGGTGAGATAAGGAGAGAGATAGAGGAAGAACAAGTGAGATTACTGGAGAGATGTAGAGGGAGCAACATGGTAAGATTAGGATAGAGATAGATGGGAGGAACATGGTGTGGTAAGGAGAGTATGATAATAGAGGAACAGTTAGAATTGGAGAGAGATAGATAGAGGAACATGGTTGATAAGGAGAGAGATAGAGGAAGGAACTGGTGAGATCACTGAGAGAGATGAGGGATGACATGGTGAGATAAGTAGAGCGATGAGGGAGGAACATGTTGGGAGAAGGAGAGATTGAGATGAACCTGGTGCGTAACGAGAGAGCAGATAGAGGGCTGAACATTGTGAGTATAAGGATAGAGATAGAGGACGGAACATGGTGAGAAAGGAGAGCAGAATAGAGGAAGGAACATGGTGAGTAAAGGAAGAGATGAGGACGGAACAATGGTTAGATAGGAGAGAGATAGAGGGGGAGGAACATGGGAGATACGGAGAGAGATAGAGGTAGGAACATGGTGAGAATTCATTGAGAGCGTCAAGGGGAGAAACATTGTGAGTATAAGGAGAAATATATGGAGAACATGGATGGATATAAGGAGAGAGATAGATGGAGGAACATGTGATTAAGGGAAGAATAGAGGGGAGAAAACATGTTGAGATAAGGAGGCGATAGAGGAGGGACATGGTGAGAATAGGGAGAGGATGCGGGAGGACATGGTGAGATAAGGATAGGAGATTAGAGGGCAGGAACATGGTGATATAATGAGATAGACATAGTTAGGAACATGGTGAGATAGGAGAGAGATAGAAGATGGAATATGGTGAGATAAGGAGAGAGATAGAGGAAGGAACATCGTGAGATAAGGATAGTTAGAGGGAGGAACTGGTGAGATTGAGGAGATCGAGGAAGGAACCCATGGTGATATACGTTATATAGAGATAGAGAAGGAAACATGGTGGCATAAGGTAGAGATAGAGGGAGGAACATGTGAGATAAGGAGAGAGATAGAGGGCGAACCATGGGTGTAGATAGAGTTAGAGGGGAGGAAAATGGTGAGAATAAGGAAGAGATCGAGGGAGGAAACATGGGTGATATAAGGAAGCGATAGATGGAGGAACATTGTGAGATAAGTGGGTGAGGTGAAATAGAGTATGAAACATTGTGATATAAGGAGATAGATAGAGTGAGGAACATGGGAGATAAGGAGAGAGTTTAAGAGGGATGACTGGGAGATACGGAGAGAGATAGATGGAGGACATGGTTAGAAATAAGGGAGAGATAGAGGACTGAAACATTGTGAGATCATGGAGAGAGATAGATGGATGAACATTGTGAGCCGGAGAGAGATATAGGGGAGGAAACATGGTGAGATAAGAGATAGATAGGGGAGGAGAACATGTAAAAGATACATTAGATAGATATAGGGGTGAGGAACATGGTGAGGATAAGGAGAGAATAGTTGTGAGGCACATTGTGATTAAGGAAGGTATAGATCAAGTGAGGAGCAACATGGTTAGATACAACAAAGGATCCTGAACAGAGAGAGTATGGAGTGGATGTAAAAAACATGGTTTGAGTATAATGAGAGATGATTCTTTGAGGAACCATGAGGGATATTATAAGAAGCAATATGAAAGAGGATGATAAGCGGACATTGTGAGGATAAGGAGTATATAATAGAGGGAGTAACATGGTTGGATATAAAGAATATATATATAAGGAATGGGAACATTTATATAATTATACTATATATAAATTAGGTATGAGACATTTTTTATATAAATTAGATAGTAATTAATATTTATGGAAGAACATTTTTATATCATAGTAGAGATGATGATTTAAACATTTTTATATTAATTTTATAACGATAAAGTAAAAAAAAAATAAAATATATTATTAACAACATGGTGAGATTAAGGGAGAGAGATAGAGTGTATGGAACCATTGCGTTGAAATCAAAGGAGATAGAGGATAGAGGGATGAACATGGTGATAACATGATATCGCTTACGGCAGGAAACATTGTGGCAACTATACATTACTCTCTAATAGTATGCCTTAAACTTTTTCTCCTAAGTGCGATACGCTAGAGGCGTACCAAGTGTTTGAGATAATTAGAGCTCTACGGATTACCATATTTTTAGGTAAGAATAGGTAGAGGATAGATGGATGGAACATGGGGAGATAAGGAGAGAGATAGAGGGAGGAACATGGTGAGATATAAAGGTGAGATATAGACGGGAGGAAGGACATGGTGAGATCAGGAGAGAGAATAGAGGAAGGACTGGTGGATAAGGAGAGAGATGAGGGAGGAACTGGTGAGATAGGAAAGAGATAGAGGTAGGCCACACAGGGTGCATACGGAGAGAGATAGATGAAAGAAAAACATGGTGCCGCTCCGGGCTCCGCCGCTCTCGGGCGGCCCCTCCTCTTCCGGCTCCGGAATATGACGCTCGAGGGAGACACCAACTAGGTGATATACGGATAGACGATCGTACGGCGGGCCACAATTGTGCTATCCAGGCGCGAGCCTCGAGGGACGGCCCCTTGTGCCTCCGGGAGCGGCTCGCGGGCTGCCCCATGGTGCTATCCCCGGGCGCGCAGAATCGCGGGCGGCCCCTTGTGCGCTCCCGGAGCGCGCTAGCCTGGCGCCCCCTGGGAGGATATGGCCGACAGCCGCTCGCGCGCAGGCCCCTTGTGCGCATCGCGCGAGCGAGCTCGAGGGAGGAACCCTGGTGCGCTCGCACGCAGCGCTCGACCGGACGGCCACCCCCTTGGGGTGGCGTCCGGAGAGAGCCTAGCGGGGAGGCACATGGTGAGATAGGCAAGCGCTCGCGGGCTGTCACCCCCATGGTGGCGCCCTCAGGCGACGCACGCTAGCGGCTGTCCCTGGTGCTCCCCCTCCGAGAGCGCCTACGCGGGAGGCCACCCTTGTATCGCTAAGCGAGAGCATAGCTAGCGGCTGGACCCACTGGTTAGGCTCGGAGACCGCGATCACGGGCGGCCCCTGTGCCGCAGATAGCCGGCGCGCGCATAGAGGGAGGAACACTGTGCGTACGGCGCGCGACTCGCGGCGGGCCCCTGGGTGCGCTACAGGCGCGCGCTCGCGGGCGGCCCCCTGTGCGACTCAGGCGCGCGACTCGCGGGCGGCACCACCTGGGTGGTGGGTGGCTCCGCGCCGCTCTCGGCGGCACCCTGGCTGGTTCGCTCCGGCGCGCGCTCGCGGGCCGGCCCTGGGCGCTCACGGCGCGCGCTCGACGGGCGGGGCCCCCTGGTGCGCTCCGGCGCCGCCTGGCGGGCGGCCCTGGTCGCTCCGGCCGCGCTCGCTGTGCGTCCCCCTTGTTCGCTGCCGGGCGCGGGCTCGCGGCGCTGGCCCCCTCGGTTACGTCCCCGGCGGCGCGCTTCGCGGGCGCGGCCCCTGGTGCGCTCCTGCGGCGCGCGCTTCCCCGCGCCGGCCCATGGTGCCTCGCGGCTCGCGATCGCGGGCGGGCCCCCTGGGTTGCCGCTCCCAGGCGCGCGCTCGCGGCCCCGGCCCTGGTGCGCTCCACGGCGAGAGGATTAGGATGGACCATGGTTAGATAAGGAGAGAGATAGAGGGGGAACACTGAATGACGATATGAGAGAGATAGAGGTAGGAACGAATGAGTGAGATAATAAAGAGATAAGAGACAGAACCATGGTGAGATAGAGGAGCGCGCTCGAGGCGCTGCCCCTCCAGTGGCGCTTCACCGCGAGAAGCACTCGAGGAAACAGGCCCCATGGTAGCCCTCCGGGCGCACGCTAGCGCTGGCCCCTGTTGGTGCGCTCAAGGAGCGCGCCTGCGGGGGACCATAGGGTGCGACTCCCGGGATCTCGAATAGCGGGCGCCCACCTGTGCCGATCCGGACGCGCTTAGCGGCACGGCACCGCTGGTGACGTGCGGAGCCCAGCGTCGCGGGAGTCCCCTGGGCGCTCTGGAGCAGCGCATCGCGAGCGTACCATGGTGCCGGCGCACTCCGGAGCGCTGATGCGGCGGACTGGTGCGCTACGGAGACGCCGCTAGAGGGGGGAGGAACCACAGGTGAGATAAGGAGAGAGAAGATAGAAGGGAGAACAATGGTGAGATAAGGCGGAGAGAAATAGAGGGAGTGGAAGGATGACAACATGGTGAGATAGAACTTAATACTTGTAGTTGATAGTATTTGAGGCAATTAAGTTATAGTGACCTATTTTTTTAAGTTGAAAGGGCAATTGTGTTGTAGCTTTGGTGTTTTTATACTTAGGCTTTGTTTTTAATAGAAAATCAAGAGGGATTCTTTTTTATAAATAGATAAGATCTGACTTGATTTTCAGACATCCAGAGCCTTGATGTAGAAAAGCATAACACTAACGCATTAGGATCCTATAATGAAACTAAAGCCTGTTTCTGTTTTAATCTGCAGGCAATTTGCAGTAGAATACATTTTCAAATGGATATTGAGGATGCAAAGAAGGATGTGCACCAATGTTTTATATTTATGTCTAGTTTGACATGATTTAATTTGATGCTCAGCATGAATACAGATTTTATTTTTAAGCTGGAGAAATTGTCAGATACACTTGTCCCAAAGCTACACAATACAACTGCAAATCACAAGACAGGATGATCTGATTACTATGTATGTGTGTGAAGCTAGGTACAGATGCACAGATGCGTACATGACATACAGACTTTTCAGGGGAACCAACTGTGTATGGGCATTCCAGCGGATGTTGTCGATGATCCGCCAAGTGGATCATAAAGCATGCCCAATACACCCATACATGAGGAAATAAGGCAAGGCAGTCTTTATGGTTATCCCAACCAATGCAGATTGGCTAATTTCAGACAACTCACCCTTCCAAAAAAAGTATTAGAGACCAGTCCTTTTCTTGTTAAAACTCACTTTTATATAATGTCTTTTATATAAGTGAGCGTAATAGCAGCATTTAGGAACAGCTTTGCGTCCTTTGTGTTACTGAGAGGGATTTTGGCTTTATCTCTATTTTATTTATTGTTTTTCTTCTTTATGATGCAACAAAACCCATGGCTTGCTTGTTTCAGCATGAGAATCTTGCCTAGAACTCCTGTAGTTATTTTTCCAAATGCGCTGTTCCAATAAATCTTGTTCTCTAACCTTGAAAATTCTCCTAAGAATCAATCAATCTATTGTTAGGCGCGACAATTTCTACAGACCCTTCACAGTAAGCTAGGCACTCTTTAGGAGAAAAATAGCAAGGAAGGGAGCAATGGCGTACTTGCTTGGGAGGACACATTAAAAAAAAGGCAATATAGTCATTGTGACAAAGTAAGCAGACAGGACCATGTATCAAATTCTTCCATCTATGAAATTGGAGCAAGCATCAAAGCTAACATTTCCAAAGGGAAAAATTAGTACCCCCCCACACCCCCATTCCCCGTACTCTAAAGTGATTATACAGCATGTTCAATCTGTCTTACTTCAATGGAGACCCGATTTACATCTAAAGAGCCCTATTCAGTTTTCAACAGTTCACATTCTGTAAGATGTCACAGTACCTGTGGGAGATTAGAAACAAAGCCACGACCACTGTAGGCAGCCGGCTTCCTGCTGTCACATTCGATTTGATGATAATATCAATATATGTATTGTGCTTACAGTGGTAACAGAAAATATGTCCCTGTATTGAGAATGCAGCACAATGTAGGTGAGAGTTGAAGACTTAGAGCCTTTGCATTTTATAATAAAAGAGGACATGTTGTTTTGATCTTAGATTTAAGGGGATTCTGTACATTTCCAGAATCCGTATAATTCAAAACATGCACAAAGTAATCCTTTAATCTCATTGTTATTGGCAATATTTCCCTACTGTACTTACAGTCCTATACAGTTAAACTGGACCATTTGATGGCCCATTTTTCCCCCATTATCTTCTTGCTAGATATGTCAGATAGCTGAGTATTGTGATGGAATATAGAAATGTGATTCATTAGGTTTTTCTCAAATTTGTTTAGAATTTTCCATAAAACAAAATCGATTTAAGGTGTTTAATAGATTCAGATTCATATATTGTCACGGTACTCAGTATTATTTAGATGTAAAAGTTACTCCATGTGTGCAAGATGAACCCATTAAATTCATACTCAATGCTGTAAATACACAGATGATCTACATATGGAGATTAGGCAATGACATGAATGGTCTCTATAGGCACCATATACTAATGTACATAGAAATCCACTTTATTTGCAGATGTTTGTTTGCTGCAGACGAGTTCTGGCTCATCTGGAGTTCTTTTTGATATCCTGACATTCCCATTACATTTGAAAAAAATATGGAGCTTTTCCATTTCTTCAACAAGGCACATGCCACCTATGAATCTAACATTCGATATGATAACTAGAGGATCCCATAATGCCAAGGTGATTTGAGTCCAAATTCTACTCTTTACTGCTACTAAAATACATAATAATAACCTTTATACAGTCACAACTTTTTGGGGGCTGGCTTCTCTTGCTCTTGTCCCTCTGCACTAATGGACTGAACTGCACAAAGACAGTCTGGCTGCCATTCAGCTCTTTATTTATAAATAAAACCTGCACAATACGATCTGAGTATTTTTTACAAGTTATTGATTTTTTTCGGATATCCTGTTATTTCACTGTTTGTTTAAAGCTACAAGGAGTATACTATGACTTGCCCCATGTATACAATATGTTTGGCCTTTGTAATGGGGAGAGAACGGATACAAAAATCGACTGTACGGTATCAGTAACATCTTGTGTTACCGTTTCTATTTAATGCGCGGGTTAAAGGCCAACAATGTATGCTTAATAAATGTCTTATCAAATATTCATTTGAAAGTATATTTTTTTTCTAAGCTAGATCAGGTTTTTTTTTTCATTTCATGCTTAATAAAACAGAATAACAAACGTATTGAGAATGATTTCAGCGCTGCTTTTTCAATCTGAAAGGACCATTAACACAAACAAAAAAGTTTTTCTTTTGCTTACCACATATACATAGTAAATAATATTATTTCAGTTGGTATTATTTTTTTCTTTTCTGCAATAGTTTTTGTAAACACACAAAGTAGAGGAAGCAGTCTCCCTGTTTTGCGGTTTTCCACCTTTTAATGTTGTGGCTCAAGTCCAATTAATGATATCTTTTAAATACCTGGATTATGTCCTTAATTAAAACTGAAATTCTGCTGTGTCACGCGATTCACGTGCGCCTCCGTGCGCTGGGTAGTGAGGCCTAGCTCTCGCTCTTTTAAATTGGTCCTTGAAAGGACTGGGCAGAGAATTTCTCCATTCTGGCCCAACACAGCCAGAAAACTCTAATGATGGTTACTTGTTTGGGACACTTCCTTAAAGGTTATGTTCCATCCCCCAAACTAAATTTTAGTATGTGGCTGGAAATGGCTATAAACCTCGACCTTGAGAGGTTTATAGCACTGACAGGTCCCCCAAATGTACTTACCAGTCTTCGTTCCCCCAACGCCTTCTGCTGAATGGATAAGGCGCGATGCCTTAGCCAATCACATGAGCCGATGCTGGTCTTTGAGAATTAGTTTGGACCATAAAGTGTTCCCAGATGCAATGAACCATGGGAAGAAGACACAGGACAACATCAGGGATTTTGTTGTTTGGGCAAGTAAAAGCTCAGTTTCAGTGCAAGACATTTAGGATCCATTAGGTGAGATATCACCACACCTATCATTAATTGTTTATTTTACTTTATTTAAACCCAAATTGTCATGCATTGGGATTTGCATTGTGGTTTCTATTTGGTAATTATTAATGTTTACTCTATAAGAGATAAGTTACAACCAAAGTGGTTCTATACTGTTGCAATGATGTGTCGCTTGGCCTATAACCCACAACAGGCAATTAGGAGTAATGCCTACTGCAGTTAGAAAAAAAAACAATAACAAACATCTGCTGTTGCTATGGGTACTAGACCAGGTAAACGGTGTTGCCTATATATAACCCCAAAGTAGAAAGTTTTTAAATTATACATGGAGAAGATTAGGAGAAAACAGATATTAACATAATTCAAAACTATAACAGTAAAATAAATATCTGTTGTATTCAATTAGATCAACTGGACTTGAAATTTAGTTTCTTGAAGACGTTTCGCTAGTCATCCGACTGGCTTTCTCATTCAAGAAGACTTGTACAAGAAAGCCAAAAGAATTGAGAAAGCCAGTCGGATGACTAGCGAAACATCTTCAAGACTACATTTCAAGTCCAGTTGATCTAATGAATACAACAGATATACCAGACCTGGATGAATGAGAACCTCACAAACAACAGTAAATAAAAAATCTTTATACAGGCAATTAATTTGGCTTCTGTTTTATTCTTCTGCTTTTTGGACCGTATCTCTCCCACAGTTTGAGCTAGAGACATGAATTCGGTACAGATATGCGGGGCATATAAGTGTGCTATCTCCTAGCTAAGGAATCCGCAGAAGCGTTACAGGCGTTATCGGGAATTTCGGACTTTTTTCCCATAGACTATAATGGTAACAATCCTCAAATGGGATTTCAAAACACTTTTGTTTAATGGTCATAAATACAGTAACGGTGATACCCACAACCCCCCCACAGACACAGTACACCTACCTACTGACCTACCTTTCTATTTCCATGAAAGCCATACTTAACAGGGTAACTATAGTCAAAAACTAATTTTGATCAATCATCAATGAACGTTAGTTATATAATCATACATGCAAAACACAAACCCCCAACCTCATATGGGTACACACACCTACTGACCTTCCCTTCAATTCCTGTGGCAGCCATACTTAGGTAAATAAAGTAAAAAAAAATATTTTCATATCCTCAATAAATGTTAGACATACCCCAACTCACATAGGTACACATACCTACTGACCTACCCTTCCATTCCCGTGGTAGCCTTCTTAAAGAGTAACTAAAAAGTAAAAAAAAACAACAACTAATTTTGATTTATCCTAACAAAAGATAGTTTTATGGGTTTTTATGGTTGTAAACACAAAAAAGAATCATACCTCTTCAACCATACCCAGGTACACACACCTACTGATCTACTTATCCATACTTAAAGGGTAACTAAAGTAAAAAAAATATTTTTGACAATAATCAAAAAGTACATACACCTATTGACTTATCCCCTCCATTACTGTTGCAGCTATACCTAAAGGGTAAATAAAATGAGAAAAAATAAATAAATTTTGACCAATCATTAAAAAGTTTGTTTTCTTTAACCCCCAACCCATACAGGTACACCACCTACTGATCTACTATCCATTACTGTGGCAGCCATACTTAAAGGGTAACTAAAGTAAAAAAAATAATTTTGATAAATAATAAAAAAGATTGTTTTTAATTACCCAACCTGATCCAGGTACACGCCTATTGACCTTCCCTTCCATTTCATGGCAGCCATATTTAAGGGTAACTATAGTAAAAGAAAACTATTTTGACTAATCACTAAAAGTTTGTTTTTTAACCCCTAACCCGACACAGTACACACACTTACTGATCTACTTATCCATTACTGTGGCAGACATATTTAAAGGGTAACTAAAGTAAAAAAAAAGATTAATAATCAAAAAAGGTTTGTCTTTTTAACCCCCACGGGGCACAGGTACACACACCTACTGACCTACCCCTCCATTACTGTTGCGGCCATACTTAACGGGTAACTAAGATTAAAAACAAATTTTGACCAGTCATCAAAAAAGTATGGTTTTAACTTTCGACCTGATCCAGGTACACACGCCTACTCACCTACCCTTCCATTTCATGGCAGCCAATTTGAAGGGTAACTTTAGTCAAAAAAACAATTTTGACTAATTATTAACAAAGTTATTTTTTTTAAAACCCCCAACCTTACACAGGTACACACTACTGACCTACCCTTCCATTACTGTGGCAGCCATATTTAAAGGTACAAAAGTTTAAAAAAAATTTTTTTGACCAATCATCAAAAAGGTTTTTAACCCCCAACTTGAGACATACAATCAAGGATTGTGGAAGCACTCCAATTAGGCTAATTTACAACTACATTTAGCGGAAGTGCTACTGATCTGGTCAAACATTTATACAAACATAGAAAAGTAATCAATGCACATTCCTAGGCCCCATACAATATCATATTAACTGCACACTGGCATACTTTATAAACAAAGGGTTTTAGTATACACTGTGATAACATGAATGAAATCCTCTCCAAACACGTCAAGGTAACCCCAGTCTGGAAGGTCCTAACTTCTAACCTTTTTAAATTTCTTTTACTTCAAATACGATTAGCAAACTTTTGCATTTCTCATTAGTACACACTGATCCATACAACAGGCTCTCTCACTTCCCCCCAGCCCTTTGGCTTTTTAAAATGAGGGAAGAGGCCATCCAGTGCTTATATTCAAGGCATAGGACCTCCATAAAAGGGGAATGTTGGGGGTGCTATTAAACATGGAGGCTTGAGCAGTCCTCCCAATAAATAAATACAATACAAGGATTGTGGAGCACTCCAATTTGGCTAATTTAAAACTACATTTAGCGGACGTGCTATGTCTGTCTGGTCAAACATTATACAAACATAGAAAGATAATCAATGCACATTCCTAGGCCCCATACAATATTATATATCTGCCACACTGGCTACATTATAAACAAAGAGGTTTTAGTATACATTACTGTGATTACTGTGAGATATCCCTCCAGCAATGTTTCGGGTGGACCTTGATAAAGGATGAAGATCCAAAACGCATTTGTTCTGTATAAAAAGGTCAAACCTAAGGTAAAACCTAAAGAGGTAATCTTAATATAAATGAGCTTGCATGGATTCTACAATCCCTACTAGCAATACATAGCTGTTGCCTTACCTTAAAAATCCCATTAAGTAATAATTTGCTATACTATTCTCTGTCTTTATTCAGAGGGTACATGGGAGGTCAGCCAATTGATACTTGATAGCTTTGTAGTGGTGGGCTAGCGAACTTGCTGAATGTATGCAACTATGCAGATGGGTCAGGACCCAATAAAAATCTGAATGGATGTTTTTTTCCACACAATGTTGATGTCAAAGTGAGAGATAAGAGCAATCTGTTCATGCATGGTCATTTATAATTCAATTTGTATTACTATTGTCAGAAACCAAGCCCTTAAAAGATAATGTCACCTGCTGCTGTGCAATCATAAAAGATGAAAAGAAATATGATACACTATTGTATGATGTTCTAGGTCAATTTTAACACTTTTTGGCTATATTTATTGTATTTGATTGAATTTAAAATGGCAGAATAATTGTTATTACAGTTTAACTGAGATCACATTGATTTGGCACCACAGTAGATTTAAAAATAGGGAAACTTCTATCATTTATATGTTTCCAGGATATTGCAAATCTGTTTTCAAGGGAAAATTCAGTGGAAAATATATTTTTTAAATTCTTAGTTTATATTAGCATATCTGCTGTAGTTATTCTATATATCATCTTCCATTTTGAAAAATAAGTTGAATTTATACCCCTTACTATCCCTCTGCTGTTGACATTAGTGAGCTGACATTTCAGGTTTGTAACGGCCCTTCTTCTTCCAGAATGCACACTACCTTGGAATGTTCCTAACAGTAATTGCTACTGATTGGCTGTTAGATGGGTAAAGATGCTCAGATCTCTACTGGCAACTGGGTCAATGGCAAAGCCATAATTGCCCCTATTAGGCAACAGGAGTCAGTATTTTGGAATCATTTACAGTATTTATACACAGACAAATGCTGAATGAGCGGTTAAATTAGGGTGGAAAAATATTGCTCTTTTTTCTTTAAAGTATATTTATTTGCACTGAACTTTATATTTTAATATTATAACTATTAATGACACAATCATGATTTCAGACATTTCTGCTAATGAATTTCACCTTTTAATACTGCTATGAGTCATGGAAATAATTGTACTTGTCGAAATAGTGTAATGACCTATAGCTACAGTTACATGAATGAAGCAGTTGAAGGGTTAGCAGTTTTAAAATCTTAACTATAGTTCTGGGTGACATTGGTTGGTTAACCCTAGAATTTTATTTTTGGGCTTTATATTTCCTCTTTCTTCTAAGACAACTACAGTACAAGTTAAAATGTACTTTTAAAATGAAATGTACCTGGGGCAGGGAGAAAAGATTGATTACTCCTACCTCCCTATTTAAGGGACAGTTCAGTGGAAATTTCAATATTTGTTAAATTGTTAGTTGTGGAATGCCTTTTAGTTATTCTACATATTCTTCTCCCATTTTAAAAATAGTTGATTCCATACCCTTTGCTGTTCCCTGCTGTTGACATTAGTAAGCTGACATTTCAGGTTCAATGGTCCTTCTCCTTCCAGGATGCACCACATCCTTGGAATTTCTACCGATTGGCTGTTGGATGAGTCAAGATGCTCAGATCTCTACTGAGCAACTGAATCAACCCAGGCGCTGGGTCAAGGGCAAGACCATAACGGTCTCTACTAGGGGTCCTGCAAACAGGAAGTCAGAATTCGGTTGCATTTATTTATATACAACAAAATGCTGAATTGGCGATTAAGGTCATTGGGATGAAAAAATACTGCTCTTTTTTCTGAAAAGTATATGAATTACACTGAACTCTCTTTAATGTTGTTGAGAAGCACCAGCAATATAGTTTTTCATCTACCAGGTTAGTGTCCTGGTCTTTCCTGTATTAAAGATAGTGCTGAGGCACTGAGGAAGCCTGCGAAGAAGAAGTGGTCTTGTGTTGGCGCTCTACTCTTTATTACAGAGCCTACCTCCCGTTCCAGGTACTTTTCATTTGAACTGCTTTTTCTTATATCCATTATAGTTTTTTAAAATTAAAATAAGATTACTTTATTTTATATTTTACCAGTTATTTCCTGTGCAAAGATCCATTATAGAATCTTCCATATCATCAAATGAGATATATATATATATATATATATATATATATAGAGGAGAGAGCAGAGAGGAGAGGAGAGAGAGAGAGAGAGAGAGAGATTTTATCTAAGTTAATGATGCAAGAGATAACATTAATTGAATGAGCTAACCTAAAATGTTTATTTTTTAATGCTATTGACCCTTTAAAAAAAATGTGAATCTGTAACTTCAGTTAATGGCAGTGATCTAGATCTGTGGAATTATCATAAACATAACATAATAGTCAAAAATGTCGCCCTGAGCTTGACAGCACGATGACTAACAGTGAAATGTCTCTCATTTACATGCTTATAAAAAGAAAATTAGCCAAGGGTCATGTCTATGTATAATATGTGGATAGCTGTTAACATTTTTAAATGGATTTCTCTGAGTGTGAATGCAAAAAACAAAACTACGATATTTTAAAAAATTATTATTTTTATACAGGTATGTGAAGATTGTACGTTAGGAACATGGTGAGCAATGGAAGATATTTAGTGGAACTCATAAATCCCCTTAGGTCTCCATATACACATTAAAACTTGGCGAGTTAATGCGTTCATTTTAAAAATCCATTTGGTTCATTTTGTGATAAACGGTTGTCGCTCCCTTGTACGTTCGCCTAGTCAGTGCCAATTCCCATAAACCCAACACCTGCTGGTTTTCTTTTATGTTGTGTACTGAGTGTTTTCAGTCATTCTGTATGTCTAATAATATAACTAATATTTCTGATGCGCTCCATTATTCTGACCAGTGAATGATATTTACGCCACCCATATACATTACACTCTGCAGGGGTATTTATAATATGTTTTCCATTCCTGCTATTATAATGGTTTATTGATCTTGTGCTATCTGTTGCTGAAGGCTAGGGATTTTCCTGCTATTTCCATTACCACCAGCCAATCATTGCCATCCTTTTTCAAGGGATACCCCCCCTGAGTGATGCTACTGGGTAGGACTCTCTGTCTTCACTGATTTACATATACATATTTCTTGTCGCTGAAAGAATGGGGCCCTTATCTATTGGAAAGGTATCTTTCATTTAAAGTGCTTATATCCCTTAGGTGAAATACTGTAATACTGTAATATTTGCATTCCTGTCATTTTTCATGGGCTGGTTAATAAGAAATTATAAAATGTAAATAACATCACTATTTCTTAAGGGCTGCCATAGAAACATGGAAATTTCCCAGAAGTCTCAATTCCTATTTGCATATGAGTAAGGGGAGCTCAAATGCGTTATACTCTCACTACTGTATCTTATTTAATTTCTTAGTAAAGTCTGTCCATAGGCGCATCCATTGCAAACCAGAGGCATAGTTTACACTATGATAGCTTAAAGGGCAAGTCCTTTAAAAAACAAACAAAAAAAAAAAATTTGCTCTAAAATGTAGATTACCCCCCAATCCCCACTTTCGCGATATATCACAGTTCCAAAGACGCTCCTGAACTTTCTTACCTGACCCGGTCCCTCGCCATTTATGTGCCACCCACTGTTTCGAGCAAAAACAGGAGAAGGGGACTTCTGCGCCGACAGGCTCTTTACTTCCTGGTTGCGGCTAAAAATGTAAATTGCATCACTATTTCTTAGGGCTACCATAGAAACATGGAAAATATGTAAAAGTCTCCATTCCTTATGTTTCATATAAATAGGGATCTAAAATGTGTATACTCTCCTTATCTATTTACAGTAATTTCTTAGTAAATTCTCTCCATAGGAACATCAAATTGCATAAACCAGAGTCCTACTTAATACCGATGATAGCAGGAGCAGGGGACTTCTGCGTGGACAGCCACTTTACTTCCTGGCCGTGGCTGTCAGGCTATTGCAGACATCCCACCCTGCCGAACCTGGCTTCCGGGCAGGGTGGGAGAAG
Source organism: Hymenochirus boettgeri (assembly GCA_019447015.1). Classification (NCBI taxonomy): domain Eukaryota; kingdom Metazoa; phylum Chordata; class Amphibia; order Anura; family Pipidae; genus Hymenochirus; species Hymenochirus boettgeri. Next base: position 4,234,311 of record CM033475.1, on the reverse strand, counting down.
GAGGCATGGGCGAGTGACGTGACTAAAGGGGCGAGTCAGGGGAGGGGAAAGTTACGCCCCTAGCCATACCTCTAATGTGACTTAAATTACAGACACATTAGGCGTGGCTAGGGACGTAACTGACCCATGTGACGTAATTTACGTCACATATAGAGGCATGGCGAAGGTGTTCCGGAGGCAGACTCTCAGGTAAGTTCGGGTACGGGCGTTGGGGGGTCCTCGCGGGGTGTGCGGGAGACCACCCCAAAATCTGGGAGACTCCCAGGAGGGTGGGATGCCTGCTATAGGGCATGACATCACGTCATACCTTAACTGACAGATGCAACCAGAAAGTGGAGCGGCTGTCAGTAACAGACACAGAGTAGAGCAGTGAGGAAGGGTATGCCGTTAAAGGGCATGTCCACCCCAAAACTATAATCCCCCCACTACTGGCCCCATCATGTAGTGTAGTTTAATCCTTACTTCACATCCCAGCTCATAAGGTTCTTCTGTAGTCCCCCCCCTCAATGAGCTACCTTTAGCCCTGGTGAACCTTAGTTCCTCATTTTGGTGATAAGTATTAATACAGCACGCTGCTGGGTAGTTTCTCTATTTATGTATTTTGGAGCAGGCCCTATCAAAAAATCTTTATATCTTACTTTTCTGAATTACTGAGCAAGAATCTGATTTTTGTTTTTTCTGGTCCAACACCTTCTAACTTGCTATTATTATTATATATATATTTTTTTTTTTAAACAAAAAAAGTCAAATATATTGCATACCATTTCCTATATTATTTTTGGTATATTCATGTGTAAACATATAGCCTCTGTGCTTTGGAAAAAGATTTAGAGGTCAAAGCGAGTAAGGGAGAGTTTTTCTCACAACTCCCTTGTTCATTATGTAATAAGTGGGAAAGAAACTTCTTGGGAATTAAAATGTGATTTTGCATTTTTGGCATGCTAATTAGAATTTCTCAGCGATAAAGACAGCAGTGAGCATGCTCCAACCCTAAACCAAGGCGGTAGTCAGATGATCTGGTGATCAATGGCTGCCTCCATAAGACACATACAAAAAGGAGGACAACAGTTCCCTTTAGGTTTGTGACTTTATCAGTTTTGCAGACTAGAGGAAGTGCATTCAAAAGCTTCC
>CM033475.1:4208180-4228180 GCA_019447015.1 Hymenochirus boettgeri | reverse complement strand
TGAAAAAAGTAGTTGGGGGGGTACTTAGACTATTATAAAGTTTTGTGGAGGGTGAACATGCTTTTAATCTGCAGCAACCAACCTGATGTATGTAATGTAAGGTTAAGTTTAGTACAATATAGTAGTGCATAGTTTTATTCTTTATTGCATCGGGTGCTCAACACTGTTTCTAAAAAAAGTGGTTGGGATCCACTAGTTAAGTGTAACCCCATTCACGGTCTGGTTTAAAAATACTACGTTGCTATGGTTTAGTTGCTACAAGAAAAGAAAAAAAAAAAACAGTCAAAGCAATATTATATGCAAAACTCCATTTTAAGGGTTTTACTAAGACCAGGGCAGATATTGCTTTATATCAACTGGAATCAGTGCCTGCAGGAAAAATATTTACAGTACATTACCCAGATAAAGCAAAACAGTGTCTGCCCACCCAACAAGCAGTTAAAGATATGACAAATGCCTTTAATCTCACATATAAAAGGCTAGGTAACATATGGCGTTATATCTTTATAGATAACTATTCCCCCTCAGGACATATACTAATAAAGAAGTTGACCTCGAAGTAGAGATCCAACATTTGTTTGCACAGCAATTTCTCAGTTGTGCCAATATCCATTCTCCGTCCTAGACAATAAATTAATATGTTTCTATCACTGAAATAGAACCTACACTCTGAACTAGAAATCTGGGAAAACTATAAATCAGTTGACATTACATGTATGTCAAAAATGTTTTGCTTGTAAAAATGATGTATTTGTGTAGCAAAGTGGGTGTAGTTTAATACAGAACTGATTGTACTGGATAGAAAAATAAGATTCTGACACCTAACATGGAACAGTTCAGTTTAAGGCCAAGGGCAGTGTTACAACCACCTTTGATGATCATTATGTTAATTAATTTGCCAGCTGTAAACATTTTGACATATACATGCAGAATGTTTCTACATTCCATTCAAACAGGTTCCTTTGCCGATATTCACAAGTTGTTTAAAATGTTGTGTGAGGCAGTCAGTAAGGAACAATGTCAATAACTGTGTCATTTATAACTATAAAGTATTGGCCCATATGGAAAACTATAATTCATCCCAAATATCACTGTACTGTTTGTTTGTTTTTTTGATCTGCCCCTATTTCATTAGATATCCAATTTGAAAACATCTTACGCTTTAGCATTTCTGTAGCAGTTTTGCTGTTGTAGTAGAATGGTTTGACAGTTCAGATGAACTCCAAATATCCAAACTCTATCCAAACTAGTTCGGGTTTTCTCATAATTCCGATAATTCTTGAATTCTCAAATCGGTAAACCCAAATGTAGCGTTGATTCGGTAACCCTCTAATGTATCCTTTTTCATTCAGTAACCTTCGAATGCATCGCTTGGTAACCCTCGAATGTAACAGGCTGATTTCAGTAACCCCAAATGTAGCTCCTGATTTCAATATATATATCGAATGTATCGTTTCTGAAACCCTCAAATATATTGTTTGGTAACCCTCGATGTAGCAGGCGATTCGGGAAAACCTCAAATGTATTGCTCTGGCATTGACATAATGTGTTCGTTTCACACTTCGAACTTTACGCAAGTTGAAGTTTGAAAGTTTGCAAACTAACTGAACTTCAGGAAGCTCGGGCCATCACTATTTTCTAAGGAATCACTGAAAGTCTTCCAAGTTTATCTGTAATAACATGTGTTCATGCGCATTCATCACTGAACACTTGCCTATTGATTGAAATCAGCTTTGAACGACTTCCATACACACATCCTGCGACTGACTCCCGAGCGGGACAATGGCAGATTCGGCTGAAAGTGTGTGCGTGTATGCGTTCCCTTGGGTGAAGTTTGTTGAACCGAATGGAGGTTTTTCTTAAACTTCTCTCTAGTTATTAAAATTTCAAATACATACTCATTATATATGTATTTACAATATGGACTTAAATGTTAAATATTAATGTCTCTCGCATATTGTGATATTATAAAATACTATAGGGATATTAACTCACCTCATTCATTTCCATAAGTTGTGACTGCTTACTACTAGAGATGTCCGAACTTCGAAAAATCCGGTCCGCGCGAGGATCCGCGGATTTTCGAAAAAAAACGTTAAAACGTATTAAATGAAAGTTCGGCAAAATCCGCATTAAAAAATAGTTAAAGCCTTGGTAATGTACACTTAATCACTCAGGGACCTGGGTAATGTCCTTAGAACACGACTCAATGCTACAATACTAAAAATTACAGTCGCTAGCGAGAACGGTATTTTTCGAAAATACGAGGATTCCGTAAAAACGAGGACCTCCGTAAACCCGCGGATCCCGAAAACGAGGATTCCGTAAAAACGTGTAATCATGTTAGCTGCCATTGGCTAATTTGGGTCATGTGGCTTGCTCCGTCTGAAAATAATCCCCAAAAATTCAAATTTACAAGAATTTTCTCGTTTTTAGAAAAATTCTCGTAATTACGAGAATCCGCGTAATTACGAGGATCTTCGGTTTTTCCGGTTCCGGGAAGATCGCAGATTCTCATAATTGCGGAGATACTGTATTTTCGAAAATTTTCGTTAAAAAAAAATCCGCGGTTCGGAAGTTCGGAAGGCGGAAAAATCCGGAATAATCCGCCATTCGCGGACGGATAAATCCGCGGCGGATCCCGGTTCGGGTCCGCGAACCGGCCACTCTACTACTTGTTGGACTATTAGATATTACAAATGCTGGGTTAAGCACCAGGGCATGTTCAGCAGACAAGTAGTATCAAGCTAACTGGTTGGGGTAGGAAGTGGGTAGCGGGGGGAAGCTGAAAACGAAAACACTGTATAGGGATGAGCAAAAGGCATAGTTAAAGGTATAGAGCAATTAATTCTGAACACTTACAAGTTGAAACAGAAGTGTTTCAACTTTTAAAGCATTGCAATCAGTGTTTTGATGTTTTGCTGTTTGCTCTATAAGACGGCATGACAGAATGTCCTAGCACAACCATACATTTTTTGGGGGAGATTCAAATCCCTAAAATAAGGGTAAAACCTCCATTAGAGCAAACAAGTGCACTCTAACCCAACCAATGGGTGCAGACACCTCAAAAGTCTCCTCAGGAACCGCAAGTCTTTGTCCAAAACCCTCATTAACCCAAAGAAATATCGGGGTTACATGGGTTTTCCACTGAGTTTAGGGCACTGCGCTGTTTCCTAATGATTTTGGAAACAGCACACTGATCCAATTTTTATGTGTCAATTCTGTGCAAAAACTTAATGCTGATTTGGATTGGGTCTCTTTAAACCCACGCAACTCCCGGTTCTTACTTGCGCGATCCCATGCAATACCGAACCTAATGTCGTTTCTTCTGATATGTTTTGGCGGGATTGTGCAATGGTAAGTAGCGAATTTTTTAATATTGAATCTTCCCATTTGTTTATTAAAACTGACTCTGTAAAAAGGGTTGTTGTCGTCCCTGTTTAAATTGTCTTCCGCTCCCTTGGTAAGGTTATACTTCAGTCTTAAACTGAGACCCCCCATCCCTGATGACCATGCACTGTTCTTAATCAGTTTAAAGGACAACTAAGCCACAGAACAACACTGAAACCAGAAGGCAGAACACCTTGATATAAAACCAGTAATCTGTGTCTTACCTTTCATTTTGATACAGGCGCTGGGAAAATTTACCTAAATAACATATGGTTTGTGCTTTACTTCCAGCAATCTAGTATCAGACAGTTTGGTCAACGACCATTATGTTCTGCCCATGCTCAGTCCTTAGCTATGGCACAACTTGGTTCGTTGGTCACACCACATTAGTAATCTGTAGCCAATCCTTTTACAGGACAGATAAAGCAAGGAAGCATGTGACTGAGGCCAGGAGGTGTGGTCTGACACTGCACATACACACAGATACTTCATTCAGTTCTTAACAGCTTCCATTTACTTTAATACAATTTACTGAAGTGGGATTTTAAGCTTATTGGTGTTTTTAGGGAGTTGTTTTCAGATTCTGGAGTATAAAAATTGGGTTTAGTTCTCCTTTAATAGTGGAAAATGACCACCAACAGCAAATTGGATTGCTAAAAAATAAATGTTCTACAGAGAATTCATGAAAACAAATAGCTTTCTAGAAATATGTATAGTAATATAGTGAACAGGAAGTAGGTGGGTAGCCTATAGCAGCCAATCGGAATTTGACTTTTCATTAGCTTTACTGCAGTGTCCTACTAGGCTTATTGTTTATTGGTTATATGGTGTTATTATTCAGGTAGAATTACACCTGGAAAATTCTTTATACATTTGTACATTATTTTCCGTTGTACAGAAAATGTTCTCGCCCTATCCTTAAATGGAATACATTGTCCATTTTATTATATAAAGCATTGTTTTACTTTCTGCAACCCAAATAAAGTAGAAATAAAAACTCCATTTAATGTTGCAGTTGTATGGAGTGAGACTGATAAGATAAAGGAAAAATAATCATCAAATAGATTCTATGAATAAAATACAATGAAACGTAGATTTGCTTTGCCTCTCATGTCAGGAATCTTAGCTTGATAAACAATCCCATTTTAGTAGATTTCAGCTTCTGCTAAAAGCATCCCTATTGTTTTGTCAGCTCAATAATCAATCTGTTTATTTTACTTTAGACATTGTCCTGTCATACGCCTTTCCCTCTCCTCTTTACCCGTTAAAATATTTATATAACAATGCTGCCCATCGTTCAGTAATGTGATATTACCAAGAGCAAGGCACCAAGGTGAATGCAAAACCGATGATATTTAGATCCTGTTTTTTTTAATACGAAAATCATTTGACTGTGGTTTAGGTGTATATACATAACAGATTTGGTTTTTTAGAGAAAAAAAGAAGCCTTTTTGGAAGATACTCTGTGATATTTGATTAATTCTACACATTAACGGAACCCACACTAAACAGATTACAGTACAGTAACACACACTGAACACACATACAGTTAACCCACACGAACACAATACAGTGAACACACCACTGAACACAGATACAATAACCCACACTAACACATATACAGGAACACACACAACGTAACAATATACAGTAACACCACACGAAACACATATACAGTAACACGACACTAACACAATTAAGTAACACACACTAACACACATACAGTAACCCACACTAACACACATACAATAACACAACTAACACACATACAGTAACCCACACTAACACATATACAGTAACACACACTAACAACCATACGTAACCCACACTAACACACATAGAACACACTAACAACAGTAAACCCACACTAACACATTACAGTAACCCACACTAACACACATTACAATAACACACACTAACACACACACAGTAAGAACCACACTAACACATATACAGTAACACACACTAACCACACATACAGTAACCCACACTAACACACATACAGTAACACACACTAACACATATACAGTAACCCACCTACACACTTACAGTAACACACCTCATAAACACACATACAGTAAACACACAACAACACCACATACAGTAACCCACACTAACACACATACAGTAACCACACTAACACACATACAGTAACAAACCACTAACACACATACAGTAACCCACACTAACACACCATACAGTAAACACACACTAAAACACACATACAGTAAACACCATAACACACATACAGTAACACCCCACTAACAAAATACGTAACACACACTAACCACACATACAGTAACACACCACAACACACATACAATAACCCACACTAACACACATTACAGAACACACATAAACACACATACGTAACCCACACATAACACACATACAGTAACAAAACAGTAAACACACCCAAACTAAACACATACAGTAACAACACCCTAACAACACATACAGTAACCTCATAACACACACTAACACACATACAGTAACCCACACTAACACACCACATACAGTAACACACACTAACACACATACAGTAACACACACTAACAACTTACAAGTAAAACACACGAACACACATTACAGTAACACACACTAAACACAACTACATTACGAACTAACACCTGTACAACACACAGACAGGAACACAACAAGAAAAACATCAACAAACATAACAGTCAACGAAACACACATACAGTAACACACACTAACACACTACAGTAACCCACCCACAACACACATACAGTGAACACACTAACACACATACAGTAACACACACTAACACACATACAGTAACCCACACTAACACACATACAGTAACCCACACAGTAAACACATAAATACAGTGACACATATTTACACACAGATTTTACACAGACATAGACACACAGTGTGACAGGACAAATTTAAATTAAATTCTGATGAACAGTGTTATTTTCACACTGTGTTTATTTGCAAGTATAGTCCATGAGGACAATAGAAGGTGGGAGCTGCCAGACGGATCCCCCTGTATATAGTGGCTGACAGGGTACAGAAGTGGCATTTCACTTTCATTGGACAGTGAGGAAGCCCCTAGTTATCTGGTGGTGTGTTGTATAGGGGTCTGGGGTTGGGGGTTACCTGAGTCTATGATTAGGTTTAGCTGTTTGGCCAGTTCTGTCCTCTCTCTGCCAACCACATACTGACACCTCTGGAACTCCATCTCCAGCCTGTACAGCTGCTCTGCAGTGAAGGAAGTTCTGGTCCTTTTGGGTGGTCCAAATCCAGCCCTTTGGGTAAAATAATCTCCCGGATGGAGCCTTTGGCGTCTGTCAGATACAGAGATTCAGTGGGTTATTGTCATTCCATAGCCCTAATTACCCTGGTCTAGAATATCAATTCATCTTAATCAATATTGGGACCATTATTAATAATCGTACTAGTTCCATCAGCTGAAACTATATCTACGTGTTATAACTTTCATTAGTCTGAAACTGTATCTACAGTGTATACTTTCATCTAGTCTGAAACTATATCTACAGTGTATAATACTTTCATCTAGTCTGAAATTATCTACAGGTGTATACTATTTCTCTAGTCTGAACACTATTATCTACAATGTTATAACTTTCATCTAGTCTGAAAACTATATTACATGTATAATAACTTCATCTAGTCGAAACTATTATCTTACAATGTATAAACTTTCATTATCGGAAAACTATTATCTACAGTTTATACTTTCATCTAGTCGATTATCTCGGTAAACTCATTACTGACTATTACTACTGTATAACTTTCATCTAGTCTGAAAACTATTATCTACAGTGTTATATAACTTTCATCTAGTCTGAAACTGTTATCACAGTGTATAATAACTTTCATCTAGTCTGAATGTTCTACAGTTATAAACTTTCATCAGTCTGAAATTATTCTACAGTGTATATAACTTTATCTAGTTGATGAAACTATTATCTACAGTGTATAATAACTTCATCTAGTCTGAACTATTATCTACAGTGATAAAACTTTCATTAGTCTCTGAAAACTATTATACAGTGTATAAACTTTCATCTAGTCTGAAACTGTTATCTACAGGATTAATAACTTTCATCTAGTCTGAAACTATTATTCTTCTACAGTGTATAATAACTTTCATCTAGTCTGAAACTGTTTCTACAGGCCTATACTTCTCACCCTGACCCGATCACTCTGCATCTTTTGTTTTTCAGGGCATAAACTTTATTCTACTCTATTGGCTGTCAAACTATTCATCATGACTCTCTACATGCTTTGCTGTGAATAAACGTTTATCATGAAGCATAGATAACTATTTATCTACATGTATAAGACTTTATCTGTGCCCATACTAATCTCGATGTAAGTTGTACTTATAGTCTGAAACTATTATCACAATGTATAATAACTTTCTCTAGTTTCTATGAAACTATTATCTACAGTGTATATAAACTTTCATCTAGTCTGAAACTATTTATCTACAGTGTATAATAACTTTCATTAGTCTGAAAATTATTACAATGTATAATAACTTTCATCTAGTCTTGAAACTTTATCTACAGTGTATAATAACTTCATCTAGTCCTGAAAACTATTATCTACAGTGTTTATAATAACTTCATCTAGTTGAAAACTGTTATCTACAGTGTATAATAACTTTCATCTAGTCTTGAAACATTATCTACAATGTGTTAATAACTTCATCTAGTCTGAAACTATTATCTACAGTGTAATAACTTTCATTAGGTCTGAAACTTAATCTACAATGTATAATAACTTTCATCTAGTCTGAAACTATTATCTACAGTTCTGTATAATAACTTTCATCAGTCTGAACTATTATCTACAGTGTATAATAACTTTCATCTAGTCTGAAAACTATTATCTACAGTGTATAAAACTTTATCTAGTCTGAAAACTATTATCTACACGTGTTAATAACTTCATCTAGTCTGAAATATATCTACAGTGATAATAACTTTCATTAGTCTGAAACTATTATCTACAGTGTATAATAACTTTCATCTAGTCTGAAACTTATCTACAATGTATAATAACTTTCATCTAGTCTGAAACTATTATCTACAGTGTATAATAACTTTCATCTAGTCTGAAACTATTATCTACAGTGTATAATAACTTTCATCTAGTCTGAAACTATTATCTACAGTGTATAATAACTTTCATCTAGTCTGAAACTATATCTACAGTGTATAATACTTTCATCTAGTCTGAAACATTATCTACAGTGTATAAACTTTCATCTAGTCTGAAACTATTTATCTAGTTTAATAACTTTCATCTAGTCTGAAACTATTATCTACAGTGTATAATAACTTTCATCTAGTCTGAAACTGTTATCTACAGTGTATAATAACTTTCATCTAGCTGAAACTATTATCTACAGTGTATAATACCTTCATCTAGTCTGAAAATATATCTACAGTGTTATAAAACTTTCATCTAGTCTGAAACTATAATACAATGATAATAACTTTCATCTAGTCCTGAAACTATTATCTACAGTGTATAATAACTTTCATCTAGTCTGAAACTATATTACAGTGTATAATAACTTTCATCTAGTCTGAAACTATATCTACATGGATAAAACTTTCATCTAGTCGTGAAACTATTATCTACAATGTATAATAACTTTCATCTAGCCTGAAACTATTATCTACAGTGTATAATAACTTTCCTCTAGTCTGAAACTTTATCTACGGTATAATAACTTTCATTAGCTGAAACTATATCTACAGGTATAATAACTTTCATCTAGTCTGAAACTATTATCTACATGTGTAATCACTTTCATCTAGTCTGAACTATTATCTACAGTGTATAATAACTTTCATCTAGTCTGAAACTATTATCTACAATGTTAATAACTTTCATCTAGTCTGAAACTATTATCTACAGTGTATAACTTTCATCTAGTCTGAAATATATCTACAGTATAATAACTTTCATCTAGTCTGAAACTATTATCTACAGTGTATAATAACTTCATCTAGTCTGAAAATATTATCTACATGTATAATAACTTTTCATTAGCTTGAAACTATTATCTACAAGTATAATAACTTTCATCTAGTCTGAAACTATTATCTACAGGTATTATAACTTCATCTAGTCTGAAACTTATCTACAGCTGTGTAATAACTTTCATCTAGTCTGAAACTATTATCTACAGGTATAATACTTTCATCTAGTCTGAAACTATATCTACAGTGTGTAATAACTTTCATCTAGTCGAAAACTATTATCATAAATGTGTATTAATTAATCATCTGTCATGAAACTATTATCTACAGTGTTTAATAACTTTCCTCTAGTCTGAAACTATTATCTACATGTATAATAACTTTCATCTAGTCTGAAACTTTATCTACATGTATAATAACTTTCATCTAGTCTGAAAATATATCTACATGTATAATAACTTTCATCTAGCTGAAACTATTATCTACAGTGTAATAACTTTCATCTGTCTGCTGAAAACGTTATTACAGTGATAATAACTTTCATCTAGTCTGAAACTATTATCTACAATGTTGTAATAACTTTCATCTAGTCTGAAACTATATATCTACAGTGTATAATAACTTTCATCTAGTCTGAAAACTTTATCTACAATGTATAATAACTTCATCTAGTCTGAAAACTTATCTACAGTGTATTAATACTTTCATCTAGGTCTGAAAACTATTATCTACAGTGTATACTAACTTCATCTAGTCTGAAACTATATCTACAGTGTATAATAACTTTCATCTAGTCTGAAACTATTATCTACAGTGTTAAAACTTTCATCTAGTCTGAAACTATATCTACAGGTATTATAATAACTTTCATCTAGTCTGAAACTATTATCTACAGTGTATAATAACTTCATCTAGTCTGAAACTGTTATCTACAATGTTATAATAACTTTAATCTAGTTGAAACTATTATCTACAGTGTATAATAACTTTCATCTAGCTGATGAAAACTATTATCTACAGTGTATAAATAACTTTATCTAGTCTGAAAACTGTTATCTACAGTGTATAATAACTTTCATCTAGCCTGAAACTATTATCTACAATGTATAATAACTTTCATCTAGTCTGAAACTATTATCTACAATGTGTAATAACTTTCATCTAGTCTGAAACTATTATCTACATGTGTAATAAACTTTCATTAGTCTGAAATATTATCTACATGTATAATAAACTTTCATCTAGTTGAAACTGTTATCTACAGTGTATAATAACTTTCATCTAGTCTGAAACATTATCTACATGTATAATAACTTTCATCTAGTCTGAAACTATTATCTACAGTGTATAATAACTTTCATCAGTCTGAAACTATATCTACAATGTATAATAACTTTCATCTAGTCTGAAAACTTATCTACATGTGATAATAACTTTCATCTAGTCTGAAACTATTATCTACAGTGTATAATAAATTTCATCTAGCCTCAATATTATCTACATGTATAATAACTTTCATCTAGTCTGAAACTATTATCTACAATGTATAATAACTTTCATCTAGCCTGAAACTATTATCTACATGTATAATAACTTTTATCTAGTCTGAAACTATTATCTACAATGTATAATAACTTTCATCTAGCCTGAAACTATTATCTACATGTATAATAACTTTCATCTAGTCTGAAACTATTATCTACAATGTGTAATAACTTTCATCTAGTCTGAAACTATTATCTACAGTGTATAATAACTTTCATCTAGTCTGAAACTATTATCTACATGTGTAATAACTTTCATCTAGTCTGAAACTATTATCTACAGTGTGTAATAACTCATCTAGTTTGAATATATCTACATGTAAATAACTTTCATCTAGTCTCTGAAACTATTATCTACAGTGATAATAAACTTTCATCTAGTCTGAAACTATTATCTACAGTGTATAATAACTTTCATCTAGTCTGAAACTATTATCTACATGTATAATAACTTTCATCTAGTCTGAAAACTATTATCTACAAGTGTATAATAACTTTCATCTAGTCTGAAACTATTATTACATAGTATAATAACTTTCATTTAGTCTGAAACTATATCTACAATGTATAATAACTTTCATCTAGTCTGAAACTATTATCTACAGTGTATAATAAATTTCATCTAGTCTGAAACTATTATCTACAATGTGTAATAACTTTCATCTAGTCTGAACATTATCTACAGTGTATAATAACTTTCATAGTCTGAAACTATTATCTACATGTATAATAACTTTCATCTAGTCTGAAACTATTATCTACATGTATAAAACTTTCATCTAGTCTGAAACTATTATCTACAGTGTATAATAACTTTCATCTAGCTGAAACTATTATCTACATGTATAATAACTTTCATCTAGTCTGAAAATTTATACAGTAAATAACTTCATCTAGTCTGAAACTATTATCTACAATGTATAATACTTTCATCTAGTCTGAAACATTATTACATGTGTAATAACTTATCTAGTCTGAAACTATATCTACAGGTGTAATAACTTTCATCTAGTCTGAAACATTATCTCACATGTGAATAACTTTCATCTAGTCTGAAAACTATATCTACAGTGTTAATAACTTTCATCTAGTCTGAAACTATTATCTACATGTAAAAACTTTCATCTAGTCTGAAACTTATTATACATGTGTAATAACTTTCATCTAGTCTGAAACTATTATCTACAGGTGTAATAACTTTCATCTAGTCTGAAACTATTATCTACATGTGTAATAACTTTCATTAGTCGAAACTATTATCTACAGTGTGTAATAACTTTCAATAGTCTGAAATATTATCACATGTGTAAACTTTATCTAGTCTGAAAAACTATATCTACAATGTTAATAACTTCATCTAGTCTGAAACTATTATCTACAGGTGTAATAACTTTCATCTAGTCTGAAACTATTATTACATGTGTTAATAACTTTCATCTAGTCTGAAACTATTATCTACAGTGGAATAACTTCATCTAGTCTGAAAACTATATCTACATGTGTAATAACTTTCATCTAGTCTGAAACTATTATCTACAGTTGTGTAATAACTTCATCTAGTCTGAAACTATTATCTACAGTGTATAATAACTTTCATCTAGTCTGAAATATTATTACAATTGTAATGAACTTTCATCTAGTCTGAAACTTTATCTACAGTGGTTATAACTTTATCTAGTCTGAATATTATCTACAGTGTGTAATAAACTTTCATCTAGTCTGAAAACTATTTACTACAGGTATAAAACTTTCATCTAGTCTGAAACTATTATCTACAGTGTGATAATACTTTCATCTAGTCTGAAACTATTATCTACAATGGTAATAACTTTCATTTAGTCTGAAACTATTATCTACCAATGTTGTAATAACTTTCTATCTAGTCTGAAATATTATCTACAATGTGTAATAACTTTCATCTAGTCTGAAACTATTATCTACAATGTGTAATAAACTTTCATCTAGTCTGAAACTATTATCTACAGTGTGTATTAACTTCATTTAGTCTGAAACTATTATCTACAGGTGTAATAACTTTATCTAGTCTGAAACTATTATCTACAGTGTGTGTAATAACTTCATCTGTCTGAAACTATTATCTACAGTGTATAATAACTTTCATCTAGTCTGAAACTATTATCTACAGTTGTAATAACTTTCATCTAGTCTGAAACTATTATCACAATGTGTAATAACTTTCATCTAGTCTGAAACTATTATCTACAAGTGTAATAACTTTCATCTAGTCTGAAACTTTATCTACAATGTGTTAATAACTTTCATCTAGTCTGAAACTTTATCTACAGTGTGTAATAACTTTCATCTAGTCTGAAAACTATTATCTACAGTGTATAATAACTTTCATCTAGTCTGAAACTATTATCTACAGTGTGTAATAACTTTCACTAGTCGAAACTATTATCTACAATGTGTAATAACTTTCATCTAGTCTGAAACTATTATCTACAATGTGTAATAATTTCATCTAGTCTGAAAATATTATCTACAAGTGTAATAACTTTCATCTAGTCTGAAAAATTATATCTACAATGTGTAATAACTTTCATCTAGTCTGAAACTATTATCTACAGTGTGTAATAACTTTCATCTAGTCTGAAACTATTATCTACAGTGTGTAATAACTTTCATCTAGTCTGAAACTATTATTACAGGGTAATAACTTTCATCTAGTCGAAACATTATCTACAGTGTATAATAACTTTCATCTAGTCTGAAACTATTATCTACAATGTGTAATAACTTTCATCTAGTCTGAAACTATTATCTACAATGTGTAATAACTTTCATCTAGTCTGAAACTATTATCTACAATGTGTAATAACTTTCATCTAGTCTGAAACTGTTATCTACAATGTGTAATAACTTTCATCTAGTCTGAAACTGTTATCTACAGTGTGTTAATAACTTTCATCTAGTCTGAAACTATTATCTACATGTATAATAACTTTCATCTAGTCTGAAACTATTATCTACAATGTGTAATAACTTTCATCTAGTCTGAAACTATTATCTACAGTGTAATAACTTTCATCTAGTCTGAAACTATTATCTACATGTGAATAACTTCATCTAGTCTGAAACTTTATCTACAATGTGTAATAACTTTCATTAGTCTGAAACTGTTATCTCGATGTATAATAACTTTCATCTAGTCTGAAACTATTATCTACAGTGTATAATAACTTTCATCTAGTCTGAAACTATTATCTACAATGTATAATAACTTTCATCTAGTCTGAAACTATTATCTACAGTGTATAATAACTTTCATCTAGTCTGAAACTATTATCTACAGTGTATAATAACTTTCATCTAGTCTGAAACTATTATCTACAGTGATAATAACTTTCATCTAGTCTGAAACTATTATCTACATGTTAATAACTTTCATCTAGTCTGAAACTATTATCTACAGGTGTAATAACTTTCATCTAGTCTGAAATATTATCTAATGTGTATACTTCATCTAGTCTGTGAAACTATTATCTACATGTGTTAATAACTTTCATCTAGTCTGAAACTATTATCTTACAATGTGTAAAACTTTCATCTAGTCTGGAAACTATTATCTACAGTGTGTAATAACTTTCATCTAGTCTGAAACTATTATCTACAGTGTGTAATAACTTTCATCTAGTCTGAAACTGTTATCTACAGTGTATAATAACTTTCATCTAGTCTGAAACTATTATCTACAGTGTATAATAACTTTCATCTAGTCTGAAACTATTATCTACAGTGTATAATAACTTTCATCTAGTCTGAAACTATTATCTACAGTGTATATAACTTTCATCTAGTCCTGAAAAACTATTATCTACAATGTATAATAACTTTCATCTGTCTGAAACTATTATCTACAATGTATAATAACTTTCATCTAGTCTGAAACTAATTTATCTACAATGTTAAATAACTTCATTCTCGTGAAACTATTATCTACAATGTATAATAACTTCATCTGTCTGAAACTATTATCTACAGTGTAATAACTTTCATCTAGTCTGAAACTATTATCTACAATGTATAATAACTTCATCTAGTCTGAAAACTATTATCTACGTGTAAATAACTTTCATCTAGTCTGAAAACTATTATCTACAGTGTATAAATTACTTTCATCTAGTCTGAAACTATTATCTACAGGTATAATAACTTTATCTAGTCTGAAACTATTATCTACAGTATAATAACTTTCATCTAGTCTGAAACATTATCTAAAGTGTATAATAACTTTCATCTAGTCTGAAACTATTATCTACAGTGTATAATAACTTTCATCTAGTCTGAAACTATTATCTACATATTTAATAACTTTCATCTAGTCTGAAACTATTATCTACATTGTATAATAACTTTCATCTAGCCTGAAACTATTATCTACAATGTATAATAACTTTCATCTAGTCTGAAACTATTATTCTACAGTATATAAAACTTTCATCTAGCTGAAACTATTATCTACAAGTGTATAATAACTTTCATCTAGTCTGAAACTATTATCTACAATGTAATAACTTTCATCTAGTCTGAAACTATTATCTACAAGTGTAATAACTTTCATCTAGCCTGAAACATTATCTCAGGTAATAACTTTATCTAGTCTGAAACTATTATCTACAATGTATAATAACTTTCATCTAGCCTGAAACTATTATCTACAATGTATATAATAACTTTCTCTAGTGAACTATTATCTACATTATATAATAACTTTCATCTAGCTGAAAACTATTATCTACAATGTATAAACTTCATCTAGCTGAAACATTATCTACAAGTTTAAAACTTTCATCTATCTGAAAACTATATCTACATTACACTTTCATCTAGTCTGAAACTATTATCTACAGTGTATAAAACTTTCATCTAGCTGAAACTATTATCTAATTCATAAAACTTTCATCTAGCCTGAAAACTATTATCTACAGTGTATAATAACTTTCATCTAGCCTGAAACTATTATCTACGTGTATATAAACTTTCATACTTTACTTAAAACTATATCTACAGTGTATAATAACTTTCATCTAGCCTAAAACTATTATCTACAGTGTATAATAACTTTCATCTAGCCTGAAACTATTATCTACAATGTATAATAACTTTCATCTAGCCTGAAACTATTATCTACAGTGTATAATAACTTTCATCTAGCCTGAAACTATTATCTACAGTGTATAATAACTTTCATCTAGCCTGAAACTATTATCTACAGTGTATAATAACTTTATCTAGCCTGAAATATTATCTACAATGTATAATAACTTTCATCTAGCCTGAAATATTACTACAGTGTATAATAATTCATTAGCCTGAAAACTATTATCTACAGTTATAATAACTTTCATATTACCTGAAACTATTATCTACAGTGATAATAACTTTCATCTAGCTGAAAACATATCTACAGTGTATAATAACTTTCATCAGCCTGAAAACTATTATCTACAGTGTATAATAACTTTCATCTACCTGAAACTATTATCTACAGTGATAATAACTTTCATCTAGCCTGAAACTATTATCTACAGTGTATAATAACTTTATCTAGCCTGTGAAACTATTATCTACAGTGTATAATAACTTTCATCTAGCCTGAAACTATATCTACAATGTATAATAACTTTCATCTAGCTTAAACAATTTCTACAGTGTATAATAACTTTCATTAGTCTGAAACTTTATCTCAGTGTATATAAATTTCATCTAGTCTGAAACTTGTTATCTACAAATATAACTTTCATCTAGTCTGAAAAAATATTATCTACAGTGTATAATAACTTTCATCTAGTCTGAAAACTATTATCTACATATATAATACTTTCATTAGCTGAAACTTTATCTACATGTATAAAACTTTATCTAGTCTGAAACTTATCTACAGTGTATAATAACTTCATCTAGTCTGAAACTAGATCTACAATGTATAACTTTCATCTAGTCTGAAACGATTATCTACAAAGAAATAACTTCATCTAGTCTAAAAACTATTCTGGAACATGATAATAACTTTCATCTAGTTGGAAACTATTATCTACAAATGTTAATAACTTTCATCTAGTCGAAACTATTATCTACATGTATAATAACTTTCATCTACCTGATCTGAAACTTATCTACAGTATAATAACTTTCATCTAGCCTAAAACTATTATCTACAGTGTATAATAACTTTCATCTAGCCTGAAACTATTATCTACAGTGTATAATAACTTTCATCTAGCCATGAAAACTATATCTACAATGTGATAATAACTTTCATCTAGCCTGAAATATATCTACAGTGTATAATAACTTTCATCTAGCTGAAACTATTATCTACAGTGTATAATAAACTTTCATCTAGCCTAAAACTATTATTCTACAGTGTTATAATAACTTTCATCTAGCCGACTATTATCTACAATAAATAACTTTCATCTAGCCTGAAACTATTATCTACAGTGTATATATAATACTTTCATCAGCCTAAAACTATTATCTAAAGTGTATAATAACTTTCATCTAGCCTGAAACTATTATCTACAGTTATAATAACTTTCATCTAGCCTGAAAACTTATCTACAAGTATAATAACTTTCATCTAGCCTGAAACTATATCTACAGTGTATAATAACTTTCATTAGCCTGAAAACATTATCTACAGTGTATAATAACTTCATCTAGCCTGAAACTATTATCTACAGTGTATAATAACTTTCATCTAGCCTGAAACATTATCTACAATGTATAATAACTTTCATCTAGCTGAAACTATTATCTACAGTGTATAATAACTGTCATCTAGCCTGAAACTATATCTACAGTGTATAATAACTTTCATCTACCTGAAACTATTATCTACAATGTATAATAACTTTCATCTAGCCTGAAACTATTATCTACAGTGTATAATAACTTTCATCTAGCCTGAAACTATTATCTACAGTGTATAATAACTTTCATCTAGCCTGAAACTATTATCTACAATGTATAATAACTTTCATCTAGCCTGAAACTATTATCTACAGTGTATAATACTTTCATTAGCCTGAAACTATTATCTACAGTGTATAATAATTTCATCTAGCCTGAAACTATTATCTACAATGTATAATAATTCATCTAGCTTAAAACTATTATTACAGTGTATAAAACTTTCATATAGTCTGAAACTGTTATCTGCAGTGTATAATAAATTTACTAGTCTGAAACTGTTATTACAAATATAACTGTCATCTAGTCTGAAAACTATATCTACAGTGTATAATAACTTTCAATCTAGTCTGAAACTATTATCTACAGTATATAAAACTTCATCTAGTCTGAAACTAGTTATTACATGTATAATAACTTTCATCTAGTTCTGAAACGTTTATCTACAGTGTATAATAACTTTCATCTAGTCCTGAAATATATCTACAATGTAACTTCATCTAGTCTGAAACTATTATCTACAATATATAATAACTTTCATCTCGTCTGAAACTATTTTCTACATGTATAATAACTTTCATCTAGTCTGAAACATATTACTACAATGTTAATAAACTTTAATCTAGTCGAACTATTATCTACATGTATAATAACTCTTCATCTGTCTGAAACTATTATCTACAATGTATAATAACTTTCATCTAGTCTGAAAACTATTATCTACAATATATAAAACTTTCAATCTAGTCTGAAAAACTTATATTCTACAATGTATAATAACTTTCATCTAGTCTGAAACTATTATCTACGATGTATAATAACTTTCATCTAGTCTGAAACTATTATGTACAATGTAGCATTATTTAGTCTATAACAATGATCTACACACTAACGATTATCCACAGTGTAAATGTATCTAGTAGTAACTATGAGCTACACAGTAACTATTATCCACAGTAAAAAATTATATCTAGTCTGAAACTATGATCTACACAGTAACTATATTCACATGTTAGATTGTATCTATTCTGTTAACTATGATTTACACAGTAACTATTATTACAGTTGTAATGTATCTATTCTGTAACTATGATCTACACAGTAACTATTATCCACAGTGTAGATTGTATCTATTCTGTAACTATGATCTACACAATAAACTATTATCCACAGTGTAAATTGTATCTACATGTAACATGATCTACAAAGTAACTATTATCCACAGTGTAAATTGTATCTATTTGAACTATGATCTACACAGTAACTGTTATCACAGTTGTAAATTGTATCTATTCTGAACTATGATCACACAGTAGTAACTGTATCCACAGTGTAAATTGTATCTATTCTGTAACTATGATCTACACAGTAACTGTTATCCACAGTGTAAATTGTATCTATTCTGAACTATGATCTTACACAGTAACTGTTATCCACAGTGTAAATTGTATCTATTCTGTGAACTATGATCTACACAGTAACTGTATCCACAGTGTAACCGTCTTGTCTCTATTATATACACTAAATTAACTACTTTGCTTTATTATCTACACTTTATTTCTATTTACTTGTATTATCTAATCTCTATTGTTACAGTGTAAATATCTAAGCTGTTAACTAGTATCTACACTGTAACATATATATTGTAACTATATCTACAATGTTACTATCATCTAGTCTCTATTATCTACATTGTGAATATATTTACAATGTATATTATGTAGTCTCTATTATGGACACTATAAATATTATCTACAGTGTAACAATATCTAGTGTTACGACCACTAGCTATATCTACAATGGAACTATTAACTAGTCTCTATTCGCTACACTGTAATTTATCTACAATGGAACTATTAACTAGTCTCTATTCGCTACACTGTAACTATATCTACAATGTAACTATTAACTAGTCTCTATTCGCTACACTGTAACTATTATCTACAATGGAACTATTAACTAGTCTCTATTCTCTACACTGTAACTATTATCTACAATGGAACTATTAACTAGTCTCTATTCCCTACACTGTAACTATTATCTACAATGTAACTATTACTAGTCTCTATTCGCTACACTGTAACTATTATCTACAATGGAACTATTAACTAGTCTCTATTCGCTACACTGTAACTAT
>CM033475.1:4183180-4200680 GCA_019447015.1 Hymenochirus boettgeri | reverse complement strand
CTCCCTCCCTCTCTCTGCCTGAGTGTGTGTGTAGCTTAGAGAAAAGTTTGGGAGGGTGAAAGGCCACATGTAGCCCCAGTCCTCAATAAGGAGAATCTCCAGGGTCTTGAGAAGGAGAATTGGTTTAAACTGAATGAAAGTTTTTTGGGAAAAGACTAGGTGGTTAACCCTTCAGTCCCCAGAGAGTGGAAACTTCCCAACATGCCCCCCCAATACTGATTATGATGCTACTGAATGAGACTTTCAAGGTTTGGTCTTAACTTGGGTATTAACTTTCCCAATGTGGTTAAATACAGTGTTATAATGGTGCTAACTTTGCCCCAACCAATCAGATGTAAGATTTCAAATGTTAAATAAGATCTGATTGGTTGGGGCAAAATTAGCACCATTTTAAATGATAAGAACTTTTATTGAATCTCCCTGTTTATCGTTAAAAAAAGGTGCTAATTTTGCCCCAACCAATCAGAATGTTATTTAACATTTGAAAGCTAACATCTGATTGGTTGGGGCAAAATTAGCACCATTTTTAACAATAAGAACTTTGATTGAATAACCCTGTAAGTTTCCACAAAATGACCGAGCCGGGCAGGATTGTCGGTAATTCTTCTCTATATTTGTATAGTTATAAGGCCAGCCTGGTAAATGAATTTAACAGGGTGATGTAATAAAAGTTCTGTTAAAAATGGTGCTAATTTTGCACCAACCAATCAGATGTTAGCTTTCAAATGGTAAATAAGATCTGATTGGTTGGGGCAAAATTAGCACCAACTTTTATTACATCTCCCTGTATGGCTAGAAATGATTTGCCATATATATTCCTTTTTCCTTGCGCCTGCCATCTTGCTGACGTTCCTGTGATACCATATATATAGTGACCTTTAAGTGGGAGGCCCTTGAGGTTCGCACTGAACATCTTCTGGCAAGTGGATGACCACAGTGAACAATATTTGTTTGTTACCAGATCATCTGATTAAACAGGGACACACTAAGTAAATGTCATTATCCGGGCAAAGTGATTGTAATAATATTTATTCTATCAATGCTGATCCTGTCAACTTGCCTGAGCTGGGGCCAGGGGCCCAGCCCCGAAACTTGCAGGAAGGCCCAGCCCCTTTAGTTTCTCTAGTGTGTTCCCCCATAGATTCAAAGCAGAATGATCACACCCTCCAATGTTCCCCTTTAATAGTTCCACTGGTACAAACCACACAGTACAGAACCACAGAGGGAGGATAATGAAATGAACCTGATCTTAGCTCTGTGCAATGTCTTTCTCACTAGTGTCCCTAGTCAAATGGGAATGTTGGGGGGTATCTAGTCAATATACTGACTATATGGCAGATTATAACAAAGTGTCATCTACAACCAATCAAGGAACCTTCCTTTTTTATAATTAATAATATTGTGTGCCTGTGTTATAGTGTGAGGGACTAGATTTGTGTTATTTGGGACCAGAGTCAGACGGGACTGTTGGGGTCCACCAGGAAATCTAAGACCAGGGGCCCGCCAGGACAAGTTTAAAGGCCCACCTAACATTTCATATCGCAATTATCACTTATTTCCAAGTCTATCTTACTCCTACTGGCTTTTTCTTTTTCAAAGCATGAATGCGATGGTGAATGCGATGGTGAATGCGATGGTGAATGCGATGGTGAATGCGATGGTGAATGCTTGTGCTGCAATCCCTGTCATTTTAGGGGATCGAAGCTCATGCGAATTGCACCAGAAATTGCATGTGTTCCGATTAATGGATCGCACCAGCACACTAGTGTGCACTTTTTAACACACAATCAGATCACGTGTTAAATCACACTGATGTGGCCTAGCCCAAAGAAGTTGGGACCCCCTGTGGTCACCAAGGTTTATCCCCTGTAATTACACCTGTGTCTGGGTTCCCCTGGCCACGTTGTATGTTCTCTTTGTGCCTGCATGGGAAATACTGATTTCGATTGTAAAGGTGGCCATACATCTATAAGATTTTACTTACCCGACCGAGCGCTCACGCGATGTTCCTGCCGGAACCGCTTCTCCCGATTTTACATTCGACCGACATGCGATCGCAAAATGAATGGGATTTTGCGATTGCATGTCGGTCGAATGTAAGATCGCATGCACATGCTCAGAT
This sequence comes from Hymenochirus boettgeri, assembly GCA_019447015.1. Classification (NCBI taxonomy): domain Eukaryota; kingdom Metazoa; phylum Chordata; class Amphibia; order Anura; family Pipidae; genus Hymenochirus; species Hymenochirus boettgeri. The sequence goes on along the minus strand of CM033475.1, from coordinate 4,198,558 downwards.
CCGCTTGCTGACATCCCATATTTGTGTCCATCACGTTACCCAGCTCTCCCTCTGCCTGTCTGATTTGTAATGATGATTTTTGTTATGATTGCTGGTGGGAGACATCTGGTCACGGCGCATTGTTCTGGCAAATCCATTCATACAGCGCTCTGACGTTGCTTTCAGTTTATAAATATAATTTATAATAGTTCTCCTGCTGTTTAATTACATTTCGTTTCTCGGCAGACTCTAATTTTATATCCAGTCAGACTAAGAGATGTTTAAAAGGCGGAAAATAAACAAAAAAAACCTGCAAGGTCATTTGGAATCTTGCAAGTAGCAGCGAATGTTTCAACGCCGTCAAAGCGATAATCAGGATTATGTTGTACGCACGTTTATAATGCAACGATTGTTAAGGGTTTTTTTTACAAAACACTGAAAGAGAAAATACATTAAAACAAAGAGAAAGGAAAGAGAAATCTTAAAGGGACACTTTACGCTAAACAACAACTTTAACACAATTACCGACTAAATCTTCTCCTGTAACTGGCAAAATGTCGTAGGCGAAACCAAAATTCCGCAACAAAATTGATTGTGACCGTGATTAAATTTCACAGTCAAAACTGCGATTTTATTTGGCCATACACGAGCAGATTGGACTTCCGATTGAGTTCATCAAAGGTGTGGTGGAGATGGTAGAAAGGGTGGTCAAGACAACTTAAGCTAGCCATACACATGCTAATGGTTTTCTGATCTGATTTACAATCGGTGGAAACATCGTAAATCTGATCAGAAGAACCTATCATAATTCCCCACCATGTACTGCCGATCTTCCATAGATTTCAGCTTAAAAACGACGGAATATTTTCTGGAATAAGGGGTTGATGGAAAATTTTCCGCCTTCCCAGATCAGAGGGGCCCATCTTCTTATTTGACAGATATAGCCTCATCCCAGAAAACCACTGTAGATGAAGTACAGATAGGGGCCCCATCATTGTTTTGCTGTGGGCCCAATGATTCCTAGTTCTGTCCCCGATCATAGTTTTTTCAATAGATCGAATTCGCTGATTGGAATATTATGACGTCTTGGAAAACTAGTTTGGTCACTTAGATTGTCAAATTTGATCCTTATTTGTGTCCTCACCACAATTATTTTGGAGATTTTGTTGACTGTCCAACCAGTTTTTTAGACCAGTGTGTAAAATTAACCATAGAGTCTAAGGCTGGGTACACACCAGCCAATATTTTGGGGCCAACTGATAGGGATGGCCGGTTCGCGGATCCGAACCCGGATTTATCCCGTTCGCGAACGGCGGATTTTTCCGGATTTTCCGCCTTCCGAACCGCAGATTTCTCGTATTTTCGAGGATATTTTTCATTTTAATGGGTCTGCTCGTGGATTTTCGAATTTTCGAATTTTTTAGAAAATTCGCAGGTCCTCGAGCGGACCGGATTTTGCGAAGTTCGGACATCTCTACCAACCGATCTATAGTGGTGTGTATCGGACAGTTGGCCGGGAAATATTGAATGGTGTGGGTAGGGGAAGCCGCAACTGCAACCAAGCTCAGTAGGCTTTCAGGCCTTCCATAGACCTTCGGTAGTAGAGATAGGCTAGAACTTGAACTTGAACCCAAGTTCGAGTCGAACTTAAAAAGTACGAACTGACTGATTTCTCAGACTTTCTGGACTCGCGGCTGTATTTTCAATAATTAGCAAATCTACGGGCTGTTCGCTAACACGAGAATGTATTGTTCGCTAATCCTCAAATGTATCATTCGTTTTCGCTAACCCTCGAATGTATCATCATTTTTGCTAACCTTAGAATGTATCGTTTGCTAACCCTCGAATGTAGCCTTCGATTTTCGGTAACCCTCGAATGTATCGTTCACTAACCCTCAAATGTATCCTTGAAAGTATCGGTTGATTTCGGCAACCCTCGAATTTATGGCTCTATTTTCGCTAACACTGGAAAGTATCGTTTGGTAACCCTCGAATTGGCCATAACCCTCAAATTGCCTGCCAACAATTGGCTGCTCGTGTTTTAACAAGTTTTGGTGACAGTGACATGTTCCCCAGACCATTTCCCAGGTGCCACATGTACAGTAAGTTACCATTGGTAGTTTAGTTTAGTTGGCTAGTTCCTGTATGATAAATAACTGTCAGTTTGCGTATTTCTGCCAATAAACTTAAGTTTGGTATTGAGAATATCTTCCCGGATGCCATAGTATGTGTAATGGTTTTTTATATATAACTCTCTTCTGAATAATATAGAACAAGTCCCAAGGTCAGACTTTGTGGAGTTGAATGATTTTCTCTATAGAATGACCTTGCAGTTCTAGAGCCCATCGAGTACAGAGCTTTGTCTGTGGATCACACAGGGAGCTGTTACCTCTCTCCTATTGTCACCCTCTCAATGATAAATGGCTAAGAGCCTGGTGAAACATGATCAATTAAAGACAGAGGTAGGAATGAAATGATATGGTACACAGAGGATCTGATAACTGTATTTCCTAGTTAGAATGGCCATCCTATTATTTATTCACCTTATCCCCTACAGCCATTCAGTGTGTCAGCTCCTATATAGTTAATGTAAACTAATAAAATGATTACATTATGGATTTATTTATGATACAGTTACCGTTTTTCCTTAACCACTGTGCCATGGTTGGAAAATTAAATGATACATCAAACGTTTAGGGCTGAAGAGCTAACAATCTTATAATACTTGGTTATAAAGGAGGCCAATCAAAGACTATAGAATAATATGGGGCTTATGTTCATTTAAAGACAATGGAAATTTAGGTGCTTTGGGTGTGTTAGTAGCGAGCAGATGTGTATATGATGTGTATATGATGTGTATATGGTGTGTATATGGTGTGTATATGATGTGTATATGCTGTGTATATGCTGTGTATATGATGTGTATATGATGTGTATATGATGTGTATATGGTGTGTATATGATGTGTATATGATGTGTATATGGTGTGTATATGATGTGTATATGATGTGTATATGATGTGTATATGATGTGTATATGATGTGTATATGCTGTGTTATGAATGTTGTAATATGATTGTATATATGGTCTTGCTGGTCGTATATGATTTGTATATAATGTGTATATGCTGCGTATATGTCTGCGTATATGATGTGTATATGATGCGTATATGCGGGTTATATGGTGCGTATATGATGCGTATATGATGCGTATATGATGCATATATGGTGCGTATATGCTGTATATGATTGTTATATATGATGTGTATATGATGTATATGATATGTTATATGCTGTATATGATGTTATATGATTTGTATATAATGTGTATATGCTGCGTATATGCTGCGTATATGATTTGTAATGATGCGTATATGCTGCGTATATGGGGTGCGTATATGATGCGTATATGATGCATATATGGTGCGTATATGCTGTGTATATGATGTGTATATATGATGTGTATATGATGTGTATATGCTGTGTATATGATGTGTATATGATATTGTTATATAATGTGTATATGCTGCGTATATGCTGCGTATATTATGTGTATATGATGCGTATATGCTGCGTATATGGTGCGTATATGATGCGTATATGATGTGTATGATGCTGTGTATATGATGTGTATATGATTTGTATATATGTGTATATGCTGCGTATATGATGTGTATATGATGCGTATATGCTGCGTATATGGTGTGTATATGATGTGTATATGATGTGTATATGATGTGTATATGATTTGTATATAATGTGTATATGCTGCGTATATGGTGCGTATATGATGTGTATATGATGTGTATATGATGTGTATATGCTGTGTATATGATGTGTATATGATTTGTATATAATGTGTTATGATTTGTATATATGTGTTATGATTTGTATATAATGTGTATATGCTGCGTATATGCTGCGTATATGATGGTATATGATGTTTATATGATGTGTAATGATGTGTATATGATTTGTATATAATGTGTATATGCTGCGTATATGCTGCGTATATGATGCGTATATGATGCATATATGGTGCGTATCTGCTGTGTTATGATGTGTATATATGATGTGTATATCTGATTGTCATATGATTTGTATATGATGTGTATATGATGTTGTATATATGATGTGTATATGATGTGTATATGATGTGTATATGATGTGTATATGATCTGCATAGGGAAAATGCTCAGGACTGTGTGTATCCTGATCTTGCAGATTCTGCCTGTCACCTTTCAAACATCTGGCATGTGTGTATCCAGCTTTACCACATGAGATACAATAAAGGGCATTATCATTCTGGACCTACAAAACAGTAGCCCCAACTCGTATCATCATAAAGCCTCACTACACAACAAAGCCTACTTACATCAAACCGACATCCACAGAGCCTGTCAAACTTCCAATCACAGCCGCCATAACCAAGAGCCAATTGGATTACGTGGATGAATGGAAGAAAGAAATAAAAAAGTCCCAGAAACTAACTATATACCAAGCACTGGACAGAGACTACAAACTGCCCCTACCTGGAGAATATCACAAACCCTAAAGAGAGACAGAGACAGTAAAGTGCCCAAGGCCTAGAAATCGAATCTGGCCGACACAGACAGACATATAAACCAAGAGAGAACAGACTGTGCCAGCACTGTGACCAGGGAACCTTAGAAGATGAGACCCACTTCCTTCTACACTGCCCCAAATACAAAACAATACGGGACCCCCATTTCAATACGGGACCCCCATTTCAATAGGGGACCCCCATTTTAATACGGGATACCCATTTCAATACAGGACCCCCATTTCAATACGGGATACCCATTTCAATAGGGGACCCCCATTTTAATACGGGATACCCATTTCAATACAGGACCCCCATTTCAATACGGGACCCCCATTTCAAGATGCTGTCGGACTTTATCCCAGACTTCAATTGCTTAGATGGAGAGAGAAAACTCTATATCCTGCTGGGAGAGGAGGAACCACACTAAATATTGGGGTACACTATGTAACAGCTTGTCACAGACTGAGATAGATAGATATATACACAGTAAATATTGGGGTACACTATGTAACAGCTTGTCACAGACTGAGATAGATATATATATATACACAGTAAATATTGGGGTACACTATGTAACAGCTTGTCACAGACTGAGATAGTATAGATAGATATATACACAGTAAATATTGGGGTACACTATGTAACGGCATGCCACAGACTGAGATAGATATATACACAGTAAATATCGGGGTACACTATGTAACGGCATGTCACAGACTGAGATCGATAGATATACACACAGTAAATATTGAGGTACACTATTTAACGGCATGTCACAGACTGAGATAGATAGATATATACACAGTAATATTGGGGTACACTATTAACGGCATGTCACAAGACTGCGATAGATAGTGTACCCCAATATTTACTGTGTATATATCTATCTATCTCAGTCTGTGACATGCCATTCATAGTGTACCCCAATATTTACTGTGTATATATCTATGTAACGGCATGTCACAAACTGAGATAGATATGATAGATATATATATACACATAAAATTGTGGTACACTATGTAACGGCATGTCCAGACTGAGAGAGATAGATATATACACAGTAAATATTGGGGTACACTATGTAACGGCATGTCACAGACTGAGATAGATAGATAGATATACACAGTAAATATTGGAGTACACTATGTAACGGCATGTCACAGACTGAGATAGATAGATATACACACAGTAAATATTGGGGTACACTATGTAATGGCATGTCACAGACTGCGATAGATAGATATATACACAGTAAATATTGGGGTACACTATGTAACGGCATGTCACAGACTGAGATAGATAGATAGATATATACACAGTAAATATTGGGGGACACTATGTAACGGCATGTCACAGACTGAGATAGATAGATGATATATACACAGTAAATATTGGGGGACACTATGTAACGGCATGTCAGAGACTGAGATAGATAGATATATACACAGTAAATATTGGGGGACACTATGTAACGGCATGTCACAGACTGAGATAGAAAGATATATACACAGTAAATATTGGGGGACACTATGTAACGGCATGTCACAGAGACTGAGATAGATAGATATATACACAGTAAATATTGGGGTACACTATGTAATGGCATGTCACAGACTGAGATAGATATATACACAGTAATATTGGGGGACACTATCTAACGGCATGTCACCGACTGAGTGGGCATAAATGAACTTAATGTCATGGAATTTATCCCTTTATTCTTCCCCAATCGTTTTATCCCAGGACTGAACCCCAATATACCCTTATAATACTGTCCATATATTACTTATCCATTGATACCCATTACCCCCTACTGTGAACCCCTCTATACTAACGTGTTTTATTATTTTTGTTTGCTTTGGCAATGTCCACATGTAAATTGATCCTGCCAATAAAGCTCTTTGATTTGATGATTTAGCCAGTAGTGTGTGGGTATCGACAATCGGGCGCAGAGAGAGATAGATAGATAGATAGAGAGAAAGATAGATAGATAGATAGATAGAGAGAGATTGAGGATGGAACATGGTGAGATAAGGAGAGAGATAAGGGGAAGGAACATGGTTGAGATAAGGAGAGAGATAGAGGGAAGGAACATGGTGAGATAAGGAGAGAGATAGTGAGGAACATGTAGAGATAAGGAGAGAGATAGAGGAATGACAATGGTGAGATAAGGAGAGAGATAGAGGAAGGAACATGGTGAGATAAGGAGAGAGATAAGGAATAACATGGTGAGATAGGAGAAAGATTAAGGAGGAACATGGTGAGATAAGGAGAGAGATAGAGAGGAACATGGTAATATAAGGAGAGATAAAGGAAGAAACATGTGAGATAAGGAGAGAGATAGAGGAAGGAACATGGTGAGATAAGAGAGAGATAGAGGAAGGAACCTGTGAATTAGGAGAGATGTAGAGGGAGAAACATGGTGAGATTAGGATAGAGATAGATGGAGGAACATGGTGTGGTAAGGAGAGAGATAGAGAGAGGAACATGGTGAGATTAAGAGAGATAGATAGAGGAACATGGTGTGATAAGGAGAGAGATAGAGGAAGGAACATGGTGAGATAAGGAGAGAGATAGAGGGAGGAACATGGTGAGATAAGGAGAGATAATGAGAGGAGAACATGTGTATAGAAGGAGAGAGATAGAATGATGGAAGAATGATAGGAGAACATGTGAGATAAGGAGAGAGATAGAGGGAGGAACATGGGAGATAAGGAGAGAGATAGAGGAAGGAACATGGTGAGATAAGGAGAGAGATAGAGGAAGGAACATGGTGAGATAAGGAGAAGAGTGAGGGAGGAACATGGGAGATAAGGAAGAGATAGAGGGTAGGAACATGGTGAGATAAGGAGAGAGATAGAGGGAGAAACATGGTGAGATAAGGAGAAAGATAGAGGGAGGAACATGGTGATAAGATAAGAGATAGATGGGGACATGGTGAGATAAGAGAGAGATAGAGGGAGAAACATGGTGAGAAAGAGAGAGTAGAGGAGGGAATGGTGATATAAGGAAGAGATAGAGGGAGGAACATGGTAGAATAGGAGAGATAGAGGGAGGAACATGGTGAGATAAGGAGATAGACAGAGGGAGGAACTGGTGAGATTAGGAGAGAGATAGAAGATGGAATATGGTGAGATAAGGAGAGAGATAGAGGAAGGAACATCGTGAGATAAGGAGAGAGATAGAGGGAGGAACATGGTGAGATAAGGAGAGAGATAGAGGAGGAACTGGTGAGATAAGAAGAGATAAGGAAGGAACATGGTGATATAAGAGAGAGAATAGAGGAGGAAATGGTGAGATAAGGAGAGAGATGAGGGAGAAACATGGTGTGATAAGGAGAGAGATAGAGGAGAAACATGGTGAATAAGGAGAAGTAGGGGAGGAACATGGTGAGATAAGGAGATAAGGTAGAGGGAGGAACATGGTGAGATATGAGAGAGCTAGAGGGAAGGAACATGGTGAGATAAGGAGAAGAGATAGAGGGAGGAACATGGGAGATAAGGAGAGAGATAGAGGGAGGAACATGGTGAGATAAGAGAGAGATAGAGGAGACATGGTGAGATAGGAGAGATAGAGATGGAACATGGTGAGATAAGAGAGAGATAGAGGGAGGAACATGGTGAGGATGGAAGAGAGATAGTAGGGAGGAACATGGTGAGATTAAGGAGAGAGAAGAGTTAGGAACATGGGAGATAAGGAAGAGATAGAGGGAGGAACATGGTGAGTAAGGAAGAGATAGTGGAGGACATGGTGAGATCAGAGAGATAGAGGAGGACAGTGGGTATGGGATAGAGAATAAAATAGAGGGGATGTAGAAAATTGGGGGGGTGGGGAGAGAAAAAATGTAGTGGGATAAGTTATAGCTGATAGTGTGGAAAAAAGGTGTGTAGACTAGATTGAAATTTATAAGAATAAGAGTGGTGGAGATAATGAGGGAACAGTGGAATAGGGAGAACGATGGTACTAGTGAGAGAGAATATGACGGAGTGAATGGGGGTAGAGATAAGGAGAGAGATAGATGGAGATATATGTAGAAAATAAGGAGATATAGATGGAGAACATGTGGTAATAATGGGAGAGAGGAGGGAATGAGAGATAGAGAGAACATGGTGAGATAAGGAGAGAGATAAGATTGTAAGGAAATATTAGTAAGAGAGATAGCTAGAGGATGAACATGGTGAGATAAGAAAGTAAGGTGAACTTTTGATCTGATAGGATCATATATAGAGGAAGAAACATGGTTTAGATAGGAGAAGGAGATAGAGAAGGAACATGTGAGATAAGGAGAGATAGGAATTAAGGAGAACAAGACACATGTGTGGATAAGGAGAAGATGAGAAGGAACATGTGAGATAAGGAGAGAGAATATAGTATGGAACATGGTAGGAAGGAGAGAGAAGAGGGAGGAACATGTGTAGATAAGGAGATATAGAGGGAGAGAACATGGTAGATAAGGAGAGAGATAGAGGAAGGAACATGGTGAGATAAGGAGAGAGATAGAGGGAGGAACATGGTGAGATAATGAGAGAGATGAGGTGAACATGGTGAGATAAGGAGAGAGATAGAGGAGAGAGACGATGGTAGATAAGGAGAGAGATAGAGGAGGAACATTGATAGAAAGGAGAGAGATGAGGAACATGGTGAGATAAGGAGAGAGATAGAGGAATGAACATGGTGAGATAAGGAGAGAGATAGAGGGAGAACATGGTGAGATAAGGAGAGAGATAGAGGGAGGAACATGGTGAGATAAGGAGAGAGATAGAGGGAGGAACATGGTGAATAAGATAGGATGAGGGAGGAACATGGGAGAATATGGAGAGAGATAGAGGAGATGAACATGGTGAGATAAGGAGAGAGATAGAGGAGAACATGGTGAGATAAGGAAGATAGAAGGAGGAACATGGGAGATAAGGAGAGAGATAGAGGGAGGAACATGGTGAGATAAGGAAAGAGATAGAGGGAGGAACATGGTGAGATAAGGAGAGAGATAGAGGATGGAACATGGTGAGATAAGGAAGAGATAGAGGTGAACATGGTGAGATAAGAGAGAAGTAGGGAGGAACATGGTGATATAAGGAGAGAGATAGAGGGAGGAACATGGTGAGATAAGGAGAGAGATAGAGGGATGAACATGGTGAGATAGGAGAGAGAATAGAGGAGGAACATGTGAGATAAGGAGAGAGATAGAGGGAGGAACATGGTGAGATAAGGAGAGAGATAGAGGGGAACATGGTGAGATAAGGAGAGAGATAGAGGGAGGAACATGTAGATAAGGAAGAGAATAGAGGGGACATGGAGATAAGAGAGAGATAAGGAGGAACATGGTGAGATAGGAGAGAGATAGAGGGAGGAACATGGTGATAAGGAGAGAGATAGAGGGAGGAACATGGTGAGATAGGAGAAGGATAGAGGATGGAACAGTGATAAGGAGAGAGATAGAGGAGGAACATGGTGAGATAAGAGATAGATAAGGAAGGAACTGGTGAGATAAGGAGAGAGATAGGGGAGAACATGGTGAAAGGAGAGAGATAGAGGATGGAACTGGTGAGATAAGGAGAGAGATAGAGGATGGAACATGGTGAGATAAGGAGAGAGATAGATGGAGGAACATGATGAGATAAGGAGAGAGATAGAGGTGGAACATGGTGAGATAAGGAGAGAGATAGATAGGAAATAACATGGTGAGATAAGGAGAGAGATGAGGGAGGAAAATAGTGAATAAGGAGAGAGATAGAGGAGGAACATGGTGAGATAAGGAGAGAGATAGAGGATGGAACATGGTGAGATAAGGAGAGAGATAGAGGGAGGAACATGGTGAGATAAGAAGAGAGATAGAAGGAGGAACATGGGAGATAAGGAGAGAGATAGAGGGAGGAACATGGTGAGATAAGGAGAGAGATAGAGGGAGGAACATGGGATATGGAGAGAGATAGAGAGAGAACATGGTGAGATAAGGAGAGAGATAGAGGGAGAAACTGGTGAGATAGGATAGAGATAGATGGAGGAACATGGTGAGATAAGGAGAGAGATAGAGAGAGGAACATGGTGAGATAAGGAGAGAGATAGAGGGAGGAACATGGTGAGATAAGAAGAGAGATAGAAGGAGGAACATGGGAGATAAGGAGAGAGAAAGAGAGAGGAACATGGTGAGATAAGAGAGAGATAGAGGAGGAACTGGTTGAGATAAGGAGAAAGATATAAGGATGAACATGGTGAGATAAGGAGAGGATAGAGGAGGAACATGGTGAGATAAGGAGAGAGATAGAGATGTAACATGGTTAGATAAGAGAGAGATATAGCGGGAGGAAACATGTTGAGATAAGGAATAGATGAGGGAGGACATGTGAGATAAGGAAGAGAAGAGGGTGGGAACTGGTGAGGATAAGTGAGACGATCGAGGGAGGAACATTGTGAGATAGGAGAGATATAGAGGAGGAACATGGTAGAAAGGAGAGAGATATGAGGGAGGACATGGTGAGATAAGGAGAGAGATCGAGGTGAGGAACATGGGAGATAAGAGAGAGATAGAGGGTAAACATGGAGATAGGAGAGAGATAAGGAGAGACATGGTGAGATAAGGAGAGAGATAGAGGGAGGAACATGGGAGATAAGGAGAGAGATAGAGGGAGGAACATGGTGAGATAAGGAGAAAGATTGAGGGAGGAACATGGTGAGATAAGGAGAGAGATAGAGGGAGGAACATGGTGAGATAAGGAGAGAGATAGAGGAAGAATTGATGCTTTCGATGGTGGTGAATAGCTGTTTAAAGGAACATTCTATGCATCGAGAGGAAATTAGATAGCAGCTTTCTGCTGAACAGTCTCATTACCTTGACTTGGTACAATAATGGAATTGGAGGGATGAGATGTTATCGATGGTCCAAGTGACACAGACTTGTTTATTACTATCACATTGTTTTCTTTTCTAAGGGACAATTTTGAAAGTCTGAATAACTGGTACAAAAAAATTGAAGTAAACACACATTTCCCTTGTTCCTGACACAATCCCACGATTGGAACCGTTTATTCCTATTTAGTTTTATTTATTTATTTCCCTGCGAGGCTCCACAAAGGGTAAGTATCCCATTATCAGTATTGTGTGATTAGAGAATTCTATTAACTCACGTAATAGAGCGAATGAAATCTCAGTTGGAAAACGTATTTAATGCACAACAGAAAATACATTGGACCGATACACAACTACACACTTTGTTTGATTGTTTGTTTGTATGAACGAGAAAAAAAAAAGAAGAACAGCTTGATAGCGGTGCCTGCATGTAGATCACAGGCCCTCTTAATGGGGGCCACAGGACTATATTTACACCACAGGATAGAAAGATAGATCCCCTGCAAATCCACTGTATCCTAGGACTAAACCTTTAATATTACCATATTATATCCATAGACTACCTGTCTAATCCTACCCATATCCCTACTGTTATATCCTAGGACTGAACCCCTTTATATTCCATATTATATCCATAGACTACCTGTCCAATCATACCATATCCCCTATCGTTATATCCAGGACTGAACCCCTTTATATTCCTTATTATATCCATAGACTACCTGTCCAATCATACCCATATCCCTCCTGTATATCCTAGGACTGAACCCCTTTATAGTCCCAGATTAATCCATAGACTCCTGTCTAATCCTACCCATATCCCCTACTCGTTATATCCATAGGACTGACCCCTTTATATTCCATATTTATTCCATAGATACCTGTCCAATAAACCCATATCCCCTACTGTTATATTCTAGGACGAGACCCTTTATATTATCCATATTATATAACCATAGACTACCTGCCATCATACCATATCCCTACTGTTATATCCTAGGACTGAACCCCTTATATTCCCATTTATATCCATAGACTACCTGTCCAATCATACCCATATCCCCTACTGTCATATTCCTAGGACTGAACCCCTTTATATCCCCATATTATATCCATAGACTACCTGTCAATCATACCCATATCCTACTTATATCCTAGGACTGAACCCCTTTATATCCATATTATATCCATAGACACCTGTCCAATCATAATCCCATATCCTACTGTTATATCCTAGGACTGAACCCCTTTATATTCCCATATTATATTCCATAGACTACTTGTCCAATCATACCCATATCCCCTACTGTCATATCCTAGGACTGAGCCCCTTTATATTCCCATATTATATCCATAGACTACCTGTCCAATCATACCCATATCCCTACTGTTATATCCTAGGACTGAACCCCTTTATATTCCTATATTGAGACCATAGACTACCTGTCTAATCCTACCCATATCCCTACTGTTATATCCTAGGACTGAACCCCTTTATATTCCCATATTATATCCATAAACTACCTGTCCAATCATACTCATATCCCCTACTGTTATATCCTAGGACTGAACCCCTTTATATTCCTATATTATATCCACAGACTACCTATATCCTAGGGCTGAACCCCTTTATATTCCTATATTATATCCATAGACTACCTGTCCAATCATACCCATATCCCTACTGTTATATCCTAGACGGACCCCTTTATATTCCCATATATATCCATAGACTACCTGTCCAATATACCCTATCCCTACTGTTATATCCGGACTGAACCCCTTATATTCCTCATATTATATCCATACTACCTGTCCAATTCATACCTATCCCTACTGTTATATCCTAGGACTGAAACCCCTTATATTCCCATATTATATCCATAGATACCTGTCCAATCTACCTATCCCTACTGTCATTCTAGGACTGAACCCCTTTATATTCCCATATTATTCCATAGATACCTGTCCAATCATACCCATTCCCTACTGTTATATCCTAGGACTGAACCCCTTTATATTCCATATTATATCCATAGACTACCTGTCCAATCTACCCATATCCCTACTGTTATATCCAGGACTGAACCCCTTTATATTCCCATATTATATCCATAGACTACCTGTCCAATCTACCCATATCCTACTGTTATTCCTAGACTGACCCCTTTATATTCCATATATATCCATAGACTACCTGTCTAATCCTACCCATATCCCCTACTGTTATATCCTAGGACTAAACCCCTTTATATTCCCATATTATATCCATAGACTACCTGTCTAATCATACCCATATCCCTACTGTCATATCCTAGGACTGAACCCCTTTATATTCCCATATTATATCCATAGACTACCTGTCCATCATACCATATCCCTACTGTTATATCCCTAGGACTGAACTCCCTTTATATTCCTATATTATATCCACAGACTACCTCCAATCATACCCAAATCCCCTACGTATATCTAGGACTGAAACCCTTTATATTCCCCATATTAGTATCCATAGACTACCTGTCCCAATCAACCTATCCCTACTGTTATATCCTAGAACTGAACCCCTTTATATTCCCCATATTATATACCATAGATACCTGTCCAATCATACCCATTTCCCTACTGTTATATCTCGGACTGAACCCCTTTATATTCCATATTATATCCAATACTACCTGTCCAATCATACCCATATCCCCTACTGTTATATCCTAGGACTGAACCCTTTATATTCCTATATTATATCCACAGACTACCTGTCCAATCATACCATATCCCCTACTGTTATATCCTAGGACTTAACCCCTTTATATTCCTATATTATATCCATAGACTACCTGTCCAATCATACCCATATCCCTACTGTTATATCCAGGACTGAACCCCTTTATATTCCCAATTATATCCATAAACTACCTGTCCAATCATACCATATCCCCTACTGTCATATCCTAGGACTGACCCCTTTATTTCCCATATTATATCCATAGACTACCTGTCTAATCCTACTATATCCCTACTGTTATATCCTAGAACTTAACCCTTTATATCCCCATATATATCCATAGACTACCTGTCCATCATACCCATATCCCCTACTGTTATATCGTAGGACTGAACCCCTTTATATTCCCATATTATATCCATAGACTACCTGTCCCAATCCATACCCATATCCCCTACCGTCATATCCTAGGACTGAACCCCTATATTCCCATATTATATCCATGACTACCTGTCTAATCCTACCTATATCCCTACTGTTTATTCCTAGAACTTAACCCTTTATGATCCCCAGATATATCCACAGACACCTGTCCATCATACCCATATCCCCTACTGGTTATATACGTAGGACTGACCCCTTTATATCCCCATATTATATCCATGACTACCTGTCTAATCATACCATATCCCTACTGTTATATCCTAGGACTGAACACTTATATTACCGTATATATTCCATAGACTCCGTCCAATCATACCCAATCCCTACTGTTATATCATAGGACTGAACCCTTTAATATTCCCCATATTATATCCTAGACTACCTGTCCAATCATACCCATATCCCTACTGTTATATCCTAGGACTGAACCCCTTTATATTCCCATATATATACCATAGCTACCGTCCAATCATACCCATATCCCTACTGTCATACCTAGGACTGAACCCTTTATATTCCATATTATTCCAAAGACTACCGTCGCAATCATACCATATCCCTACGTTTATCCTAGCCTGAACCCCTTATATTCCCTATATTATATCCTAGACTACCTGTCCAATCATACCCATAATCCCTACTGTCATAAATCCCTAGGACTGAACAGCCCCTTATACTTATTCCTCATTTATATCCATAGACTACCTGTCCAATCATACCCATATCCCTCCTGTTATAATCTAGGACTGAACCCCTTTATATTCCCATATTACAATCCATAGTAACTCTTTCTTAATCCTACCCACCCCTATCAC